>OZ022241.1:2354995-2742495 GCA_963978895.1 Erpobdella octoculata | reverse complement strand
CATTTCTGGTCATGAAAAGTTTTAAAAAAGTTAAAAAATTACCCTATCACCTTCTATTCTACCTCCGTGCCAAATTTTTATAGAATTTTTCCAGTGGTTGTAATTTCAAATTTGCATGAAAGACAAACAGTCATTTAATTTGCCAGACACCTCTTTCTATATAAACCTCTGCGCATATAAATTGTCCAAATGCACTCACTTGTTCGAGCTCGCAGTGTTGTATGTTTAATGGTTATTGTAAGATGAAGATGATTCATCTTACGTATTTTCATAGTATTTGTTTATTTTATTTTATTACGTGTGCATATTTTGGTTGTGTTGAAACAATAGTCATTTATGTATGAATGTATATGTGTGTATATGTGTGTATATGTGTGTATATATATGTGTATATATATGTATATGTATGTATATGTGTATATTTGTGCTCCTGTGACATTGTGTGTGCGTATAATTTTTGTATCATTAATGTATATATATGTATATGTGTGTTTGAGTGTATATATACATGGATGGATGTATGTATATGTATATATATATGTGTATATATATATGTATATATATATATGTATATATATATATAATTGGTATTGGTCCTTTTCCTTTTTGTGGTCCTCAATAGAAAAAAGTAAGGTTGTAGAGAGAGAAATTGGAATTATCAAAAGATTTGTCAGAACCGGGTTAACTTCTGCAAAGTGAGATAAGTCAGTTTAGAGTCAAGAAAAGGATTATATTCAAGGAAGAATAATAAAGTTAAAATAAAATTCGAGAAATATTGTGTTATAAATAACTTCGACTTTAACGTTACGAATCGCTAGAAAGCATATTCCTCTACGTTTACATTGGTGACCTCGACGTATTTACGCATTTTCATCCGTAAATATATTTTCTGAAGTTGTTTGATCACAAGTGACCGAATTTTTTTTTTCTTTTGTGAAAGATGTCTGACGAGAAATTCATTGCGATGGGACAGGCTCTCGGCTATTCCGGAGTGGATTTAAGGAGTTAGGTCAAAGAGTTGAAGGATGAAGAAAGGGTTAAGAGAATGGAGGAACGGGAAGAAAAAAAGGCTCAGCAGGAGCGTGAAGATAAAATAGCACAACAAGAACGGGAACGTGAAGATAAAATAGCACAACAAGAACGGGAACGTGAAGATAAAATAGCACAAGAAGAACGGGAACGTGAAGAACGAGAACTCCAACTTCAACAAGCTAAAGAAGAACGAGAACTTCAACTTCTACGTGAGCGCGAACAACGCCAACATGAATTGGAATTGAAGAAGCTGGAATTAGAGGCCCTAACGAAAAAAGAGCCAAAGGTAGAGGTAACAAAGATTCCTTATCCAAAGTTTTCTGAAGGTGATGACATCGACGCATTTTTGCTGAGATTTGAGTCATTGGCAAAAGCCAATGGTCACCCTCAGAAGGATTGGGGAATGCTTCTAGGGTCGTTGCTTAGTGCGAAGACTTTGGAAGTGTTTGGCCAACTTAGCGATAGTCAGATGCAGGACTACAAAACGGCAAAGGAGGCACTCCTTCGTCGTTTTGGGAAGTCAGCGGAAGACTATCGCATAATGTTTCGAGAGTCAAAGCCTGAACCGGAGGAGACCTGGGAACATTATCTAGTGCGGCTAGATAGCCACCTCAGGCGCTGGATAGATCTCGCGGGCAAACAAAATCTGTTGTTTTTGTTTCTGAAAGAGCAGTTTTTCGGAAAGTGCCCGGCGGGAATGGTCGAGTACTTGTTGGAGAAAGAGAGCAGAGATGTCAATGAGCTGTGCCTTTGGGCCAACAAGTACAGCCAAGCCCACCCAGAGAAGAGGTTGGCAAAATTGGACAGCAATAGCAGGATGGGTTGGAACTTGGGTCAGTCGGTCAGTGACGCCAAAATGGTTGAACCTCGCTGCTACAACTGTCATCAAACGGGGCACATGGCAAGAGAGTGTCGGCAGAGTAGCCCTAGTAATCCTGTATTTTGCCAAACACGGAAAGAGACGACTACGTCAGCACCATGCAAGGATTCCGGCGTTGTGAATGCATGCGCTGCAATGGTGATAGAAGGAAAAATGGATGATGTAGAATTAAAATGTGGCTGCTTTTCACCGGTAATAGCGGATGGTTGTTTTCACTCCGGGGAAAAGTTTAATTTAACCAGAGGGTTTGTGAACAGAAAACCGGTAAAAGTTTTAAGGGACACTGGCTGTACTGCCATAATGGTAAAGGAATCATTAGTGCACCCGCGTCAGATGACCGGAAGAACAAGACCTTGTGTTTTGATCGACGGCACAGTTCGGGTAGCTCCAACAGCAGTGGTAAAAATCAAAACAGACTGGTTCAGAGGAACCAGAGAGGTGGTATGCATGAAAAACCTACTTTGCGATCTCGTGCTGGGAAATGTTGAAGGGGTAAGGGGTTTTGATGCAATGGCGGCAGGAAAACGCTTTGGTCGGAAACCACAGAAATCCGCTTCCAACTACGACAGCACTCAGAGGAATGATCGGGTAAATTTTAGAAAATCGTCGGCTAACTCGGAGCTGTATCAAAGCAAGGAAAGAAACACGTCTGCCATTTCAAAGGTAGGAAATAAAGTTGAGGCAAAAGTTCAAGCTTTGAATCCGCCAAAAGAAAGACCAAGGCTCAATCTTCTGCCTAGAGGCCAAAATGGAGGGGTGGGGAAAGATGGAAAGTTGAATTCGGCAATCTTCGGAGATGCCCGCCCTGTTGACACAGCACGCAGAGAGATAGAGATTGAGAATAAGTTGAAAGTAAACTATTTCAAAGGCAAGGAGAACATCGGTGCTGACTTTCTTAGTCGTAAAGAGAGTGACGATGTAATCAAGAAACACTGACGCGTTTCTTTTTTCGAAGAGGGGGGATATGTAAGATGAAGATGATTCATCTTACGTATTTTCATAGTATTTGTTTATTTTATTTTATTATGTGTGCATATTTTGGTTGTGTTGAAACAATAGTCATTTATGTATGAATGTATATGTGTGTATATGTGTGTATATGTGTGTATATGTGTGTATATATATGTGTATATATATGTGTATGTATGTATATGTGTATATTTGTGCTCCTGTGACATTGTGTGTGCGTATAATTTTTGTATCATTAATGTATATATATGTATATGTGTGTTTGAGTGTATATATACATGGATGGATGTATGTATATGTATATATATATGTGTATATATATATGTATATATATATATGTATATATATATAATTGGTATTGGTCCTTTTCCTTTTTGTGGTCCTCAATAGAAAAAAGTAAGGTTGTAGAGAGAGAAATTGGAATTATCAAAAGATTTGTCAGAACCGGGTTAACTTCTGCAAAGTGAGATAAGTCAGTTTAGAGTCAAGAAAAGGATTATATTCAAGGAAGAATAATAAAGTTAAAATAAAATTCGAGAAATATTGTGTTATAAATAACTTCGACTTTAACGTTACGAATCGCTAGAAAGCATATTCCTCTACGTTTACAGTTATATTGATTTGTATTTTCAAATCGAATATTAGATCGCAAGCCTTTATCCAATTGAGCTGAAGCTTGGAGTAGAAATGTATATTATCGGTGACAATGCAATGTTTTATTGAATTCGAGACAGGAAAATGTTTAATACAAATATAGTTAAAAATGAAATCGTTAATATGGACGATATAATCCAACGTCATTTACGTACAAAAATCATATATAGACAAATTAAATAAAATGTACTTTAAAAAGTTTATAACTTTTGAAATTTGCTTAACTGATATGGTTTCGTAATTATCTAAAGAAATGTAAAAGAAATATGTATTTTTTAATATTTCTCCTTTAGTAAAAGTTTTGCTCCATACAAATTGATTCCAAAAGACTAAAAATTAAAAAAACAATACTGTTGGAAAAATTAAAAAAAAACAAAAATATATATATATATAGATTTTAATAAATGCAGAAAAAATTGCTTTGATAGTTGGAGCATATTTGCCTCTTTACCTTTGTCATATGTATCCAGGTCCATCTTTTCTAGCCCCCCCCCCCCCCCGTGGAAAGCTCCCTCTGTCTTACACGACCCCCCCCCGTATGTTTAGGCCATTTTCCGTTTTTTCTATTCTTTTTTTCAACCGAGAAGTTTTTTTTGGTGCTGTACGTGTGAAAGTCGGTGCTGCTGTACGTGTGTTTAATAGTTATCAAGACGAACCGATCGCACCGACACATACACAAACACAAACACAAACACAAACACTGGCACACAAAATAAGAACAAATGAAACATTGACAGCTGCACGCTGACAAGCAAAACCAGGAGAACATTTGAATTGAATCCCGTTCTGAATAAAATATAAAATGGGGTTGGTTTAGAAAACAGGTTGGTCGTGGTGTAGAGTCGGTTTAAGTCACGTGATGATGATGATGGTGGTGGTGGTGGTGGTGGTGGTGGTGGTGGTGGTGGTGATGGTGATGATGGTTGTGGTGATGATGATGATGATGGTGGTGGTGATGGTGGTGGTGGTGTTGGTGGTGATGGTAATGATGGTGAAGATGGTGAGGATGATGGTGATGATGGTGATTGTGTGGATGGTGATGGTGATGGTGATGGTGATGATGATGATGACGATGACGATGACGATAACGATGATGATGGTGTTGGCGGTAGTGGTAGTGATGGTAATGGTAATGGACAAGATGATGATGATGTTGATGATGATGATAATGGTGGTGGTGGCGATAACGATTAAGACGGCTCATAGTGGTTTAATATCTACATACATATATACACACAAACTCTTTCAAGGAGTCACGTGTATGTTTCAGCAGATGATGAAAATGTAGAAACAATGGTGAACATCTTGCATCGCTAATATGTTGAATGTCCACATTGTTTGACGTCGTGTGACTACTTTCGCCACATGCTACTTTCTTGCTTATTTCCTTTTATTTTTCTTCTCTCTCTCTCTCTCTTTCTCTCTCTCTCTCTCTGTCTCTCTCTCTCCCGCTCTATCTATCTTTTTTTCTTTCTTTCCATACCTACATTATTCACCTTTTTTTTTTTCAAATTACCAATCTTGTTCCATCTAACTTTCTTCTACCATTTATTTTCTAATTCTCAGTTAAACTTATTCCTGTTTTAACTCATCTCATTCTCTCTCCTTACATTTTTTTTAACTTTCCCTCTCGTTATATTTTTCCATCCACCTAACATTCATACTCCTGCATATCTTGCATCACACTCCCCCCTTTATTTTCCTTTTTTTCCATACCATCTCCTTCTTTTTCCACTTATCCCCACGAACTGTTCACTCCACTTCCACCTCTTACGAACATTTCTCTCTTTCTCCTTCTATCTACCTCTGCATGTCGCTCTCTTTCCACCTCTCTACGTGATGGATCACCATGGTGATGTGTAACTCCTCCTTCTTTGTCTAATGGAGAGAATCATCCGAGGACTTGAAACGTTCTTTATGACTTGTCGCTAGTTAAAAATAATGACGACGACTGATGGGATGATGATGATGATGATGATGATGATGATGATGATGATGATGATGATGATGATGATGATGATGATGATGATGATGACGACGACGACGATGATGATGAGGATGATGACGATGACGATGACGATGACGCTGATGGTGATGATGATGATGATGATGATGATGATGATGATGATGATGATGATGATGATGATGATGATGATGATGATGACGACGACGACGATAATGATGAGGATGATGACGATGACGATGACGATGGCGACGACGACGACGATGATGCTGATGGTGATGGTGATGGTGAAGAAGACGATGACGATGAGGATGATGGAGGAAACGGGGATGCTCTCTCATCTTCATCCGCTTTTGAAGCCGTTCCATCAATCATTCAGAGCTCCACGTTTCTGGTCACTCCGTCACCTTGTAGCAGACACATACGAAAACAAGTCCACACACACACACACACACACACGCACACGCACAGATAAGCAGAAAACCTAAGAGGTAGGCAAGCACACGGACACGAGCAAACACAGTCACACGTGCATCACCGACAGACGTGCACGCACACGCACCTGAAGACATCTGTAAACGTAAAAGAAGAAAAATAAATTTTTTAAATCCTTATTTACTACCGACAGCTTATCTTTCTGTTAAATTTTTGCTTCTTTCGTTCCTAGTTGCTGCCTAGTAATTTTTCAATTTTAGCGACTTTCCATAAACTATTTGTTTATAATTATAATATATATATAATATAAATTTATAATCTATATATATCTAAAATGCGTTTGTGCATAGCCTTGTTAGTCTAATATACTTGTAAGTTAGCCGGTTTTTTTCCTCGTTTTTTGACAGTAAAACGTAAAATTTGATTTTTTTTTTAAATTTGCCTAAAACTTTATTCTGTTGATGTAATTTATTATATCCTTGGTAAATAATTGTCTTAAAAAAATTGAAAGGCTGGCAAATTTAGAACAAGTTAATATCACATGGTCCTTGCTGTAGTTCTATCTCAGCAGTAACACAATTATTAGTAATTAATAGTAATTATAAATTCATAATTAACAAGCCGGGATCGTAGAACGTATGGCTTATTAAAAACATGGGTGGCATTAATTAAGAACATTATAAGAAGGTAGTCGGTCGTTTCGTAATAATTATTTTATCATCAAATATCATTTTTCGAATGGCAAAAACTTAATTGGAAATTTTTCAAGAACGTTTGCTTATTTAAGTTTATTTTAGAAGAATCACGTTTGAATAAACGATTAATCGAAATTGGAAAATACGCGAAGCAATGCCGAAGTTAGCGCGGAGCTCGATGTCATGCCGAAAATCCTCGTGGTACGAACAAACAGAGATGACAAGACAAGAGACAAGATGGGCAAGTCGCATGTCACGAGGATATGAATTGATGACAATGATGGTCGGGGCTTTGTTAGGCGCACAGGCACACACACTTATACTTATTCCTACATTTATTTTATATTTATATTTATATATACCTATGTATATACTTATTTAAATTAAATATATATTTATCTATGCATATTTATTTATTTGTATTGAATTAAAATATTTATTTGTTTTTATTGTGCCTTTTGACTCAACTTTCAAAATAAATGAAGTCCATAATGTTGATGATAGTGGTGGTAGTGGTGATGATAGTGGTGGTATGGGTGATGATGGTGGTGCTGGTGATACCAATGGACATGGGGTAGATTAAAGGCTTAAGTTAAAGAAAAGATGTACAATTTTCGTTGAATATTTTTCACTAACTTTTTGATTTTTGTCGACTAGTAGAAAAGTCGTTGCAATAGATATTCAACTATTTTACACCGAGATCAACTTTTAACGTGGTTTAATGGATCGGCTGAACACTTATGAATGCACGTATTTTAAAAGTTTTATTAAACGCGATTATTTATTAGTATTAATTCATTTAAAACATTCAATTCATAAAATATCTAATTAAGTAATTAGTTAAAAGTGCCAGATGTTGGTGATGCTGACGATGATGTCGAATCGAGAATTAAAAAGCTCATTGGCAGACATTTTGTTTGCGAAGAGATTTAGAACTGTAAATCTCTTTCTCTGCCAGAAGCAGAAAAGCTTTTCGATATCTGCTGGTGACACGCTTGCCCGAGTGTAGAATAATAAAATATATTCTTTATCTCAATTATCTAAATAAGTTTTTAGTTTATTTATTTGGTTTTTTTTATTTAAATCGTTTGCACAATCAATTTTTGAAAAATTATTTTTTTTAATTTATTAGACTGGACAGCTTTTTTCAATTTAAGTTTTAATTAAAACAAAACTTTTTTATTGTTTTTAAAACAATGAAACATTTCCCGTAAGAGGCTGCAGGGGAGGATAAAAGAAAATAATAGGGGTTTGGTGGAAGAATGACCACTTTATTACAAAGAGAAGGGGAGTTTGGTAGAGGGTGGCCACCATGGCATGAGAAAAAAGACTGGTAAAAGCATGGGCAGTGCATTTTTATGAAAAAAGGTGCTGGTGGAGGATGTTCAGAGAAAAATAAATTTAATCTTAATTTGTTTTGTAAAAGTCTTGGTGAAGAAAGTAAATAAAAAATAAATAAAGAATAAAAACAGGCTTAGAAAAACAAATAAAAACTATAAAAAAAAAGTATGAAAACAAAAGAACGCAGATAGGAGGAGGGAGATAAAGAGATGTGCCTTCCTAATGCGCCTAGTAAACAACCCGATAAGACCTGAGAGAATGATAAACACAGCAATAACGAGGCAGTTGTGGAAATATTTGAACAGAGACAGTGAAACAGAGAAAGACACGGAAGAACAAGCGAGAAAACAGAAAAAGCGGATGAACAAATAGCGTTAGAGATGCATAAAAATTATTAAAAATAAAACTGCTCGAAGAATTTAAGAACATATTATAAGATAATTGAGCGCTAGCCTCTGATCTCAGAAGGGGGAAGATTGAATTCAGCCCGTGTCATTTTGTGACCCCCCATCTATGACGCAGTGGTGGGCGTGGGTTTTGAGGGACATGCATGTGAAATAATGACGGGGCTGGCTGCTAGTGATAACGGTAGTGGTGGGGGGGTAGTAGGCAGGAGTGATAGTGGTCCTGGTGTTGGTAGTGGTGGTAGTGCTGGCAGTTATGTTGGTGTTGAAAATGCTTGTGGGTTCTGTAGTGGTGGTGCGGTTGTGATCACATAGGGGTTAGTAAGATTGGCATAGAACATAAGTGATAAAAATAAAATTTCAATAAATTCAAACTTTATTATTATTATTATTATTATTATTATTATTATTATTATTATTATTATTATTATTATTATTATTATTATTATTATTATTATTATTATTATTATTATTATTATTATTATTATTATTATTATTATTATTATTATTATTATTATTATTATTATTATTATTATTATTATTATTATTATTATTATTATTATTATTATTATTATTATTATTATTATTATTATTATTATTATTATTATTATTATTATTATTATTGTAATAGAATACTTTTTTTAAACCGCTTTGCACGGTAAAACATCGACATAAATAACTCCAATGGATACTAAAAATAAATGATGTGAAAATCATTTCTAAAAGAAGAAATTCATTATTAATAAAAAAAAAATTGTTGACGAAATATTTTTTACGGAGTGAAAAATTCCAGCTAAGTCTGTCTGCCACCCGCAGTGTACAGGGGGGCATCAATTATCCCTCTGCTGCCGCATAAACAATTCCTTGCAAGTTGTTATTCATGGTCTTACTAAATGACTACCTTGTTCTCACTTTTGCTTTCTCTTTCTTTTTCTCTTCCTTTCTCTCTCTCTTTTATCCCTCTCTCTCTCTCTCTCTCTCTCTCTCTCTCTCTCTCTCTCTCTCTCTCTCTCTCTCTCTCTTCTCTCTGACTTCTCTTTCCTTCTACATTATTCACCATCTATCTTTCTTCATCGTGTTTCATCTGTTTTTTTTCTTCTATTAAAATTGCATGCGTTTATTTCTAATTTTAACGTTTTCTTCCTATTTTATTTTCATTCTTCAAATTTAATTTTTAAATGATATTAATATAAATAAATAAATAAATAAATAAATAAATATATATATATATATATATATACTATCTATATTATAAATACATACACTAATTATCCCAATGTCGAGCAATCTGTCAATTAATACCAATTCTTATAAAACAGACCGCTTTTGATTAATGTCTTCCTGTTGTTTTCATGTCATATATTTCGGGTACACAGTGATTAAAAATGTCAGCTTTCAATTAAGTTTTTTGGCTTGTTTAGTTTGTTTGGTCGTTTTTCCTATAATTAGTCAACGCTCATTTATCCACTGAGAAATTAATGATTAAAATTATAAAATATTAATAAAGAGCTTTTCGTTGAAGACAAGTGTTTTTTTTAAAGTCTTGCATTATTTATAATCTTTCGTTTTTGCGCGCTTCTTTTTTTGGCGAGAAATTTTCGAAAAATTATTTCAGCCACGTCGGGAAATGCGATTTTTCGGGTGACAGTGCGAAAACGGATTGAATTTCCCTCCGGGTTTTTCCCGCCATTCTCTTTTTTTCACTCGATTGTTATCTATTCGTGATTTCAGTTTTCGTTCAATAGTGAGTGCGTGTGTGTATGCGTGCGTGCGTGTGTGCGTATGTGTATGCGTGCGTGCGTGTGTGCGTATGTGTATGTGTATGTGCGTGTGTATGTGTATGCGTATGTGTATGTGTATGTGCGTGTGTATGTGAATGTGAATGTGTATGTGTATGTGTATGTGTATGTGTATGTGTATGTGTATGTGTATGTGTATGTGTATGTGTATGTGTATGTGTATGTGTATGTGTATGTGTATGTGTATGTGTATGTGTATGTGTATGTGTATGTGTATGTGTATGTGTATGTGTATGTGTATGTGTATGTGTATGTGTATGTGTATGTGTATGTGTATGTGTATGTGTATGTGTATGTGTATGTGTATGTGTATGTGTATGTTTATGTGTATGTGTGTACGTGTGAGTAAATTTGTGCACTGTGTTGGTAAATGAGTGTTGGAGCGTGGATCCGCGCGAAAGTTGACAGCAAAGCTATTTTGAAAATTTAATTTAAAATTTTTATTTGGTCATTCTTGGTTCCCCGAGTGCTTCCAACACACTGCTGGGAGGGGGGGGTTTGAACTGATGAATCTATAGCTTACTGAGACAGCACCATATACGACAGCACTGTTACCTTGGCAACAGTCGTCGCATGAGCAAAGAGGAGAAAATATTGTGATGACTCATGCTTTCCAGACTCGACAAAAAACATTAAAACTTTTTAATAAGAAACACAACCTACTGTGACCTGTGAACTATGAACTTTGAAAATAAAAAATAAAATCTGAATATATGGAAAAATGGAAGGAATTTCAAAACACCGCTACAGAATCCTTACAACCACTTAAACACTTTAACAAGCAACAACCCCCCGTTACAGCCCTAACAACTCCACCACCCAATGACGACTCCAGACTTAAAACCTTTTCCTCTTTCTATAACTCTCACTGGCGCCACCGCCCAGATAGCGCCAGCGTCATGCGCCAGACACCCAGCGACGCCGCACAGGAGCCCCGCTTATATTTCTTTCTTTATTGCTGGCGTAACTTTTTTCAGCCGCTTGTAAAACTTTCTAGAAAGCTCGTTACTAGTGAGTTAAGGAATGCCGAATTGGCGCGTTCTGTGAATTTCCGTATTCTCCTCTTCCTTGAGTTTCTTGAAGGTTCATTTAAAATGGACAATTATAAGAATCGTTCTTGTTTGTTGTTCTAATAAATATGAATAAACGCTATAGAATAAATATTATTTATAATAATAATAATTATTAATATTTTTGTTATCGTCATTACCATCATCATTATCATCATCACCACCACCACCATTATCATCATCGTCGTCGTCGTCATCAACATCATGGTGGTCATAATCTTAACACCATCACAACTGCCCACCGACGTCGTCACAAATAAAGAATGCAAAACAAATCATGTAAGAAATAGAAAAGATAGGTAGATGAAAATATTTCTCTTTTTTTCTCTATTTCATTCTTTATCTTTATCTTTTGTTCTCTTTCTCTCTCTCTTTCTTTTTTTTCTTTCTCTCTCTCTCTTTTTCTTTCTTTCTTTCTCTCTCTCTTTGTCGATAAATATTTATGTCTTGTATTTCTTTTACTTTCCTGTTCTTAAGACTTTATATTTATTCGTCATTATCACATTAATATAACCAACTCATTTCCGAGACAACCGGAAGAAGAAAAAGAGAAAGAAAAAAAGAAAGAAAAAGTAAAAAATACTAAGAAGAAGATGTTGAATGATTTATTTTTGTCAATGTCATTTTTGTTAGATGAGATAAGATATCTATTCAGATGCGTTTTCCTTTTCTGTTTATTCAACGTTTGTAATTTATTGGTTTTTATTATTGTATTAAATTTTATTTTATTCTTATTTATCTTAGTTTTTTTATTTATTTAATTCATTTGTTTAATTTAATATTTATTTTATCGTATTGCGTTTTCAATTGTTTTCTTTTTTTATATTTAATCGATTTTTTTATTTTTTTAATTACTTAATTTTTGTCTAATGTTCTACTTCTTTAATTTTTTTTAATTTTGTTCAATTTTATTCTATTTAATTTTATTTAAATTTAATTCTTTTTTGTCCTCGGTTTTTTTATTTAATTTAAAAAATCAATTCTCTTCTTCGTGCCTCCAGTCTTGCTTGACTGCGCGAGGAGGCTCAGTCCTGCAGTTGAGGCGATTATGTCGCCCGATCTCCTCGCTGGTTTACGGTCGCCCCGGGCATTAACTGGATCCTCTCTCGAGTCTGTTTCTGAATTGGGGTTTAGAGACAAAGAAAAAACTTTAAAAAAAAGTGGAAAATGGAGAAGAAAGAAAAGAGGAAAGAGATGGTGAAGAAAAAATAAAAAAAAGCAATACTAAACATGGAGGGATCCAGGGGGTAAGAGAATGCACCCCCCCACCCCCCACCCCCCCACCAAAGTATCAATCAATTAAATTTTTTGGATAGAATAATCTAGCTTGGTTTCTTGAAAGTGACCGTAGTAGTTTAAAGTAAATTTGTTGAAAAATACTTACGACTACAACCGGTCATGAGCTTTTTTAGAATGAGAAAATGTGATTTTTTTGAAACTAAATTTGGAAAAATACCTTCGGTCATCAGTGACGTAACTGCGTCCCCAATCATGAATTTCTAGATCCGCCACTGATAATTAAACGAAAATGAAGTTGATAAAAAAACAAGAAAGTTTCATCATAAAAAAATTTAAATTAGAAATTAATTATTACTTATAATTGAAAATTAAAAATTAATTGACGTCTGTCGTTTTGCAAATGTAAATTAAATGCAAAGAATGAACTTGATGTATTGTTATAAAGTACAATCACGTTGGTATGTAATATATTTTCCTGATCCGGTCATCAAGTAGGCTGTATAAGACTGTTGTATATGCTGCTTTAAATCGAGGAAAATGTCAAGAGAACTTAAGAGAATCAATAAACGCTACTTGTAAATTTTGATTTTTGAAAATCCGTCATTTGTTTCAAGAAGCTAATTTGTATTAATTATCCTTTTCGATAATATTAACAAATTTGCATATATTACATGCTTGCATACATACATACATACATACATACATACATACATACATACATACATACATACATACATACATACATACATACATACATACATACATACATACATACATACATACATACATACATACATACATACATACATACATACATACATACATACATACATACATACATACATACATACATACATACATACATACATACATACATACATACATACATACATACATACATACATACATACATACATACATACATACATACATACATACATACATACATACATACATACATACATACATACATACATACATACATACATACATACATACATACATACATACATACATACATACATACATACATACATACATACATACATACATACATACATACATACATACATACATACATACATACATACATACATACATACATACATACATACATACATACATACATACATACATACATACATACATAAATACATACATACATACATACATATTTCAGCTCATTTTTATTTTCAAAATAAACTTTTAAAAATATGACACCGTTCAGATTTGTAGCCATTTAATCGCTTTAAGAGGGGAATTTCATACGGTTATGGGAGTGACATTGTTCAGTCATATAGGAGTGAAGTTGTTCACTCACATAGGAGTGAAGTTATTCACACTCCTATGGAATTGAAGCTGTTCCTTCCTGTTAAAGATAAGCTATGCACTCCCTTCGGAGTGTAGCTGCTCACTCCTATGGTAGCTGAGTGACTCGTGTTTTTAATGCGAAGAAGTAAAAATTCCAACTTCTGCTTCAACAAAAATCCTTCTTCTTCATAATTAATAGCAAAAGTGCATTGCGATTTTAATTGGCGCAATTATTTCCGTATGCTTTTTTAAAGAACTTCATTAAAGAATAATTTTAAATTTGAGTCCACTTTTGAATTTATACTTTCAGCACTCGAAGCACTTTTGAAAATATATATATATAAATATATATTATTATTATTATTGCAATTATTCAACTTTTGAGTTGAAAATTGATGCGAGCTTTAAAGTTTAAATTTCCCCAGTATGAGTAGGAACAAATAAGTATCTAATTATGAATAGAAATTTCTTATTGCTGTTGAAAATAATTAATTATGTTTCTACTGGAAAATGTAGCGGGTCCACCCCATGGAGATTTTCAGGGGGTCTCACGGATGATTAAGTTTTTGAGGGGTTCCGCGGGAAAAATTTCCCAAAACGATCTCCCAGAGAGAAAGTTATACAAGGGGGGTCATAGGATGTCCCGCGGAGAAAGTTCTAAATTGTCTCTCACGTGGAGAGGCTTATAGGGTGTGCCATACAGGGGGTTTTATTGCAAACCCCTTTAAGGGTTTTTTTTTGTATAAAACTATTTGTACAACGTTCTGTTAGTAGGCCGACACTGATGTAAATTCATCAACATGAGAGGCGAACACAAACAAGCGAACTAGCTAGATTGGAGGTGCCGAGAGCTGGGACCCGGGAGGGACAATCGTCCCATCTACGATACTTCCGCCCGCCCCCCCTCAAGTGTTTATTACCGACAAACTCTTAACCCTCCTCCCCCCACCCACCCTGTTTCTTTCTTTGTTTCATTAATGCGTTGAAGACCGTACACGAATGTTACGCGTTGGGATTATGTACGGTTGCTAGGGGGATAGTTTAAACAATAAATCTATTTCTGTAACAAGTGAATATTTTCAGTTGATCGGGTTGTGCGCAAAATTAAATGATGAAAATGACGATGACGATGACGATGGTGACGGGGATGACGATTATGACGATGATTGTCGATGTCGACGATTATGATGATGATGATGATGATGATGATGATGATGCTAATGAAATAAGAATAAGGTCATTGATGATGAAGATGGCTTCAATTATATTTTGACTGAAACTTGACAGCTCCCGGTTAATGTTTGAATGACATGCAACGTCATGTATAATTATGCCTTGACGAAAGTGGCACAATAATGAGTTAATTTATTTATAGCCACTGGCTATTAGCCAGGTATTTATTGCTAACAAAATGAGATTAATTATTTAAAAGGAATAAAATAAAAACAAAAGAAAAAATTAATGAAAATCTTAAAGTAGGGGATTAAACAGGGAGAACCATGGAAATGAGTGATGGGGAATTTTCAAGATGGTCAGAGAAAGAAGGAGAGATTAGAGTAAATTGAGATGGAATTAAGAATTAAAGAAATTTATAATGCAGGAATATTGGAGTCGGTTGTCTCGGAGTTGTTGTTGATGATGTTGTTGATGCAGTTGACGATGATGTTGTTGATGCAGTTGTTAATGATGTTGTTGATGCTGTTGTTGTTGATGATGTTGTTGATGCTGTTGTTGATGATGTTGTAGTTTTTGGTGATGATGTTGAACTATTAATTTGTGATGTTGAACTATTAATTTGTGATGTTGAAGCTGTTGTTGATGATGTTGGATTTGCTGTTAATGATGTTGAAACTGTTCTTAATGATGACAAATTTGTAGCCAGTGATTAAGTAAAATTGTTGACATTAAATAGTTGATGAATGAATGAATAAGCTATAAATGTTCTCAGCTTCGTAAAGTTGAAAGTGTTGTTTACTGGGTTGAAATTGTTGATAAGAACGTTGAAGTTGTAGTCGATGTTGTTGAGACTGTTGCCAATGATGTTGGAATTGCTGCTGATGATATTAAAGTTTTTTTTCCGAATAACTCAATGACTCCGAGAATGAATCATTAGTCATCAAATTAAAGTTGAAAAAAATCTGGAAATTTTAGAAAACTTGAATAATAGAAAGAATAAAAACAATGATGATGATGATGCTCGTGGTGATGGTTGTGGTGATGCTAGTGGCGGTGGCAGCGGTAGTGGCGGTGGTGGCGGTGGTGGCGGTGGTGATGGCGGAGCGGTGGGGGTGACGGTGACGATGATGATGGTAGTGATGATTATGAAGACGAGGATAATAATAATAATGATGGTGATAATATTGGAATACTAAAACAAATAATAATGAATAATAAAAACCTATATAAAACAAGATGGAACACCAGCGGGAACAAAAAGAACGGCGTACACAACATCTCTGTATGGATAATATTGAGACGCACCGGCCGATAAAGAATCTGAGAATTTATCAGAAGGATCGAGAAAAAGATTAGCAGATATCCACAGATATCCACAGATATATAGCAGTACGGATAGATACAAACGTACATACAAGTACAAACAGACAGAAACATACAAGCACTTGAAGTCGTATGCATGAATACAGAAAGATACGTAAGAAAATACAGAAAAATACGTAAGCAAATACCGAAAAATACGTAAGCAAATACAGAAAAATACGTAAGCAAATACAGAAAAATACGTAAGCAAATACAGAAAAATACGTAAGCAAATACAGAAAAATACGTAAGCAAATACAGAAAAATACGTAAGCAAATACAGAAAAATACGTAAGCAAATACAGAAAAATACGTAAGCAAATACAGAAAAATACGTAAGCAAATACAGAAAAAGGTACAAGCATACGTCTAAATGTGGACGTACACAGAAAGACAGGCAAACAAATGGAGACAAACATATATACAAGAACATGTAGAAATACAGAAACATACTGAAATACACTTGAACGAAAAAAAAGCTGACACCTACAAATCTTAAAAGAATTATTTATTTCTTCCTGCAGGAGCAAAAAATGCGTTTTTCTATCTTCCGGGAAGTGTTAAATTTCGGAAAAGCCGCGAAACTTTCAAGTGAAACGCGTGGAAAAAAAAGAGGAATAATAAATTTTAAATGAATAGAAAAAAAATTAACAACACAATAATAGTAAAATAAAATTTTAATTTAATTTGATTTAATTATAGAATATTTAAAATAAAGATTATTAGGAAAATATATTACGCAATAACTCTGTAGAAATAGTATTAAATTGTTGTAATATTAAGAAAATATATTTTAATAGCGACTGTTGAAATATAAAATTATTAAATGAAGAAAAAAATTTAATAAACAAAAAGTTATCGATTCCAAGACACGTTTACAGCAATAAACATGTTCGGAAGCGAATCGAATGTTCGAGTTTGTAGGATAAAAAAATCTGGAAAACAAAAGCGATAGAGAAGAGCCGATCATTAAACGTTTCTAAATCATTTGCAACGCTACCAAGTGTAGGATGAGATTGGCTCCATCAGAGATGGCTACTACTACTATTAATGACTCCAGGTTTCGAATCCAACGCTTACTGCGTTTCTGTGGGCTTGCATAAAAGTATGCTGTTTGTGTGTTTGTATGAGTGTGCATATGTGTGTGGGTGGTGCTTATGTTTGTGTGTGTGTGCGTGCGTGTGGTAAGAATATAAGTTCTAAAAAACACTATAAGTTAACAAAACTGAACTGCTATGATTTTTGTATTATATTGTTTTTCGCGACTAAATAAAATTCTGAACTTTAAATACAAATTCTCATATAAAAACTTTTTTCCAGTTTTTGTTTTCAATTGCTTTTAAAATGTCTGAAAAATCTTTTTTTCTCTTTTTTTCAAGCTCCGTTGTTTAATGAGCAATTGAATCGTTTTTAACTAAGAAAAAAGAAATAATTTCTAAACAACAAAACTGTTTAAATATTAAACAAATAATTTTATGTTTATTTATAACAGACGAAGCATTTTGGTTGTTTATCTTTCGGTTTTTCTTTGCATCAAAGCTTTCTCATCCGCTTTTAGACACACCAGATAGACATTCAGATGTGAATATTTTGTTGGACTCAATGACACTCAACTTTAATTTTATTTTTTTTTCAATGAAACATGATACTTCACAAGTTGCATGCTTAATATAAGTTAACTAAACAACTCATAAGTCAAAAAAAACACAAATTTCGTTTCACTTGTAAACTGGCTCTTCTTCAGCTTGCTACTTGATTTATTATTTTTTTTCATTGCCATGACATATTCACTCAAATGTATGTATATATAATCAATCTTTTATTTCCAGATGATCTTCGAGCTGCACGAGACATGGCACTTGAGCCTCTTGAACTATCCCTACCTGTGCGAGGCATTCCCAGTGACCTTCATGACCACACAGCAGCTCAGTCCACTGCTCGTACTCGGCTTCACCATCCAGCGCTACGTGGCCATCTGTCATCCCTTCATGAAAGAGCGCTTCTGCACGACCAGGAAGAGCTTCATCACAATAGGAGCGCTCCTCTTCATTGCCATTCTCTTCAACGCGGCTCAGATTTACTTCTGGACGTTCGACCACAATACTCAGGAATGCTCGATGAGAGTCGGTCCTACGGAGGGCGGCTGGCTATCCCCGTGGTCTATCTACAGCTGGATCGTAGAGACGCTGGTCTTCGGACTCGTTCCGATCTCGATCTTCGTCCTGAACGTTCTAGTCGTCCGCGAGACAAGAAGAATAACCCGTGCCGAAGAAGCTCTGACACTCAAGTACCACCACACCGGCTCTCAGAATTCACACGGAGCTAAAAAGACTGCGAAATTGAGCGCGGCCGCCAACAACGGCGGGAGCGGTCCGAGCGGCATCAGCTTAGGCGGCAGGCCGTCGGCCACGACGCTGACTCTGCTGGTCGTTTCGTCCTATCTTATCATCACTGTCCTTCCTGTTACTGTCTTTTACGTCCTTAACCCAGCATTCAACCCAGAAGACCAAAATATGACTTACGAGCAACAGCTGACCGATACCTCGTGGCAGCGCCACTACACTTTTAGCGACATGAGGGCCATCGTCGACGAGATCGGTAAGTCTCACTATGCCCTCAACTTCTACATCTATCTACTGACCGGGCGCATATTCAGAAAGCAGCTGAAACTCTTGCTGTTGAAGTTCTTCTGCCGGGGTCGCGACGTGTCCAAGTTCTTCGGGAGATCGACAGTGACTTCAGGGGTGTCGTACGACGACGGCCAGGGCCACTACCACCCGGGCTCGACGAACGCCTCGAAAAGGGCAGTCGACTACAATCACAGCCGCGGCTCTCCGAACAACGACAAAACAGCTCCTTTACTCACCACATCGTCCAATAAACAGAACTGTCAAACAAATATGTAAGGGCGGCAACCTCTTGCTACGATCGATGAAATCAAAAATCCATTATACATTCAAATTTATTTAATAAAGTATATTATATATTTTATATAGTATATTATATTCTAATTAGAGAAGGATGGATTCAGAAGCAAATCAGTGCTTGTCGTAAGAATCAGACGTTGAACAAAAGCGATGTACAGTAGAAACATTACATAAGTGGATATTATTGAAATTCAATTAATAATAAGTTTTGGTTTATTTCGTTGTTATTATCGTGCTAGATTCGGTGCAACTAATTTCCATTGAATTGTTGTGTTTATCGACTGTACGTGAAAGAAAGGAGCGCACGCACGTGTTTGGCTCTTTCTTCTTTGCTTGCAGTTTGTTTTATTAGTTTCACAACTTAAAATAAACTTTTAAAAAATTTGTAAAAAAAACTCGATAAATAATTATTTTAAAATTTTACAAAATTTTAAAATTTCTTGCTTGAAAAATTTTTCATTTTGAACAAAATAAAGTTTTTCATAAATTATTAACTCCATCCCCACACGCTAAAAAGATATTTATTCGTAACAAAAAGATCCTTGTCGGGCTGTAGATATCTACGGCAATTGTGGCATCTCTAATTGAGATGGGAGGTCGAAAATTTTCAGGGGTGGTCTTACTCGGAGATATTTCAGAGTGCTAAATTTTTATTTTAACCTGAATAACAAAATCAAATACGTTTATTTTATTTATTTTTATTTTTATTTATTATAAAACTTCTGTTATGAATGAATATATTGGAGAAGCTTAAAAATTAATCGCTCAATCATAAACGTTTATAGAGTTCAATTTCAAGAGAGATATTTAAATGAAGTAATATGCAGCAATGAAAGAAATTTCAAGATTATTTATTCTAATGTAGATTCACTTTTTAATAAGTTTTCAGAACTAAAGTTTCTTTTATGTGCTCATGACGATATTGATATTATTGTGTTTACTGAAATTAATCCAAAAAGAATTACAGAAGAGCATCTAGAAAGTGAATATAACATTGATAATTATTTTTTACTAACTGTTAATTTTATGAAACCTTCAAAAAGAGGATTATGCTGTTATGTAAGAAAAAACTTGGTTGCCACCCCTATCTCCTTAGAATGTAATTTTGATGAATTTCAGTGTCTCAAGCTGACTGGTCATCTCTTTGATTTATCTATTTTGGTTGTGTATAGAAGTCCACATTCTAATGTATTAAACAATTCTGGCTTGCTGGACTTAATATCTACATTTTGTAAACTGAATGGGAAAAAAATTATATTAGGAGATTTTAATTTACCCCGAATTGATTGGACATTATATAATGCACCTGGAAGCGATAAATCTTTTGAAAACCAACTGATTGAAATTATTACAGAAAATTATCTAGAACAATTTGTGCACCGACCTACAAGATTTAGAAATGATCAGCAAGCCAACATCTTAGATTTAGTTTTCAGTACATATGATAACCACCTGAACCTAGATTACCTACCCCCTTTAGGGAAAAGTGATCATCTAGTACTTAGAGTAAACTACATTTGGTCTAGTTTAAAAGTGTCACCAAAGGCCAAATTCAAGTTCCACAGTGCAGATTACACAGCCATGAAAAATTCATTAGCAATTGATTTATTTAGACTGTCTTTGATCAAGGATCCTATGTTAGACTATTGGACCAGCTTTAAAGTACTGTTGTCAGCAGCGACGGCCAAATTTGTTCCATTAGCTTCTGTTCGGGGATTTAAACCAGGAAATAAGAAACACATTCCGTTAGAGCTCAAAAATTTGATAAAGTTGAAGCAAAAGCTCTGGTCAACTTATATGAAAAATAAAAATCTAAACAATCTATTAGAATACAAAATTACCAGAAACAAAGTTAGACGACTTTCTAGGGAAATAGCACAGTCTTATCAACTGTCGGTTGCCGGCAAATGTAAAAACAATCCTAAGGCTTTTTGGAAGTATGTTAAAACTCAAACTCAAACAACAAGCACCATAGGAGATTTAAAATATACTGATAGCAATGGGAAAACAGTGATCTGCTCCTCAGATAAAGATAAATCGGAATGTCTGGCATCTTTCTTTGAACAGGTTTTTGTAAATGATACTTCAGATTTTAATTACGAGAAGTTGCTTTTCAAAACTGATTTTCCAATGAATGAAATATCAATAATACCTGAATTAGTTTTTGCCAAACTGTGTAAAATGAATCCAAACAAATCTCAAGGACCTGATGGTATCTACCCAAAAATTCTTTCCGAGTGTAGGCATGAAATTTATACATGTTTGGCTAAAATTTTCAGTGATTCACTGTGTAAAAGAACACTCCCTGAGGATTGGAAAATTAGTACTATAGTTCCAATATTTAAAAAAGGTAGTAAGCATGATCCATTAAATTATAGACCGGTGTCCTTGACCTCAGTTCCATGTAAAATAATGGAATCTATTCTGAGCGATTTTATACTATCACACTTTTTAAATAATAATTTATTCCATGGTAATCAGTATGGTTTCATGAAAGGTAAATCTACTTCTTTGCAATTACTGAAAATTATGAATCTCTGGACGAGTGCTCTGGATCAAGGCAAGCAAGTAGATATAATCTACACCGATTTTGAAAAGGCATTTGACAAAGTGCCACACAAAAAGTTGATTTATAAACTGAAGTGCTATAGATTACACGATACTCTGATAGGATGGATTGAAAACTTTCTGACAACAAGACACTTTCAAGTCAAGGTTAATGACCAGCTATCATCTAGGCATAAAGTCTTGAGCGGAGTCCCACAAGGAAGTGTCCTAGGTCCTTTACTATTTGTAATTTATATCAATGATGTATTTCAAGCTTGTGACGTTGAAGGTCTAAATATCTTTTTATTTGCTGACGATGCAAAAATTTTCAGGATAATCAACAGTGTAGATGATCAACAGATTCTCCAATGCTGTTTAGATCTCTTCTCTACCTGGTGCAAAGATTGGCTCCTAAAACTGAACTATAGCAAGTGTGTATATTTGTCATTGCATAACACATATAAATTTGACTACAACTTTGCTGAAGGGGAGACTAAACACCACATTTCAACAGTCCACGAAGTCAGAGATCTAGGAGTTGTAATAGACAGCAACCTAAAATTTACTACTCATATATGCAAATTAGTCAAAACCGCTAATAGCATTCTAGGAGTTGTTAAAAGAAATTTCCATAACTTATCGAAGGATTGTTTTTTACTTCTGTATAAAGGTTTAGTCCGTCCACATCTTGAATATGCTTTTGTGGTGTGGTCCCCTCACAATATAGGCATGATAGAAAAACTTGAAAAAGTACAAAAAAGAGCAACTAAGCTAGTGCGTGAATGTCGAAATTTGAAATATAAAGAAAGACTGAAGTATCTCGATCTATCTACTCTAAGGCTTAGAAGATCTAGAGGAGACATGATTGAAGTCTATAAAATATTAAACAATTTTTACTGTGCCAATTCAGCCCCAAGTTTAATAAAAAAATCTAATTTACTCAACACAAGAGGGCACATTCACAAGTTGGAAAAACCATATTCTAGACTGGACATCAAGAAGTTTTTCTTTACTACAAGAGTAATCAATACATGGAATAAACTCCCTGCTTCAGTCATAGAAGCAAAAGATATCTTCCAGTTTAAAAGTCTCCTGGATGCTCACTGGATGGACCATCCTACACGATTTTGCTGGAGGAACGAAATTTGACTTATCTGTACTTTTTGTTTGTTTGTTTGTTTGTTTGTTTAATTTATGTTCTTTAATTTATTCTTTTTATGGTTTTTTTGTTACTGTCGGGGCATATAGGCTTTGCCTGCGCCTTGTAATAAACTATGTTATGTTATGTTAAGAGAGCAAAGGTACTTAAGTTCGCAATGACACATGTGTTTGTGTGCTTGTGCGTTTGTGTAAGTGTATGCTTTTTTGTGTCCGCGTCTGTGTTGTTTGACATGCTGCGTTATTTGTTGCACCTCAATCTCTCCTAATCTCATTCCGGCCTCTTAAACAAGTGCAAACAGAAGATGTTGATCTAAGTAATTAAACTTTCTTAATCAAAAGTTCGAAACTATAACTAGGAATGAAGACGTGTAGCCTAAGATCCCGTAACCAGTGCTGCATGAATATACAAACGCTAGGTAGTTGTAAGGCGACTGAGGTACTCGGTTAATTTAAATTACAATTTAATTATTGTTTTCTAATTTTTAATCTAGTAATAAAGCCCTGCCGTCCTTGTCAAAATAAAATCACTGTTTGTATTAATTTGTTGTATGCAAATGTAGTTGTAATTGACGGGCGCGCGTTAAAATACAAGCTAACTAATTAATTTCTGCATTCTATTTTTTTTTGCTAGATGGAAAGCTCGTTTAGTTTAAAATAATATTTTATTATTTTCTACTTTTTGGTAATTTCAACTGCTATCTAGCGAATGTAAGGTAAACCTCAGCCAGTAAAGTATACAATCTATCAAGAAAAATGCTTTTTTATAAAATATGATTAATATATAAGTCGATTGCATAGATAAGTATTTATATTATTTAATTAAATGGATAGGTAATAAAACATCTAACTGAACGGATAAATAAATTATTTAGATGGTTGATTGAATAGTTGATTAGATAATTTATTTTCAGATTAAGTGAATACTTGATTAGATGGATTAAATATACTATCTTTTTTAGTTAAATAGAGAAGACAGAAGTTTGATATTTGTTTATTATCAAATAAAATTAAGATAAGTTCAAAGTTTAAAAATGTCTAAAGAGAAAGTTATTCTTCCCATTTAGTAACATGAAATTGATAATTACATACAAGCGAACATATTAATAGTGTTCAAGAAAAAATATCAAATGAAAACATAAAAATCAAATAATTGAATAAATAAATAAAAAATAGAAGATAGCAAGATAGCAAAATGCTGTCACAAAATAAAACAAATAATGAAAATATGATTTTGTAGGGTGAAATAGATAGATTGATTAAATAAATAAATATTTAATTTATTGAATAAATTGGTGGTCGATTGTTTTAATGAGAAACTGAATAAATTGATTCGATTATTAATTGATTGAATAATTAGTTTAATAAATTTTAGGTTTATTTTATCAACAAGTTACTATTGCAAAGGTAATGCTTGCAAAATGACGGCTCAAATATTCCATTTCCACCTAAAACTTAAAAAAGGTGTTCTAACTAAAAACTCCGTTTAAACGTTTATCTCCCACTTAGAAATTTATATTAAAACCTTTAAAACTAGTTTTTTAAGAGCTTCACATAAATATGCTAATCTTCGGAAAGTCAAATGAAAACTCAACACATGATGCGGCTTCTAGGACACTTGCAACTTCACGTGTGGAATAATAATAGAGACTTTATGGCTGAGAATATGCATATATGCATTAAGCATTTAAGATAATGTGTTTTGGAACAGGAAAAAAAAGAAAAAAAGAGATAAACAGATACAGAGAAAAAGAAAACGGAGAAACGGAGACAATAGAAAAGGAACAGAGAAAGAAACAGAGACAGAGAAAAAATAGAGATATGGAGGTGGAGAGGTGGAGAGAAACATTGTAAAGATATCATTCCCCCTTCAAGCAGTCTTCAATATTGACACGATCGGTGATGTCCTTCTTTAAATACATTCTTGTCTTCCTATATATTTTATGAAACAAGTATAGGACGTTCATTTCATATAAACATTGTTTATTATAAAAAAATATGGATGAAATAGTTTGCAATGTCACTGGTTCCTGGGAATCATCATCATCGTAATCGTCATCGCCATCGCCATCGTTACCGTTACCGTCACCGTCACCGTCACCACCACCACCACCATCATCATCATCACCATCATCATCATCATAATCCTCATCTTCATCCTCATCATCATCATCATCATCGTCATCGTCATCGTCATCGTCATCGTCGTCGTCATCATCATCATCATCATCATCATCATCATCATCATCATCATCATCATCGTCGTCATCATCATCATCATCGTTGTCGTCGTCGTCGTCGTCATGTGGCTAGGGTCGAGAAATTCCGCCTTGATATTGCCTTTGCTTGAACAATGGGATAAGCCTATTAAAAATCTATGATAGGTCCCATACCAAAAGAAAGAGAAAAAACGAACAAATCAAAAACTGGCCACAGCCCTTAAAAAGAAGTTTGGCAACTCGCATCAGCATCCTCATTATACGATGTACATCACAGTGTTCCCAGTTTTGTTGTCCGTACAAAACTGACAGCATAGTCACGTTTTTATTTCCGACCAATTCACAAGGTGAACATAGCGTGCAGGCAGTATTGTTTTAGACCGAAGTTCGTGCTAAATGCAGTACCGCGATTAAATGGTTCAGTATTTTGAATTTATGCACATAAGATGCTTTCAGTTTGTGGTGTTGCCAATCAATATTGATTTTTTTAATCAATGGATGTCATGTAACAGTTATATTTGCTAATTATTTATAAAATATTTTATATGTGTATACAGTTGGTGCGGCGATCTATTGACAGGTTTTTAACCAACTTCTTTTTATTTCATATTGTTTCTCGCGGTACATTAAGATCTTAAATCTATTAAATTTGCAACACAACCAACCAATTAAGGGGCTACCCCAATTAAGCGAATTTCACATACAATTAAACATTGCATATTATTTCTTTCTGTTCTTTGAGATTTGGTCCAAATAAGAGGCTGCCCTAATTAACCGGTTGCCCAATTAAGCGGGATCGACTGTATATATATATATATATATATATATATATATATATATATATATATATATATATATATATATATATATATATATATATATATATATATACAATGATGAAGATGACGATGGCGATGGCAATGGCGATGGCGGAAACGAAAGCAAAAATATTTAAACAATTGACCTGTTTAGATCTTTTTTTTTTGATAGTCCTTAACACCAAGATTAGAAGAAAACATAATAGCGTTTTTGTTTAGGATATATATATGTGAAAACGTTCATGCAGATAATGGTGTTTTTAGAAAAAAATTATCAGTATTTTTATTTTGTTTTGCTTAGATATGTTTTTATTTATTTGCAGGCATTTTTATTATTTTGCCTAAACTGCAGAGAGTGAAAAAACATTATAAGTAGTTTTTTGGCAGAAAAACAGTTGTTGGAATGAACAAATCAATCATGCAAAAGTTAAACAAAACAAATAGCACATTGTATTATTACTAGTTTATATATCATTCATACACGTGCTGCAAATGTTAGAAGTGATTTCAAATATACAAAAAGTTATGTATTAACAAATGATATACTCGAAAATTACAGATAACTGCGAGCCCATATAGCGGCTTCTTTTTTTTTTTTATAATAGTTTATAGTCCTTTACACCAAGTGTTTTAAGACTGAATTGGCTGTATGTAGGAAGCACACAAATACTTCCTGTCGTGGATCAAAGTTTGATCCTTTTAACTGTCCCTCCTCCTTTATCCAGGCTTGGGACTGGCTCGCAATTAGCGAGGCAGAGTTCACATAGCGGCTTCTTACTTACTTATAATAGTTTATAGTCCTTTACACCAAGTGTTTTAAGACTGAAACGGCTGTGTCAGAAGCACCTAAGTACTTCCAGTCGTGGATCATAATTTGATCCTTTTAACTCTTCCCTCCTCCTTTCTCCAGGCTTGGGACTGGCTTGCAAAAGCAAGGCGGAGTTGAACACACATAGCGGCTTTTTTTTTTTTTATGATAGTTTATAGTCCTTTACACCAGGTGTTTTAAGACTCTAATGGCTGTATGTAGGAAGCACTTAAGTACTTCCTGTCGTGGATCAGAATTTGATCCTTTTAACTTTTCCCTCCTCCTTTCTCCAGGCTTGGGACTGGCTCACAATTAGCGAGGCGGAGTTTCACATAGCGGCTGTATTCATATGGTATATATGTGCAAACGTTCAAGCAAAGAGAGGTGTTTCGTATTTTTCAATAAAAACTATCTAACTTTGTTTAAAGATTTTTTGCAGGTTACATTTTTTGTTATTAATAATTTTAATTGTTATTTCTTAATTCGTTGAAGACCCGACAGTACGCTGTAAAATTGAAATCTGAGAAATTTCAAAACTTCCACATGATGAATAGGTTTAAACAAGTGAAAATTAATTCAAAAAAGGTTAAAAAAACAAGCTTTTAAGACAGTTATACAATTACATAGCGACATCGTATTATAAAATTATAACCCCGGTGATTAGTAAACAAAGGATGTTTGTAGTTACTATGACAATGAAAGTTTTTGTCGCCGTTATTAATATGCTTTTTTAATTTGTTTTCAACATTTTTTGTTTTTTTAATCCTTTAAATTAACTTCGCCTTTCTGTCAGTCTGTCGGTCGGAGTACAAACCCCTCTTTTCGCGTTATTGAATCGATGGGAAACCTTATATCTTCATAAAGAATGTTTGCATTAAATTGGTATCTTTCTATCTCATATATATAAAGGATTTTTAATAAACGAAGTTTTTTTTTGTTTAATGAAAATATGAATTTTTTTTTTAAAATAAGCGATTTTTATAATGAGCTGCTTATTTCAAAAATCTCTGCGAATATCTCATGGACATCCATACAAGTGCATGTTAATAATAGCATGTCAAAAATTTAATTTGAAGAAGACTAATTTAATTATAAAATTAAAAGTTTAGAGTTTCAGCTTGGCAGCAAACGTGCTGTGGTGTCCAGCAATTACGGCTTTTCAAAAAAAAATTTTTTTATTTAAAATATAACTATAGTTGTAGAATAATCAATTAACACCCATGCTGTCTTCTCGAATCAATCTAATACTCAACAGGTAAGCTTCAACAATGCATACACGATACACACATGAACACATACTCAAATACACAAATGTAAATTGTTTTATAATAACCAACAATCAACAAGTAAACTTCCACACACATACTCATGTTTATCTTCACAATATGTGTATGTGTGTGAACACGTGTGGATATGATGCCTTACGATGAATAAAAATTGGCTTAGTGATTATTGAACACGAATTGTTAAGCAGGAACGGAAAAGCAACCGGGAACGGGAGAGCAAGCGGGAGCGAAAAAAGGAAGAGCGACCAGAAACGAGTGACCGAGCGGGAACGGAAAATTGACTGGGAGCGGGAGAGCGAAAGGAAAAGGATGAGGATGCGGGAAAGTGAGCGGTAGCGGGAAAGCAAATGGAGAAAGAAACCAGGTAACCCCGCTAGTGATAAATAAATAAGATTAGTAAAATAATTTGTTCAGTAGCGCTGTTTTGTTGAATAGTTTGTTTCTTGCTCGTAGTTAATTTTGTTGTTGTCGGGTGATGAAAAAGAATAAAATTATTTTTAATGTATGCCTCAATAGATGTTTGAAAGTATGTTTAAATAGATGTTTGTTTGTATGCCTGAATAGATGTTTTGAATGTAAGCCTAAATAGACGTGTGTTTGTATGCCTGAATTGATGTCTCAATGTTTGTCTAATTAAGATTTGATTGATAAATACTTTTTTAAAAAACAAAATTAAGACAAATGAATGTTGGGAGGTGGAGTAATAAATCATGCCGTTGTCAGCCTAATTTCTTTCACCATTAACTCTGTCACCATATCAAGCTGAGTGATCAATACTGCTTCTATCATTATTTATCATCCAATCTCTTTTTATTTTTTTCTATCACTCTCTTTTTTTTCTCTTGCTTTTTTCTCTCTTTCTCAGGTATCTCACATTTTCTTTCGCTCCTCAATATCTCTTACTCTGTTTTTTACATTATCATATTTTTTCATCAATTTATTTATCAGCCATCCATCCATCCATCAGTTTTTATTTCCTTCCGTCCGCGTGTCTATCCGTCCATCCTTCCGCTCATCCATCCATCCATCCATCCATCCATCCATCCATCTGTCCATCAATTTATATTATAAATTTTCTAACCCTTTAATTACAATCTTAATACTAGTACCATCCCGTTGACTACATCCCTACTATATCGCGGACTTCCCACCTCTAGCACAAGTACTACTTGTATCAAAATCGTGGATAACATCTATGCTCTACTTCTTAATTATTTATTCCACTTGTTCCTAGATGGAAAAATCCACTTTTGTTTTCGTTATATGGTTTGTTTGTCAATCATTAATGAACCGTAAGAGTAGATGTCCCGAGATGGCTGAGTGGTCTGAAGAACCCATGTTTGTCGTCGTCGTCGTCTAATAACTCACGAGTTTGAGTCCTGGCACTTAAGGTTAGAGCAATTGTGATGATTATTTGTATTTCAGCCAAATGTCTTCTACAGCCAGATGTTTAATAGAAGAAGTTTTCTTCAATAATTGTCTTAACAGCTTGCGTCAGTGTGTGTGTGTCAGTGTGTGTGTGTGTGTGTGTTTGTGTGTGTGTGTGTGTGTGTGTGTGTGTGTGTGTGTGTGTGTGTGTGTGTGTGTGTGTGTGTGTGTGTGTGTGTGTGTGTGTGTGTGTGTGTGTGTGTGTGTGTGTGTGCGAGGAATTGTCTGGTTACAGAAATATTTTTAGTTTTTGTTTTGCATCAAAAATTTTCAATTAATAAATAACACTAATTTTGAATTGTATATTATTATAACAGACATAAATAACAGTTTGTACGGCAAACAATAAATCGCATGTTTCTTCTTTTATCAACTGAAATAATTTAAAACAAGTAAAAAAACGAGTTTTTTAACACAAACTTGTATTTCAAATACACTCAATTTAGAAATACGAAAGATGTTCAAATTAAGTTTTTTTTAAATTGAATCATGTATTTTCCTCTGATATAAACCTTTGCTGAAAGTTTCAGTTTTCTAGCTAGTTAAAAAGCTGGTTAAATTTTACTTGAAAGATTTGCGTACAGAGAAAGCCACACACACAAACAGAGATTGTAATATAAATTAAAGTTTGTAAAAAAAAGTTGACAACTCTTTTGATTTACATTTTGTATACCTTCGATGGAGCCGAGTTATGTTATGCGTTTCTTTTAATATCAATCTTCAATGCAAATAAGATTGCATTAGCGCTTATTATTTCTTTCACTTTCTTTCAACTAACTAGGTCTGGCTAAGCTGCATGAGATATGCACATCAATACTCTATTAAGCTGTGAAAAAATTACCAAAATCTAATTAATAATTAGTAATAAATAAATTAATTGCTAATATGTAATTAGCATAAAATAACTTCATGAAAGCTGTAACAGTCGTCTTCTCATAGATGGTGACAGCGATAATAGGAAATTATGATACATGTGACAGTTGTGATGATGATGATGATGATTGTGAAGATTTTGATGATGATGAGATGATGACTTCGACAACGATGGTGATGATGGTAATGATAACGATGATGGTAATGATAACTATGGCGGGGACTCTTTTGGAAAGTATAGAGGGACTGGTCGCCATTGTATTGTACAAGTTGTTTTTTACTTTCCGGTAAAACAGCCATTCGTGTGATGATGTTTGTTAGCTGTTTGTATTGTTTTTCTTCATTCATTATTGGCAAAAGTGTTATAAAAAACACAAACTTGAATTTAGGTAGTATTTATGCATTTTTATAAAAATAAACATTAATTTGTTTTTTTTTTGTTAGTCTTGTTTATGTTATTATTACTTCCACTGCAGACTTGAGACTGCTTTTTGTTTTTTGAAAAATAGAAAAAAATTCAAAGAGAAATAAATCTAATTAAAGAGTTGAACGATTCGTTTATTAAAAGACTACTGATAGAATTTAATTGCTGTCATGTGGAGCGACCAATAGTGGTGGATGTGATATGGCTAGACTGGATGAGAAATAAGAAAAAACATATCCTGAGTCGGGTCGAAGTTTAACTGGACGGGTGAAGGAAAAGTTGGACAAACAGACAAAGTTATTGATGGATAAACAAGGGCAGATATCTTGATAGATAAATAGTTTAGTAATGGAACAAATAAATAAATGGTAGGTTGCATGTATGGATGGTTATATGGACGAATGGATGGATGGATGGATGGATGGATGGATGGATGGAAAACGGACGGATGGGTGGATTTTTCTCAATAATTGAAAAATAAATCAAATCAATAATTATAAATGCTCAATTAAAACCCTTATAATTAAATTTACAACTCTTAAAAGTAATTATTAGATATAACATTTTTTTTATAAATGCCGGTTCAGATTGAATTTATAGAAGACGTTTATAAAAACGAAATAACACAATTGAAAACCGGTAGAAAACTTTTAAAAACACATTCTTTCTCCTAATGCACTAAAAAGAAGTGAATACATTTTTTTCTGTTAACCGAAAATAACTCTTAAATATTTTGAAAAAAATAAAATTGTGAGATGCTAATTTTATATAAACTTTGTTAATTATAGAAAACATATAAAAATGATCATCTCAAATTTTTAGTTTTTATTTCATCAATTTTTTGTCTTAAATTGTTTTTGTAATTTTGTACTTTTTATCTTTAAAAATTTTGTATACATCTCACATAAATTTGTGCAAATTTCTCTCCGGGTCCACCTCTACAGTGACGTCAGCAAAGCTAGCTAGCCAACTTAAAGACATGAAAGCACGAGTTCTATAATAGTTGTTACAGCACGTGTGTGTGTGTTTGTTTGTGTGTGTGGGTTTGTGTGTGAGTGTGTGTGTGTGTGTGTGTCTGTCTGTGTGTGTGTGTGTGTGTGTGTGTGTGTGTGTGTGTGTGTGTGTGTGTGTGTGTGTGTGTGTGTGTGTGTGTGTGTGTGTGTGTGTGTGTGTGTGTGTGTGTGTGTGTGTGTGTGTGTGTGTGTGTGTGTGTGTGTGTGTGTGTGTGGTTTGTTTAACGTCTGTATCTGTCAATTAGACAATTTAGACGGTATATATGTTTGAGTGTTTGGTGATGTGTTTATGTTGGCTTTGAGGCACAAGGCTTTCGTGGCCACATGGCTCGACTCACTGCAGCCCGCCAACTAATAAGTGCAATAAGTTGGACAGGACCGGCAAATCGACCTCCCATTCAGCTAGCAATTTAACCAGCTCATAGCCTCTGGTCAACTTCCGATCCTCTTGTACAACTGTTAAAGATGTATCAGCCATATATATATATATAGAATAGGTATATCGGCAAGCCTGTAGTTTAAGTTGGTTTTTAGCTAGGCAGCCTAGGAACCAGACCAAAAAACTGAGAGTTACAACCGTATAGTAACTTAATCAAATAATTTTTAATAGAAAAAATAAATCTTTTAGGTACAAAATAAATGTTTAACTTTTTAAAAATTAACAAATTTTTTTTGTTATAAAACTTTAGTTGACATTGAATTTTATTTGTGTAGTCTCTAGTTCGATGGTCTATTTATGTCACAAACCACTTCGATAAATTGACAGCAGCCATTCAGATAACAGCAGCTTGTTCTATGAATATTCATTATTTATATTAATCGGCAACTAAACCGATTAAAAAATAGGGAAATTTTAAATTTAATACATCATTTGGCATTTTCAAAACTTGTTTAATGTATTTTACAAGTATCTGCAGAAAACTGAAAAATGTAAGAACAAAGCTTAAGATCTTTAAAATCTACAGAGAAAAAAAGTATAAAATATTTAGATTAAATTTAAATGTACATCTATATATGAAAAAATCAAAACAAAGCCTAAGTTTCTTAGACTAAATGTACAACTTTTTATAACAAAAAAAATTTAAACTATTTAAATTATGAGTACATCTCTTTAAAAAATTCAAAGCAAAGTATAAAATCTTTAGAATATAAGTATATCTATAAAAAAAGTGAAAAAATGTCTAAAATCTTTAGAAAATATGCACATCTACTTAAAAAAATCAAAGCAAAATATAGGAATGTTCAAAATTCAGCAATGAAACCATTTCATTATTTGAATAAGTGTGATCAGAAGAAGGTCTTGCAGAAATTAATTCAGCATTTCCTTCTAAATTTGTGTTGCTGTTTTCTCTAGGTTTTTTGTTGATCTGAAAGATTGTATTATTTGATAGACTAAGAAAAGAAAGTTTAGGAATATTTAAAACAGAATTTAATTCTGAGCAGATGTATATACACTCTTAAGATTTTAGGCTTTGATACATATAACACAGGTTTTTGATGTTGATTTTGTGTTTTTAGGTTAAATGTACTCATAATTTAAAGTTTAAAATTGTTATAACTTTTTTGTTATGTAAAAATGTACTTATAGTCTAAGAATCTTGATTATTTCATAGATAGATGTACATTTAATCTAAATATTTCATACTTTTTTCTCTGTAGATTTTAAAGATGTTGAGCTTTTGTCTGACTTTATTCAATTTTTTGTAGATACTTGTACAATACATTAAACAAGTTTTGAAAATGGAATTTTTTATAGCTTTTTATATGGCAAATAAACAAATATAAGATACTTGTACAATACAGTAAACTCGTTTTTAAATTGGATTTTTTCATAGCATTTTTAGCAAATCAAACAAATAAAATATTGCCAAATGTTGCAGTAAATATTTTAAACTAGCTGTGAACAAATTTCAAAATCAGCCCATCTTTTACTTATTATTATTGCCAAATGCTGTATTAAATTTAAAATTTTCCCATTTGTTTATCGGTTTATATCGGTAAAGTTATTGCCGATTAATATAAATAAAGAATATTCATGGAAACAAAAAGACTTTAAATCGTTTTTCGGAGGCCATCTTGGCATCTCACTCAAAACTTGCTCATCTCCGATATACCTATTCTATATATATATATGGTGCCAGCACGCTACGGACTCTCGTGAGAGGATAGCTACAAGAAGGTGTTTCCTACAAAACGTGAAACACTCTGTGGTAAAGGCGTGGCAAATGGAATGGTATATGCCAAATTGAAGTTAAATTCTCATCCTAGGAACGTGAAATTTGGACCTTATATTACTTTTATAGCGTAAACATCCGCTAAGAAAGGATTTTTGAAAATTTTACTCCTGAGGGGAAAAAACTGGAAAACAAACTTTTGTCTAAAACAATGTATATCTCGAAAACCAAAAATGAGGAGATTTTGAAATTTGGAACATAGATTTTATTTGAAAAATAAAAAGATACGTGTTTCACCATTTTTTGAAAATTCGGTTTCCCGGACCTCAAATGTGTGTTGGAAAATTGGTTATTTGGTTTTTAAAGTAGCTTCTACTCAAAAACTGTTAATGCTACAGGAGTAAAAATTAGTATTTAGTTTCTACTCCAAAAATAATGAAATACGTGTTTTAGAATTTTTTGAAAATGTGGTTTCCAGGACTTCAAATGTGGGGTGGAAAATAGGGTTAATTGTCTTTTATAGTAACTGCTACTCAAAAACAGTAAATACCACAGATGTAAAAATTATTATTTAGTTTCTTTTCTAAAAATAAAGATATACGTGTTTCACCATTTTTTACAAATTTGGTTTCCCGGACCTCAAATGTGGGTTGGAAAATTGGGTTATTTGGTTTTTAAAGTAGCTTCTACTCAAAAACTGGTAATGCTACCAAAGTAAAAATTAGTATTTAGTTTCTACTCTAAAAATAATGATATACGGGTTTCACAAATTTTTGAAAATTTGGTTTCCAGGATTTCAAATGTGGGGTGGAAAATAGGGTTATTTGGTTTTTAAAGTAACTGCTACTCAACAACTGTAATTGCCACAGATGTAAAAATTATTACTTAGTATCTACTCAATTATTTGGTTTTTAACATAACTGCTACTCGAAAACTGTAGATGCTACAGGAGTAAAAATTAGTATTTGGTTTCTACTCCAGAAATAATGATATACGTGTTTTACTATTTTTTGAAAATTTGGTTTCCAGGACTTTAAATATGGGGTGGAAAATAGGGTTACTTGGTTTTTAAAGTAACTGCTACTCAAAAGCTGTAAATGCTACAAAAGTAAAATTAGAACTTAGTTTCTACTCTAAAAATAATGATATACATGTTTCACCATTTTTTGAAAATTTGGTTTCCAGGACCTCAAATGTAAAGTGGAAAAAGGATTATTTGATTTTAAAATAACTGCTACTCAAAAACTGTAAGTGCTACAGATGTGAAAATTAGTATTTTGAGGTTTTGTGCCGGTTAAAAGTAGATGAGTTCAGTTTATTACCGGACGGACGGGCCAAGCCTTTATTTTAGGGTCTTCATACGGCCCTGCCCTAACCTTAAATCAAGGTGGGACGGGCCGAGATTTTTAACCAAGTATATAGACATTTTAGTGATTTAGGGTGTTCAGACGGGCCGGGCTAAACCTGAAATCAAGGTGGGACGGGCCAAAGTTTTTCATCAAGTATATAGAACTTCTAGGCCTGTAAAAACGGGTGGGCCCATATTAGACGGCTCTGCCCAAACCTTAAATCAAGGTGGGACGGGCCGAGATTTTTAACCAAGTATAGACATTTTAGTGATTTTAGGGTGTTCAGACGGGCCGGGCTAAACCTGAAGTCAAGGTGGGACGGGCCGAAGTTTTTCAACAAGTATATAGAACTTCTAGGCCTTTAAAAACGGGCCGGGCCCATATTAGACGGGCCGTGCCGTGCCAGGAATTTCGGTTTTTGAAACGGGCTGGGCCAAGTTGTCGACGGGCCGAGCCGAGACCTAAAAAATTGATCCGTGCAGTACTCTACTATGTATGCACGGTTCAAATTCTCTAATTTCCTGCGAGCGAAGCCGCTACGGGCACTGCTAGTCTATTATATAATCTATTTTTGGGGACGGACCAAATTTCTTGGACATAAACTCGGAAAGACAAACAAGAAGGTGATTTAATAACAAAATATAATTTGTTTTTGGCCATTATTCATATTAGTTTTTTTAATTTTTTTCTATGAAATAAAAATTGAAACTTAGCATTTAGACAAATTAGTTATTTATTAACTCGCACAGTTGCTGTTGATATTTGGGCTTTAAAGTTTATACCAGTAATCTAACACGTTAGAAATCACTAAACTTTATGGTCAATCTGATTGTCAGAAGTTTTGAAAGGTTTCTTTCTCTCTTTCTCTCTCTCGTTTTTCTTTTTCTTTCTTTATCTTTCATCTTCGCTTTTTTGTTGTTTGTATGTAAGAATTAAACTCAGTTGTATATTTCAAGTTCCAGAGATCCAAATCGTCTTTACTCATACAAGAGGTCATCCGATATCTGGTGCACTCACTGCCTAGTAGCCCCTGAAAACGTAGCAGGTAAAATCGTTTCTTTTCGTGGAGCATGTAAAAGAACAGCGCCTCTGAGCTGTGGAAAAGGCGCTATATAAATTATCAAACATTTACATTTTACATTTTAGATGACATCAAACATTAAAATGGATTTATTGTTCAAAAGATATTGAAGCTGGCGTAACAAAATAAAAGATAAAATAAATCCTTTTTTTTATATTAAAAAATTCATTGTCAAGTTTATTAAAAAAACAAAAATTAATTTTCAAGTCAAAGATTTATAATAGGAAATTGTTTTTATAGATATTCAAAAGTCTTTTATGTGTTATCTACACATACATGCTAAAAATTAGAAAATTGTGATAAATGTTTATTTTTAGACTCGTCTTTATAAAAAAATTATTTGCAAAAAAATTATTTAATTTGAGTTACGCATTAAAAATGATTTTTGAAAAACGAAACTCACTTGTTTTCACATCGTTTTAGCATATTTTAAAATTAATGGCTGAACGAACTGACAATTGCACCAACGCATGTACAAACGTGTGTACATATGGATAATTGGCGAATGGATAGTGGCAAGGAGATGGAAGTACGTATTGACGGGTAGGTAGATGAATGATGGAGATACGGACGTATCGATCGATTGATTGATTATTTATTTTACGTTAAACTGTATACTAAAGCATTATTTCGTGGATATTAAAAAACACGTCTAGACTTGCAAAATGTTTTTTTCATGACTCAAATTTTTTATTTAAATACTTATTTATATTTAAATAATTTTATTTTCTTGCAGTAATACATTTTAAAAATAACGGCTCAAATTTAAACGCGACACACAAATAATGTTTTATTCCACTCAATCAATTTGCAGCGATTTAGTTCAGTCTGTTTTTCCGTTACTTTTAAAATTTAATTTTGCATCACCAAAGAATTATTTTGAATTTCCGGTATTGCAGCTCTGCAGTGCAAGTCAATCCATGGCTTCCATCTGTCACCGATCGTAGGAGATAGAAAACCTTTTTGTTTAAACAAAGACAATTAAACAAAGTGCTTCAATAATCTTGTCTTATTTATATCTTTGTACTACGCCACCTCTGGTACTTCCGGCTAGTCTTTTCTCAGACGTCACAAAATATCGATGCTTTTTTATATTGTTTGCGAGCAATTATATAATTAAAGTTGTGGGAGCATATTGATGGTGCATTTAGTGTTATGTGTGCGACAATGTATTTTCAATAAATTAGTTAAGAATTGATATAACGTAAATTCAAACAAATGCTAATAATATAAAAGTAGTTTCTCTCATTAAAAAACTTGAAACTAAAAAACGGAAAAAGTAAACATAAAAAAATGAAAAAAAATTATCAAACTTTTAAGTTTATAAATTTCTCCCCAGAAACGTCATTCTTTAATTTCAAAGTTTGACAGCAAATTTCTCATTCTTCGGCTCAAATAAATAAATAATATCCACCCATCTCTACTTTTCTGCCGGTTTCCATGGAGACCCGATGAATCACGAGATCACGTAGTTACTGAGAGCAATTAAACAAACATGGCTGCCTCATTAAATCTTTTCTCTCGTCAGCTGCATATTAGTTGTAGTTTTGGGGTGTGGTTGTAGTCGTGGCGGTTGTTGTAGATGAAATGGTTTTGTTGGGGCGGTGTTAGTTGGGGTAGATGGAGTTGTGGTAGATGGGGCTGGTTGTAGTTGGATTGAATAGAGTTGCGCTTGTTGTAGATGGGGTGATTGTAGTTATATATCATTGTTTATTGGGCATACAAAAACACATTAAAGAAACACATAAAAATTGAAATAAAAGCATGCAACAAAAAATGAATGAGTAGTGCCCAAAAGGAACATCCGAAGAGATGAATCTCGCTTGAGGATGACCAGTGCAGATGAAACATTTACGAATAATAATAATACAGGTACATACAATACAATAAATTTAGAATGGTAAAATAACTGAAATAAATTACTAAGATGAACAAAATAACAAAATTTAACATTTAATAATATACAATATACGTTCGAATCTGAGATGATAGAATATATTATAATTTTAATAAGTGAGATTTAAGACGAGATTTAAATAATGAAAAGGACTCAGAGGACTGTATTGAAATAGGGATGACTGAATATGTACGCGGACCTAAACATTTAATAGAAAAGGTTTTTAGTCTTGTGTTTGCAAATTCTGGACGGAAAAGATTAGATGATCGCAAAAAATGGGTATGAATATCGGACGACTTCAAGAAGAAATCATGAAAGGATTGAGGTAGAGTAGAATTAGAATATTTATACATAAAAGAACCAATTTGAAACAGATTGACTTGATAAATGTTTAAAAGCTTATTTTCAGTAAATTTTGACTTACAAGAAGAAAGAGGATGTAAAAAAAAAATAATACGGATGAGTCGTTTGAGCAAAATGTTCTTATTGCAAATGTAATAGCGATGCAGCTGATGTGATAGTGGTCTTTGTGTGGTAACCGCTGTAGTTATGGTTGCTACTGTAGAAACACGATTTGAAATGTACTTTAACTTTTCAAATTTCACTGTATGGTGAAACTATTACTATTGTTGTTGCTTATACAAAACAAACAATTTTTGTTTGCTATCAATAACATCATTAATTTTATTAATGAAAATTTTAATATTATTGTTAACTATGAAATTAAAATAGTAACAATAATAAGAATTTTAACTACGAACGTTTTATTTTTATTTTTTCTCTTTTGATAGACGAACAAAATGATATTGCCTTGCAAACATGAATTATGAATGCGATAGGTTGGAGGTCGTATTAATTAACGAAATCAATTATCCATGATTGGTCGGCGTCGTCACGAGATCAGAGCTTGTTATTAATGGGACGGAGCTACGGCCGTCTATTAATAGAATGTTGTAAATTACCGCTTGAATTAACAGGTCATTTATGCATATTTAATATCCTTTCATGGAGTGGTCCATTATCGAAGTTATTGGGGTGGATGACGTGTGCCGTCTAATAAAATTTGATGAATAAGTATAAGAAGAAATGCATTTATGTATGCGTCCATATGCGTGTGCGTTTGTATGTTGCACCCACCTCGATTATAATTTTGGAGTCGACCCACCCATCACATACAAAAAATTAGTTACAAATTTTAAAACATTTCTAACCAGCCTATGTAGTTCCATCTATAGAGTTCTCGGTCGAAGAGAAATTAGAAATTGATAAATAGATCTCATCCATTTATGCGCTATAGTGATTTTGTTCATTTTAAAATACGTACTATAAAATCTCGAGTAATAATAATAATAATTATAAATATAATAATAATAATAATAATTATAATAATTATAATAATAATAATAATAATAATAATAATTATTATAATTATAATAATAATAATTATAATAATTATAATAATAATAATAATAATAATAATAATAATAATAATAAAATAATAATAATAATAATAATAATAATAATAATAATAATAATAATAATAATAATAATAATAATAATAATAATAATAATAATATTAATATTAATAAAATTCCTCCACTACGTCATTTATTATTAAATATTTTTTAAATAAATTTAAAACAATTACTTGAATTAACTTCGATGACGAAAAATTGTTTTTTAATAACACGAGTTTATTTTAGGAATATTAAGCTTGAAATAAAAACTGATTGAATGCATCTATTTAAGAAAAAACAACTTTTTTGAAAACAATTTTTTGAATGATTTTAAGAAATTTTGACTTTTAATTAATTAAAGAAAAAGATTTTGTATTTTGTTTCTAAAGCCCACTTTACTTAATAACATCTTAGAAAATAAATAAATACAAAACAATAAATAGAAAAAATTTAAATGTTCTCTACCCACAAAAGCAAATTCATCGTTGTTTTTCAAAGTCTCATCTGAAAAAAATGTAAAAACCAAATATTTTTTTGTAAATAAAAACATGCCTCAAAAATTGTTTTTAACAGAAAAAAACCTATATTTTAAAAGCAAAAAAACAAACAGAATGTTGTTTCATTTGTACATGAATTAGAAACTGAGTCCGTATTTCTGATTTTTAACTCTTCCCTTTCATCTTTTTTAATATTTAATTTATCGTTTAACATAGGGTTCTGATGATGGCTTTTTATAGCTTAAACTGGCCAGTTAACCCTGATCGTTTTATTGCTCATCAATTTTAACCAATAAATTCTTCAATTATATGTCTCGTCATTTCAAATGGATGAAAAGGGCTTTAAAAACGTGTTAAGAAAGATGACTAACGTTAAGTGGTCAATTGTGTTTAATAGAGCCTGTTTAAAAGAAAATATTATTTCAAAATATGTTATATATATATATATATATATATATAATATATATATATATATATATATATATATATATACATATATATATATATATATAGTTGGTAAGAGCGCTTGCATTTAGGCAAGGCGGTGTTGCCGTAGACACGTGGGTTCGATTCCTAGTAGAGTCTTACAAATATTTGCGTTATTTGTGGTGACAGTTAGTCATCCTATTTGTAGCCTCTCGAAACATTTCAACGCAATGTTTCACTTCATAAATTACGTATCTGGCAGCAGTCTAGTTGTCGAACCGAAATAAGGGTTCTGAGCCTATCATAGTCGTAGTCTAATGTTAAGTAGCTCCGAAAGACTGGGACTTCTAGCCATCCTTTTTTGGGGATGGTCGGTGGCTCAGTTGGTAAGAGCGCTTGCATTTAGGCAAGGCGGTGTTGCCGTAGACACGTGGGTTCGATTCCTAGTATATTAAGTTGGAGCTTATAAAGCCAAAAAAATTAAAATTTGTATATATTAATATAATAGTAGACCACGTCACTCACTCATTTACTGATTCTGTAACGCTTATGTATATATATATATTTATATATATGTATGTATATATATATACATATATACATATATATATATATATATATATATATATATAAATAAATATATATATATATATATATATATATATATATATATATATATATATATATATATATGTGTATATAAATATATAAATATATATATATATATATAAAATTGGCAAGAATGGCGGCAGTTCTGCATTGTGACAATATAACTATGCGACGTCGACGATAACGTTATGTGTAAAATAACGTGGCATTTTAATTAATTAATTTAATTTTGGCAATTTTTCAGAGATGGTTTCCGTTTTAACAATGTCATGGTTGCGCGAGATTTGACGTAAATCTGTCGTTTGACAATTAATAGATTTTGCTTTTCGACCGTATTTTTTAAATGTATGACAGTTTTATTATATAATTTATTTTTAATATCTCCCTATAGTAAAATAAATAACCATGTCATTCTCGAAAAATAAATATTATTATTTTGTTTCATTATCGGTTTTAACTAATTTCACTTTTCATTATTCTATCCATGTTTTGTTTTTCTTTTCGGGCTCTGATGATGACAAACTAACTGTCGAAACGCGTTAGCCCTGTTTATTACTTTAAACTTATAAGTTACACCTTTCAGTTTATTTCATTTATTTTATAACATAACTAGCGGGGTTACCCGGCGTTGCCCGGGGTTTTTAGAGGTTTTTCTAATGTTTGTCTCTCTCGCTCCCGTTCCCTTCTCCACTTTCCCGTTTTCGTAGCGTTCCCGGTCGCTTTTCCGCTCTCGGTCGTTTTCCAGCTCCCGGTGGCTTTCCGCTCAGAAGTTTTGTTATCGATTTTCTCTCTTGCTCGCGTTTCCTTCCAAGCTTGCTCTCCCGATTCCAGTCGCTTTCCGCGTTCCCGGTCGCTTTCCGCGTTCCCGGTCGCTTTCCGCATTCCCGGTCGCTTTCCCGTTCCCGGTCGCTTTCCCGTTCCCGGTCGCTTTCCCGTTCCCGGTCGCTTTCCCGTTCTCGGTCGCTTTCCCGTTCCCGGTCGCTTTCCCGTTCCCGGTCGATTTCCCGTTCCCGGTCGCTTTCCCGTTCCCGGTCGCTTTCCCGTTCCCGGTCGCTTTCCCGTTCCCGCTCTCGCTTGCTCTCCCGTTCCCGGTCATGCATGCTTTCCCATTCCCCGTCACGGTTGCTCTCCCGTTCCCGTTCACGCTCATTTTCTCTTTTACATTCTTTCATAACTTCTGTTAGCCTATAAAACGTAAAATAGATTTGCTAAGACTATATATATATATGAATGTTTGTGGGTTAGTTTGTCTATTATAGAAACGGGAAAGCGACCCGGAACGGACAGCGAGCGGGAACGGAAAAGCAAGCGTGAGCGGGAATGGGAGAGCAAACGTGAGCGGGAACGGGACAGCGACCGGGAACGGGAAAACGACCGGAAGCGGGAAAGCGACCGGGAGCGGGAAAGCGACCGGGAGCGGGAAAGCGACCGGCAGCGGGAAAACGACCGAAAACGGGAAAGCGAACAGGAGTGGGAAAGCAGGTGGGAAAGGAAATGGGAGAGAAAGAGACACACATTAGAAAAACCTCTAAAAAATCTGGGCAACGCCGGGTATCTCCGCTAGTACATACATAAACACACACACAGACACACATACATGCACATACACATACATACATACACACATACATACGTACATACATATATATATAGTTCCCGCTCGCTCACCCGCTCCGCTCCGCTCATTTTGTGACGGATTTCAAAAAAAAAATTTTTATTTTTGACTCCTATTGACTCTCAAGGTTTTGTGAAAATTTCATTACGATCGGATGAATGGTGTAGCAATGCATAAAGGACATTAACATATAAACATATATACATATATACATATATACATATATACATATATACAAACATTCATTTTTATATATATAGATTGTCTTAGCTTCCCTTCGACGTTTTGAGTCTTTGGCGAAAAAATTAACAAATACAAAATGGGCAATTATATTCAATGGAGTTTGCGTACAAGAAAATATCGTACCGCTATACGCAAGAAACAAATATATATATATATATATATATATATATATATATATATATATATATATATATATATATATATATATATATATATATATATATATATATATATATATATATATATATATATATATATATATATATATATATATATATATATATATATAGTAAGGAGTTCTGAGCCTATCATAGTCGTAGTCTAATGTTAAGTAGCTCCGAAAGACTGAGACTTCTAGCCATCATTTTTTGGGGATGGTCGGTGGCTCAGTTGGTAAGAGCGCTTGCATTTAGGCGAGGCGGTGTCGCCGTAGACACGTGGGTTCGATTCCTAATATATATATATATTAGTTTTGTTTTTCTTTTGAATTAAGTTCAGATGTCGTGTATACTGAAATTCTTTAATAACTAATTAAACACAATAAAAAATTTCATTAAATTTGCTTATATATAAATTTTTGTTTATGGTTATCAAATTGTTTTTGTTGACTATTTTTATAATAACGGTCGCCGTATTTTAAAACTTCCGTCATTTTTGACGGGCTATCTCTAGTATATAATATTTATCTATATATATATAATCTATTTTCTCGTACAGACCAACATATAGGAAACAAACGTTGTAACAATATCGCTTTACGCTTCATTCAATTATTAATAATAATAATAATAATGACAACAAAATACCTTTTTTATCGCCGGCAATTAAACTGTTCAGTATTTTGAATTTATGCACATAAGATGCTTACAGACTGTAGTGTTTCCTTTTAATATTAATATTTTTTAATCATTTAATGTCATATTACAGCTATATTATTTTTAAAATATTGTATGTGTACACATGTATATGTGAATACAGTTGGTGCGGCAATCTATTGACAGGTTTTCTTTTCAAATCTCTTCTATTAATTTCACCACCGGTCTTGCTTGCTTGATTGTTTGGAAACCTTGAAAGTGAAATTATCTAACTTCCCGTCATCAATTTGAGCTTAAATTTAAAAAATAGGCTTGCTTCTCATAACAATGCATTATATTTAGAGCTTGAAAAATTTTTAAGAAAACACGTTAATAGTTATACAATTTTAATGTTAGCCCATAAGTATGTTAATAAATTTGATAAAACTATAAGTTTTTTTTTGTGTTTTTAGAGTAGAAAATAAACGTGGTTATTAAAAAAAGTGGCTATTATTACATAACTTTTTTAATTTCAATGTTTATTAGGATTTTTATTAATTTTGCAGGATGCATATCGAAACAAACTAGTGATGCATAAAAAATGATGACTGCATAACAAAACAATAGCATAATATAATGCATATTAAAACAAATTCATCAAAAATAGCCGCATAACAAAACGACTGCATAACACATAGCAGAATGACTGCGTAAAGCATACGGAAATGTTGGCCAATAAAACTGAAAATTTAATAGAATGCAACGTTAATGACGGCAATAATATACACCAAATTTTGGCCAAATTGGATAATTGGAAGCTCTTGCAAATTTGATCACATTTTCCCATCCGAACTAACAGAGACACAGAGAAACATGAAAACAAGTTAATAAAAAGTCCAAGCAATAAACAAAGTTTAAAAAACACACTTTTATGTTTTACATTATGCAAAACAATTTCTAAATGCAATAATAGTTTTAACATTGCAATATTTTAATCAAAACATTAATAAGTTGTTGACTATCTTTTTTTGAGAAGGTGAAGAAGTTAGGCACATGATTGTGAGAAGTTTTGTATGACGCGCCATCTATTGAACAATTTGGAATTACACAAATAAATAAAAAACACTTTCTCAACTCATGACAAAATAATTATTGAAATCGCTGCGAAAATAATTGAATACTGTTTTTGTAGGTGGCAAAAGTCTATGCTGAAAATTTCAAAGCTTGTAGAAAATCAATTAAAAATTTTGACCACAGAGAGACAGAGAAGTCAAGTTAAATAAAACTGTGTAAAAACGTGTTAAAAATAAACGTCCCACACTTTTTTATTTCGTTAAACTATTCAAGAGATACAATCGAATATAACAAAAAATTATTTTTTTCCTTTCAAGTTTGTTTAAAAATATTTTTCATATAATTTACTATTGTCGAAAGAATATTTAATTTAAAATAGATTTTAAAATTAAAAGAAGATTTGTCAATGTCAACTGGCGTTGTTTAATACACATGGTTTGAAGCAGTATAGATTTATAACGACCATGTATCTAGAAATATTTAGGCAGTATTCAATATCCCAAACTCAATGATACTGCGAGCACTAGCCTGTGCGATCATTAAAACAATATATATGCGCAGACTTTTCTGCAGAAAAAGGTGTTTTGTGTTTTGCTGACAAAATAAATTTAATAATTAAAAAAAGAATAACTGTGATGATAGAAGTTAAAGCTATTATTTGTTTGAATTAAAATCAATTATCTGCAGTAAATCTAAATTTGATAAAATTGTTTACCTTTAAAACGTAATTGAAAAATGTTTTTTGAAGTTTTTTCATTATTTCATCAAGAACCACTTGTATTAGAGCACAAAAACTGGGATTTAAGCGTCGGGTAAATAAATATTTTTTAACTGAACATGTTTTTAGCTTGACTCGATATTTTATTCAACTGTTATCTAAAAAAAATCAAAACCGCCAAATAGGAATTGTCTAAGATGCAATTATAATTTTTTTTTTTTAATAATTAATTTTTTTCACGCTAGTTTTTAAACTTAAAGTTATTGAATTATGTTGGAATCTTCTTAAAAAACGCAATTTTATCTAAAACTGAGGTAGTTATTTTTCAGAAAATTATAAAATTATGCTAACTTTCACCAGATCTAGGTCAGGCTGGTGGAAGTAATTATTGAAATGGCAATGGTGACACTGATGTTAATTTCATAACAGTAGTTACAAATAGAGAAATTTTAATCGCAAATGAACAAATTCTTTAATAACTTCTAAACAAAATTTCTGTTTCATAAAAATGTGTTACTGCCAGCCTGTGCCGTCAGCCAAGTTTACATGATAAATATATGTGCAGAAGTTCGTGCAGAGAGAGTTGTGTTTTGTGTTGTGCAATAATTAAAAGATAATATTATTGAAGTTTCTTTGTTGAAAATGCATAAAATTAATGCAACAAACCTCATGAACGGCATTTTGTCATAAACATGCATTAATTGTAGACGTTCGTATAATGAACAAGCGTTGTTTATTCAATCAAGGCGTTTACTCGCATTGCTCCCGTTGAGTGTCTTGTGGAGTTAACCAACTCCTTTCACTAACCTTAAAGTAAAACAGTTAAAATTCCAGAAGTAGGGGAAGCAAAGGAACAGAAGGATTGAGTTCCAGTGAATATGATGTAAATCCCATAACGATGGTTATTGATGATGAGGATAGTAATTATGGTGATGGTAGTGATTGTGGCAATCACAGCAATAATCAAGTTATCAATGAAAGTCAATACCCATAAATCAAATTTATTGAAATAGTACACACATAACTAGGCTGAACATGATAGAACTATCTGTATTATTTATAATTGAATGGTTATTTATAATTTGTTTAGTTTACATTTCCGTTGGTTTTTTAATTTTTTTTATAATAACTTCACCGCTTCCTTGCTAGCTTGTGAACAGCGATTAGAAGTGAGACTTACAAATATTCCCGCCATTCTAATCCAGTTAAGGTTTAAGATACAAACTTGCATTTTCCGACAATGCAATTTTTCAAATTTGAAGATATTTGAAAGTTTACAATTTGATGCAATGAATTTCAAGGTTTATTAACCACTAGCCCTATGCAGACTGCTTATAAATTTTTATTTATTCTAAAATTTTCATGCAGTGAGAGGTGTTTTGTGTTTAGCAAACAATTTATTATCTTGAAATAATAAACTGTATAATTTCTATGTTTATGACGTATGAATAGTATTTTAAATTTCCAAAATTAATAGTCTTGACAAATACGTTTCTTGTGTTAAAATAAAACATTAACACTCTGGTTTAGTAGTTTTAAATGTTTTAAATTTGCAGATAGAAAATAAAAAATATATCGTTATATCTTTTAAAATTTATTTACATAAGCATTTATAATAATGAATTTAACAACCAGCCAACAATGAAATCATACGACATTTTAGTTGAACACATTAGTTGTGTTATCATCGCGCTTTCCAGAGAACAAAGATGAACCAGTGATGATAGTGATGAAGATGAGTACCATGACCAAGACGATTATAATAACTACCATCAACAAAAACAGACTGTTGAGAATGATGTATACAAAGGTGGTGATGATAGTATCACTAGCGGCGTTAGGGGTAGGGCGCGGTCAGGCGACGGCCCCTGGGTGCCGGATATGAAAAGGCGCCGCAGGCACCTCTTTATATCTGGCTTGTGTTGTTGACGGATCTGTTCGTCCCATCCTTTCTTCACATTCGGTAGCTAAGAGTGCCTTGGAGTTGAATAGTACTTTAAATGATGACGTTTCTGGTTTTTCTTCTTGGAGTGAAGATCTCATCTCGGCTTGTCTTGCAAGTGATAACACACGGGATAATGACACGACCTCTAACGAAACATTGATGAACAGTATCGATGAGGATTTGTCGTGTCGGGACAAGTCTCCTGTTTCCACCTGTTGTGGGACTCATTGTGCCCAGGATGTCAGTAATACATCTAGTAAAACCTCAACAGAAGAACCTAATAAATTCGCATTGTCTGATGTTGCAACACGATGCATTCCTGATTCTCCTTTGAATACTAACTCTCTCATCTCGGGTCAACATGGGACGGATTGCACACAAAGTACTGACATGATCGCATATCAAACATTATCGGACGAGGACGAATTTGTGATGTGTAGCAATGAACCTGTTGATCCACTCCCTTCTGTTTATTGTGTGACTGATGGCGCCCATGGCATCAACAGTGACCTCAGTGGAATTCCTGAAGGGGACCAATGTAAATTCTACTTTATAGTGGTAATATAACAATAAGAAGAAAAAAATAAAATAACATGTTCATGTTTGTAATTTTACATTGTATTCTTCCATAAGCAAATTACGACCATAGCCATATTCTTGTACATACTATTTTATTTTTAAATTATTTGAACTTTCTTAATACATATTTCTATTATTTTTATCACAGTTCCTTTTACGATATTCTAATATCTAGGGTAGGTACGCTCTACCTGGTTTTATTGTTTATTTCATTGTATCGTTTCTTGCGTCGACGTTTGGTATAAATTTTAAATGGGCTCTGAGGATGACAATTTTAGTCGAAACGGTCCGTTAGCCCTAGTTGAATCAAAGAATGTATGTAGTTTGAAAAATTTAGAATGTCTGTCTAAAAAAATAATAAACGCAAAATGGTCTATTGTCTTTAATAGCGCGTGCCTGAAAGAATATATATATATATATATATATATATATATATATATATATATATATATATATATATATATATATATATATATATATATATATATATATATATATATATATATATATCTATATATATAAAAGAACATGTCCTGACTGACTGACTGACTGACTGACTGATAATCAACGCCGAGCTCAAACGCCTCATCCTAGGAACGTGAAATGTGGAACTTATATTACTTTTATAGCGTAAACATTCGCTAAGAAAGGATTTTTAAAAATTTTGCTCTTGAGGGGAAAAAACTGGAAAACAAACTTTTTTCTAAAACAATGTATATCTCGAAAACCAAAAATGAGGAGATTTTGAAATTTGGTATATAGATTCTTTTTGAAAAATAAAAAGATACGTGTTTCACCATTTTTTGAAAATTCGGTTTCCCGGACCTCAAATGTGGGTTGGAAAATAGGGTTATTTGGTTTTTAAAGTAGCTTCTACTCAAAAACTGTTAATGCTACAGGAGTAAAAATTAGTATTTAGTTTCTACTCCAAAATTAATGAAATACGTGTTTTAGCATTTTTTCAACTTAGAAACTAAATACTAATTTTTACTTTTGTAGCATTAACAGTTTTTGATTAGAAGCTACTTTAAAAACTAAATAACCCAATTTTCCAACCCACATTTGAGGACCTGGAAACCAAATTTAAAAAAAATGGTAAAACACGTATATCTTTATTTTTAGAAAAAAAACTAAATAATAATTTTTACATCTGTGGTATTTACTGTTTTTGAGTAGCAGTTACTATAAAAGACAATTAGCCCTATTTTCCACCCCACATTTGAAGTCCTGGAAACCAAATTTTCAACAAATGCTAAAACACGTATTTCATTATTTTTGGATTAGAAACTAAATACTAATTTTTACTCCTGTAGCATTAACAGTTTTTGAGTAGAAGCTACTTTAAAAACCAAATAACCCAATTTTCCAGCCCACATTTGAGGTCCGGGAAACCGAATTTTCAAAAAATGGTGAAACACGTATTTTTTTATTTTTCAAAAAGAATCTATATACTAAATTTCAAAATCTCCTCATTTTTGGTTTTCGAGATATATATTGTTTTAGAAAAAAGTTTGTTTTCCAGTTTTTTCCCCTCAGGAGCAAAATTTTCAAAAATCCTTTCTTAGCGGATGTTTACGCTATAAAAGTAATATAATTTCCAAATTTCACGTTCCTAGGATGAGGCGTTTGAGCTCGGCGTTGATTATCAGTCAGTCAGTCAGTCAGTCAGTCAGTCAGTCAGTCAGTCAGGACATGTTCTTTTATATATATGCAACAGAAGTAAAATTTAGTATTTAGCTTCTACTACAAAAAATAATGAAATACGTGTTTTAGCATTTTTTGAAAATTTGGTTTCCAGGACCTCAAATGTAAGGTGGAAAATAGAGTTATTCGATTTTAAAAAATACTGCTACTCAAAAACTGTAAGTGGTAATATATATATACTAGCAGTGCCCGTAGCGGCTTCGCTCGCATGAAATTAGAGAGTTTGAACCGTGCATCCATAGTAGAGATCAATTTTTTAGGTCTCGGCTCGGCCCGTCGACAACTTAGCCCAGCCCGTTTTAAAAACCCAAACTCCTGGCCCGGAACAGCCCGTCTGAATTAGGCCCGGCCCATTCTTACAGGCTTAGAAGTTCTATATACTTGATGAAAAACTTCGGCCCGTCCCACCTTGACTTCAGGTTTGGCCCGGCCCAACTGAAGACCCTAAAATCACTAAAATATCTAACTACTTGGTGAAAAACCTCGGCCCGTTCCACTTTGATTTAAGGTTTGGCCTGGCCCGTGTGAAGACTCTAAAATAACGGCTTGGCCCGGCCGGTGATAAACTGAACTTAGCTACTTTTAACCGGCACAAAACTTCAAAATACTAATTTTTACATTTGTAGCACTTACAGTTTTTGAGTAGCAGTTATTTTGAAATCAAATAACCCTTTTTTCCACCCCACATTTGATGTCCTGGAAACCAAATTTTTAAGAAAATGTTGAAACACTTATATCATAATTTTTTGAGTAAATACTAAATACTAATTTTGACATCTGTAGCATTCACAGTTTTTGAGTAGCAGTTACTTTAAAAACCAAAGAAACCTTTTTTCCACCCCACATTTGAAGTCCTGAAAACTAAAATTTCAAAAAATGGTGAAACACATATATCCTTATTTTTAGAATAGAAACTAAATACTAATTTTTACTTTTGTAGCATTAACAGTTTTTGAGTAGAAGCTACTTTAAAAACCAAATAACCCAATTTTCCAACCCACATTTGAGGTCCGGGAAACCAAATTTGTAAAAAATGGTGAAACACGTATATCTTTATTTTTAGAAAAGAAACTAAATAATAATTTTTACATCTGTGGTATTTACTGTTTTTGAGTAGCAGTTACTATAAAAGACAATTAGCCCTATTTTCCACCCCACATTTGAAGTCCTGGAAACCAAATTTTCAAAAAATGCTAAAACACGTATTTCATTATTTTTGGAGTAGAAACTAAATACTAATTTTTACTCCTGTAGCATTAACAGTTTTTGAGTAGAAGCTACTTTAAAAACCAAATAACCCAATTTTCCAACCCACATTTGAGGTCCGGGAAACCGAATTTTCAAAAAATGGTGAAACACGTATCTTTTTATTTTTCAAAAAGAATCTATATACCAAATTTCAGAAAAAAATTTTAGAAAAAATTTTTAGAAAAAAGTTTGTTTTCCAGTTTTTTCCCCTCAGGAGCAAAATTTTCAAAAATCCTTTCTTAGCGGATGTTTACGCTATAAAAGTAATATAAGTTCCAAATTTCACGTTCCTAGGATGAGGCGTTTGAGCTCGGCGTTGATTATGAGTCAGTCATCTGTCAGTCAGGACATGTTCTTTTATATATATAGATTGGTAATATATAAGTGGAATATATATATATGTACAAAATTGACACATCTGTCTACAAGCTGACGTTAGCACACGTATGGAATTTATAGAAAAATTTAAACTCAAAACTTGTTATTTGGTTTTTAAAGTAACTGCTACTCAACAACTGTTAATGCTACAGAAGTAAAATTTAGTATTTAGTTTCTACTACAAAAAATAATGAAATACGTGTTTTAGCATTTTTTGAAAATTTGGTTTCCAAGACCTCAAATGTAAGATGGAAAATAGAGTTATTTGATTTTAAAAAATACTGCTACTCAAAAACTGTAAGTGGTAATATATATATATTGGTAATATATAAGTGGAATATATATATATGTACAAAATTGACACATCTGTCTACAAGTTGACGTTAGCACACGTATGGAATTTATAGAAAAATTTAAACTCAAAACTTGTTGTTTTAAAACGTTTACAAGAACAATAGTAAGCGTCTCGGGCTCACAGATAAAGAGGATAATTTAATTTTTATTATTTTTTCTGTATTTTTATTTTTATCTTCAACGAAGTATGGAAACGGTTTATTGTTCTAGCGATTAAAATGTTTTTTTAGAGCAATAAATAATGTGAACGATTTTTTTAAAAATTAAAATATAGACTGATAGGAGGTTTATATTCAATTTCTGAAGCATGGGGCGATTCAGTCCTACTAATTTATGGACTTGTGATTTTAATATGGCTTCTCGGTCCGTTGACAACTTGGCCCAGCCCGTTTTAAAACCAAAATTCCTGGCCCTGTATAGGAATGTTCAATATTGTTCAAAATTCAGCAATGTAACCATTTCATTATTTGAATAAGTGTGATCAGAAGAAGGTCTTGCAGAAATTAATTCAGCATTTCCTTCTAAATTTGTGTTGCTGTTTTCTCTAGGTTTTTTGTTGATCTGAAAGATTGTATTATTTGATAGACTAGGAAAAGAAAGTTTAGGAATATTTAAAACAGAATTTAATTCTGAGCAGATGTATATACAATCTTAAGATTTTAGGCTTTGATACACATAACACAGATTTTTGATGTTGATTTTGTGTTTTTAGGTTAAATGTACTCATAATTTAAAGTTTAAAAGTGTTATAACTTTTTTGTTATGTAAAGATTTACTTAAAGTCTAAGAATCTTGATTATTTCATAGATAGATGTACATTTAATCTAAATATTTTATACTTTTTTTCTCTGTAGATTTTAAAGATGTTGAGCTTTTGCTTGACTTTATTCAATCTTATATGTGGTTCAAATGATTTTCAGTTTTATAAAGAAGGAGAGCGTTTTTTATATTGGATGATTTGATGTATTGAAGTAAATACGACTCTCTGCAACCAACGTTAAATTTGGTACATAGTCTTAAACAGTTTGTTTGTATGTCTGCCTGAAAAGGTCAATTGGGTCACCTAGTGTTACCTTGATACATAAAATTTCATCATATATATATATATATATATATATATATATATATATATATATATATATATATATATATATATATATATATATATATATATATATATATATATATATATATGAGTGCTTGTCTGTCTGTTATTCTATTTGTCTGTTTACTTGTCCTTTGTTTTTCCAAAAAAGCTTTTTTAAATAATTTTAAAAAAAATATTCTAAATAGATTACACCCTATTTTCAGTGCTCTCAAATGTACGCACAAAATTTCATAAAAATCCGTTCAGCCGTTTCGGAGGAGTTTATATATATATATATATATATATATATATATATATATATATATATATATATATATATATATATATATATATATATATATATATATATATATATATATATATATATATATATATATATATATATATATATATATATATATATATATATATATATATATATATATATATATATATATAGATATAGATATATAATACCGGCTTTGAGAGTCGGAAGACCTGGGTTCGATTCCCGGTCCGGGCACGTACTTTCCTTGAGCAAGAAACTAACTCATTAATTTGTAGGTGCTCACGTCAACTCAGCGTTTCATCCTTAAGTGGTCGATAAATCTCTGTCTGTCTGTTTGTTCTTTGTTTTTCCAAAATAACTTTTTTAAATAATTTTAACAAATATTCTAAATAGCCATGGACCTATCCTCAGACCTACCAAATGTACACTAAAAATTTCATAAAAATCGGTTCAGCCGTTTCGGAGTTCAATTTAAAATACTATCACACGAGATTTATATATATATATATATATACTAGCGGGGTTACCCGGCGTTGCCCGGGGTTTTTAGAGGTTTTTCCAGTGTTGGGTAGGATTTGAAATCATATGATTTGAAATCACGATTTCAAATCAAAATATTGATTTTTGATTTTTGATTTGAAATCATTTTCTAAAATTTAATTATGATTTTGATTTGAAATCATTTTTTGACGATTTTCGATTTTATTTTAATATTCGAAAATCAAAATCATAAAATATTTTTTCTATGCTGCTATTTCTATGCCAAGCCATCAATCGCTTCGAGCGGTAACTTATACGAATATTTTTTAACATCATGGCCGATAGTATAGATTGCGATTTGAACAGCGTAACGATGTGTAATTTGCCTTCGTTACTTGATGGTAAATTTTTTAAAATAACTAGCGAGAAAGGTGACATAGTGGTAGCTAAGTGTGTTAATTGCGCTAAGTCGGTTTCAGGATCAAAACGTGCAACTACAAATTTTCTTCGTCATTTGAAGGTAACGTGCTATAATTATACTATGATAGATACAGTAAAACCGTACTTTCCTACCACACAGTTTTTAAATCAAATACCTTGCTATCTTAATATGGTAGGAAATTATGGTTTTACCATTATAAACTGTATAAGATTTTTAATATGCTAGGAAACCATGATAATTTTAGATATTTTGTTATTTGGATATTTGATAATAAACTATAGCTAATAAATGTATTTCGGTACTCTTTCAGTTAAAGCATCATTCGCTTCTTGCACAGTACAGTGCGTACAAAAATAGTCAAAAGATGGAACTTGATAATGACTACGGCTACTATGATGACCAGTGTTCTTCACAGACCATCAGTACCTCTGACAATGTCAACAACATTAAGATAAAAATGATAAACTATTTATCGGATGTAGACAGCTCTTTTGCCATTTTTAGTTCGAATGAATTGATTAAAAAAGTGTTCATTCGATATAATACAACACTGCCTTCGTCAGCTCCTGTCGAAAGATTATTCAGTTCTGCTGGTTTAATTGAAACTCCCAGAAGAAATAGATTGACTGATTCAATGTTTGAGAAATTGTTGCTTTTGAAGATGAATAAACTTTAGTCACATTTCATTGTTTAAGTGATTTTAGATCAAATTGTGTTAAAAACATAATTTAATAGTCAAAATTATGTCAAATTAAACCATACCGTGTAATTATAATTTATTTATAAAAAGATTTTGATTTTGATTTGAAATCATTTTTAAAAGTGATTTTGATTTGAAATCATTTCATAATTAATGATTTTGATTTTGATTTGAAATCATATTTTTCCTGATGATTTTGATTTTGATTTCAAATCATTTTAAAAAGGATTTTACCCAACACTGGGTTTTTCTAATGTTTGTCCCTCTCGCTCCCGTTTCCTTCTCCACTTTCCCGTTTTCGTCGCGTTCCCGGTCGCTTTTCCGCTCTCGGTCGTTTTCCAGCTCCCGGTCGCTTTCCCGCTCAGAAGTTTTGTTATCGATTTTCTCTCTTGCTCGCGTTTCCTTCCAAGCTTGCTCTCCCGATTCCAGTCGCTTTCCGCGTTCCCGGTCGCTTTCCGCGTTCCCGCTCGCTTTCCCGTTTCCGGTCGCTTTCCCGTTCCCGGTCGCTTTCCAGTTCCCGGTCGCTTTCCCGTTCCCGGTCGCTTTCCCGTTCCCGGTCGCTTTCCCGTTCCCGGTCGCTTTCCCGTTCCCGGTCACGCTTGCTCTCCCGTTCCCGGTCATGCTTGCTCTCCCATTCCCGGTCACGGTTGCTCTCCCGTTCCCGTCCCCGTTCACGCTCATTTTCTCTTTTCCATTCTTTCATAACTTCTGTTAGCCTATAAAACGTAAAATAGATTTGCTAAGACTATATATATATATGAACATACACATATATAGTTCCCGCTCGCTCACCCGCTCCGCTCCGCTCATTTTGTGACGGATTTCAAAATTTTTTTCTCTATATTTGATTCCCCTTGACTCTCAAGATTGTGTGAAAATTTCATTACGATCGGATGAATGGTGTAGCAATGCATAAACGCCATTAACATATATACATATATACATATATACATATATACATACAAACATTCATTTTTATATATATAGATATATATATATATATATATATATATATATATATATATATATATATATATATATATATATATATATATATATATATATATATATATATATATATATATGTATATATATACATATATATATACATATATATATATATATGTATATATATATGTATATATATATATATATATATATATATATATATATATACATATATATATATATATGTATATATATATACATATATATATGTATATATATATATATATATATATATATATATATATATATATATATATATATATATATATATATACATATATATATATATGTATATATATATACATATATATATACATATATATATATGTATATATATATATATGTGTGTGTGTGTGTGTGTATATATATGTACATATAGTAGATGTATATATATTTCCCATCATACAAGCTTAAGTTTATACAATTCATGTTTTTATCATATTCAATCTTTGAAAACAAACGCAGTTTATTCGAAAACGCAGAAATAATAGAAATACAAGTTCGTTTAAATTTTTCTTAATTAAAACACAAATAATTAAAATGCTTGGTTCTAGTTCCAAACAGTGTTTGTCTCTTAAAATTTCTTGCACAGATTTTATATTATTTAATTTTAAAAACGTTTTACTTGACGAATTTACAGAAGATGATGTTCCTATTTTCAAAGTGAAAAACAACGTAAAATTAACTTTAAATATATTTCAAGAAGTTCTGTCTAGAGGTCAAAAATTAGGATGGAAAATCCAAAATAATTATTTATTAGCTTGTTATATCAAACTAGAAAACTGTCACGACTTAATCTTAACTGATTTAGATTTTAATACAATTCCTGAGTTACTCAAGAGCATCATTGTAAAGAAAAAATCTTTTAATACAATTTCAATAACTTCTGTTAATGTGACCAAATATCAGCCTCAGAACCTGTATAATTTTCTTTGCAAGAACTTATCTCAATCAGTGAACTTAAAAGAACTAGATTTGCAGCTCGAGTTTATATCATCACAATCTTTTATGAACACAAATTTAAGCGATTTGTCAGTGTGGCGGTGTCCAAATCTCAGACGTCTTTCTATAAATTTTCGGTTTTCTTATTTTGAATTAATAGATGATTTTGAGGAAGATATAATAGAATTTCTCAAACTTGATTTTCCGTGTGAAAACCTTGAATTTCTTTCTATATATTATTGTAAATTCACTTGTAAGTTTATGGAAAGATTAATGACTTTCATAAACCTTACTAAGTTAGCTTTAACAGATTTCGTCGGTGGTGTTTTGAAAGATATAGTAAATGTGATTTCATATTTTTCCAAATTGACATGGCTTGATTTAAGTTATAACAGCCATTGGACACCCCTTGAAAACTTGACGCCGATCTACAATATGATAAACATGCTACCACGTTTAATTCATTTTGACATGTATCATTCAAAAATAACTTTAGTGAAGCCTATTCAGTGGTGTCATGCAAGAGAATTTCAATTCCTAAAGTTAGGTCCCAATGTAATTAAACCTATTATTTGTAAAAGTTCAATGCCTAATAATACAGATGTTGATACATTGGTACTATTAATGAATTACAATCTTCCTAGGTCAATACCGTATATAGTGTCTTGTTATGAATTAATGACTTCTGTAAAGTATGAGCAATGTCTTGCAAAGATAAGAAACAATTTGCCTATAATTGTTGAATATTTGTTCAGAGGACTTTGCTATCATAACTTTGATTTAAAAGGGTTTGTTGTTGTTTTTTCGGAAAATTTTACAGGATTGAAGATAAATTTTGTAGAATTTTTTTGCAGTTTAATTCCATTCGGCTTATCCAAAAAAGACATTCAAAAATTTATAAAAACACTTATGCACAACACGAAAGACAAATCTTCCACACTTATCGCACTCATTTCTAATTCATTACCAGATATTTTTTGGAAGGAATTGTTCAGGCTTTATAATGATTTAGTCTTTGTAGTTTGTTCCACGAAAGCAAGCTTAAGTTTAAACAATATTATAAATTTGAGAAAAGTATATGACAAATATTATGAACTGACTGGAAATATTATTCCAGGTGGAGAACTTCTTGTAGAAGGTATTATCATTCTACAAAGAAAACTTACTGTAGAACGTACTTTCGTTCAAGATGGAGTACCTATTCTACTACCTGCTCTATGCTCATTAGAACATCCAATTATCATCATTTTTAAAAACTTTCTTGAAAAGCACGAAGAAAGGAAAAAAACAGTTGCTATCCGAGTTGGTTTTTAGTTTGAAAAGCCAATGAAAAACCATAAAAATTATTAAAAACCATATAACCATTGACAACCACTAAAAACCATAAAAAAACCTTCACCAATTTTTTGATTTGTGCTAACCTTGATTACCATGCGCAAAAAAAACAACATAAAATATTTTCATCATAAAAAATACTTTTTTTTAAATAACAACGTTTTTCTCGTGACTGAAAAAGTATAAAATAATATACCTATAAGCCTGGCTGAACTTTTGAATAACTTGGTCATAATATGGTAACATATTTTCAAACAGTTTCTAATTCATATACAATGAAAAACGTTGGGCGCATTATTTTTTTTCATAAATGTTTGTTTTACAGAAATGTTAATGTTGTATAAACGACCAACGTTTTTTATTGTATATGAATTAGAAACTGTTTTAAAATATGTTACCATAATGTGACCAAGTTATTCAGAAATTCAGCCAGGATTTTCGGTATATTATTTTATACTTTTTCGGAGGCTAGAAAAACGTTGTTTTAAGAAAAAAATATTTCTTATGATGTAAATATTATTTTCTACTTTTTTTCTTTTGTAAGTATTTGAGCTTTTAGATTAAATGTATTGTTGCGATGTCTACAATTCGGGCTCTTTGATTTTCATATATATATATATATATATATATATATATATATATATATATATATATATATATATATATATATATATATATATATATATATATATATATATATATATATATATATATATATATATATATTGTTTGTCTGGAAAAATAAATTATATAATAAATTATGTACATAGATAAATAAATATATATATATATAATATATTTTGTATCTATGTACATAATCTATTATATAATCTATTTTCGGGGACGGACCAAATTTCTTGGACATAAACTCGGAACGACAAACAAGAAGGTGATTTAATAATAGAATATAATTTGTTTTTGGCCATTATTCAAATAAGTTTTTTTAATTTTTTTCTATGAAATAAAAATTGAAACTTAACATTTGGACAAATTAGTTATTTATTAACTCGCGCAGTTGCTGTTGATATTTGGGCTTTAAAGTTTATACCAGTAATATAACACGTTAGAAATAACTAAACTTTATGGTCAATCTGCTTGTCAGAAGTTTTGAAAGGCTCTCTCTTTCGTTTTTCTTTTTCTTTCTTTATCTTTCACTTTCGCTTATTTCTTGTTTGTATGTAAGAATTAAACTCAATTGTATGCTTCAAGTTCCAAAGATCGAAATTGTTGGTAGTTATACAAGAGGTTATCCAATATCTGGTGCACTCACTGCCTAGTAGCGTTAGAAATTACCCTCCATGTCAAAAGTTTTGAAAGGTTTTGTTTTCTTCTCCTTGTTTCTTCTTTTCTCTCTCTTTCTTTTTTCTTTTTCTATCTTCATTCTTCACCTTACTCATACAGGTGGTTATCCGATATCTTGTGCACTCACTGCCTAGTAGCCCCTGTTCACGGAAAACTTAGCAGGTAAAATCGTTTCTTTTCGTGGAGCATGTAAAAGAACAGCGCCTCTAAGCTCTGGAAAAGGCGCTATATAAATTATCAAACATTTACATTTTACGTTTTTGATAACATCAAACATTAAACTGGATTTATTGTTCAAAAGATATTGAAGCTGTCTTACAAAGGCATGGTGTAACTTCACTGCGTCTGTCTACTTTTATGCTTTCTCATATCGATCGGACAAAATAAAAGATAAAATAAATCATTTTTTTATATTACAAATTTTTTTTTGAATAAACCATCATTGTCAAGTTTATTAAAAAACCAAAAATTAATTTTCAAGTCAAAGATTTATAATAGGAAACTGTTTTTATAGATATTCAAAGGTTTTTTATATGTGTTATCTACACATACATGCTAAAAATTAGAAAATTGCGTTAAATGTTTATTTTTAGACTCGTCATTATAAAAAAATTATTAGCAAAAAAATTATTTCATTTGAGTTACGCATTAAAAATGATTTTTGAAAAACGAAACTCACTTGTTTTAACATCGTTTTAGCATATTTTAGAATTAATGGCTGAACGAACTGACAATTGCACCAACGCATGTACAAATGTGTGTACATATGGATAATTGGCGAATGGATAGTGTCAAGGAGATGGAAGTACGTATTGACGGGTAGGTAGATGAATGATGGAGATACGGACATATCGATCGATTGATTGATTATTTATTTTACGTTAAACTGTATACTAAAGCATTATTTCGTGCATATTAAAAAACACGTCTAGACTTGCAAAATGTTTTTTTCATGACTCAAATTTTTTATTTAAATACTTATTTATATTTAAATAGTTTTATTTTCTTCTTGCAGTAATTCATTTTAAAAATAACGGCTCAATTTTAGACGCGACACACAAATAATGTTTTATTCCACTCAATCAATTTGCAGCGATTTAGTTCAGTCTGTTTTTCCGCTACTTTTAAAATTTAATTTCGCGTCACCAAAGAATTTTTTTGAATTTCCTGTATTGCAGCTCTGCAGTGCAAGTCAATCCATGGCTTCCATCTGTCACCGATCGTAGGAGATAGAAAACCATTTTGTTTAAACAAAGACAGTTAAACAAAGTGCTTCAATAATCTTGTCTTATTTATATCTTTGTACTAGGCCACCTCTGGTACTTCCGGCTAGTCTTTTCTCAGACGTCACAAAATATCGATGCTTTTTGTATTGCTTGCGAGCAATTATATAATTAAAGTTGTGGGAGCATATTGATGGTGCATTTAGTTTTATGTGTGCGACAATGTATTTTCAATAAATTAGTTAAAAATTGATATGACGTAAATTCAAACAAATGCTAATAATATAAAAGTAGTTTTTCTCATTAAAAAACTTGAAACTAAAAACGGAAAAAGTAAACATCAAAAAAATGGAAAAAAAATCAAACTTTTAAGTTTATAAATTTCTTCCCAGAAACTTCATTTTTCATTTCAAAGTTTGACAACAAATTTCTCATTCTTCGGCTCAAATAAATAAATAATATCCACCCATCTCTACTTTTCTGCCGGTTTCCATGGAGACCCGATGAATCACGAGATCACGTAGTTACTGAGAGGGCAATAATTTCATCTATTGCCGACGTCAGTGGAGCAATTAAACAAACATGGCTGCCTCATTAAATCTTTTCTCTCGTCAGCTGCATGTTAGTTGTAGTTTTGGGGTGTGGTTGTAGTCGTGGTGGTTGTTGTAGATGAAATGGTTTTGTTGAGGCGGTTAAAGATGGGTTACGTGGAGTTGTGGTAGATGGGGCTGGCTGGGGCTGGATTAAATGAAGTTGTGGTTGTTTTAGATGGGGTGGTTGTAGTTCTTATTGCAAATGTAATAGCGATGTAGCTGGTGTGATAGTGGTCTTTGTGTGATAACCGCTGTAGTTATTTATGGTTGCTGCCGTAGAAACACAATTTGAAATGTACCTTAACTTTTCAAATTTCACTGTATGGTGAAACTAATGCTATTGTTGTTGCTTATACAAAACAAACGATTTTTGTTTGCTATCAATAACATCATTAATTTTATTAATGAAAATTTTAATATTATTGTTAACTATGAAATTGAAATAGTAACAATAATAAGAATTTTAACTACGAACGTTTTATTTTTATTTTTTCTCTTTTGATAGACGAACAAAATGATATCGTCTTGCAAACATGAATTATGAATGCGATAGGTCGGAGGTCGTATTAATTAACGAAATCGATTATCCATGATTGGTCGGCGTCGTCACGAGATCAGAGCTTGTTATTAATGGGACGGAGCTACGGCCGTCTATTAATAGAATGTTGTGAATTACCGCTTGAATTAACAGGTCATTTATGCATATTTAATATCCTTTCATGGAGTGGTCCATTATCGAAGTTATGGGGGTGGATGACGTGTGCAGTCTAATAAAATTTGATGAATAAGTATAAGAAGAAATGCATTTATGTATGCGTCCATATGCGTGTGCGTTTGTATGTTGCACCCACCTCGATTATAATTTTGGAGTCGACCCACCCATCACATACAAACAATTAGTTACAAGTTTTAAAACATTTCTAACCAGCCTATGTAGTTCCATCTATAGAGTTCTCGGTCAAAGAGAAATTAGAAATTGATAAACAGATCTCATCCATTTATGCGCTATAGTGATTTTGTTCATTTTAAAATACGTACTATAAAATCTCGAGTAATAATAATAATAATAATAATAATAATAATAATAATAATAATAATAATAATAATAATAATAATAATAATAATAATAATAATAATAATAATAATAATAATAATAATAATAATAATAATAATAATAATAATAATAATAATAATAATAAAATTCCTCCACTACGTCATTTATTATTAAATATTTTTTAAATAAATTTAAAACAATTACTTGAATTACCTTCGATGACGAAAAATTGTTTTTTAATAACACGAATTTATTTTAGGAATATTAACCTTGAAGTAAAAACTGATTGAATGCATCTATTAAGAAACAATTTTTTTGAAAACACTTTTTTTAATGATTTTTCATTGGCGACCAGGTTATTCAGAAATTTATTTATTTCCGTCCCATTAATTTGAATAAAACTTATTTTCTACTTTTTTCTTTTAGATGGGTAAAATAATAAAATGTTGTAAGCATTTGAGATTTTAGAATAAATATATTGTGGCGATTGTCTACAAAGCGGGCTCTTTGATCTTCAAGGCGAGAGGAATGCTTTTCTATATATATTCGGGTGGAGCTTATAAAGCCAAATATATATATATAATATTTATCTATATATAATCTATTTTCTCGTTCAAACAAAAAAAAACAAATGTTGTAACAATATCGCTTTACGCCTCATTCAATTATTAATAATAATTAATAATATTAATTATAATGAAAAGATACTTGGGATCGCCGGCAATTAAACGGTTCAGCATTTTGAATTTATGCACATAAGATGCTTTCAGTTTTTGGTGTTTCCATTTAATATTATTATTTTTTAATCATTCAATGTCATATTACAGCTATATTTGCTAATTATTTTTAAAATATTGTATGTGTACACATGTATATGTGTATACAGTTGGTGCGGCAATCTATTGACAGGTTTTTTTTTTCAAATCTCTTATATTAATTTCACCACCGGTCTTGCTTGCTTGATTGTTTGCAAACCTTGAAAGTGAAATTAACTAACTTCCCGTCATCAATTTGAGCTTAAATTTAAAAAATATGCTTGCTCATCATGACAATGCATTCTTTTTAGAGCTTGAAAATTTTTTCAGAAAACGCGTTAATAGTTAGACAATTTTAATGTTAGCCCATAAGTATGTTAATAAATTTGATTTACCAAATAAAATTATTTTTGTGTTTTTAGAGCAGAAATTAAACGTGGTTATTAAAAAAATGTGAGTATTATTACATAATTTTTTTAATTCAATGTTCATTAGGATTTTTATTAATTTTGCAGGATGCATATCGAAACAAACCTGTGATGCATAAAAATTGATGACTGTATAACAAAACAATTGCATAATGCATATTAAAACAAATGCATCAAAAATAGCCGCATAACAAAACGACTGCATAACACATAGCAGAATGACTGCGTAAAGCATACGGAAATGTTGGCCAATAAAACTGAAAATTTAATAGAATGCAACGTTAATGACGGCAATTATATACATCAAATTTTGGCCAAATTGGATAATGGGAAGCTCTTGCAAATTTGATCACATTTTCCCATCCGAACTAACAGAGACACAGATAAACATGAAAACAAGTTAATAAAAAGTCCAAGCAATAAACAAAGTTTAAAAAATACACTTTTATATTTTACATTATGCAAAACAATTTCTAAATGCAATAACAGTTTTAACATTGTAATAGTTTAATCAAAAAATTAATAAGTTGTTGACTATCTTTTTTTTGAGAAGGTGAAGAAGTTAGGCACATGATTGTGAGAAGTTTTGTATGACGCGCCATCTATTGAACAATTTGGAATTACACAAATAAATAAAAAACACTTTCTCAACTCATGACAAAATAATTATTGAAATCGCTGCGAAAATGATTGAATATTGTTTTTGTAGGTGGCAAAAGTCTATGCTGAAAATTTCAAAGCTTGTAGAAAATCAATTACAAATTTTGACCACAGAGAGACAGAGAAGTCAAGTTAAATAAAAGTGTGTAAAAACGTGTTAAAAATAAACGTCCCACACTTTTATATTTCGTTAAACTATTCAAGAGATCCAATCGAATATAACAAAAAATTATTTTTTTCCTTTCAAGTTTATTTAAAAATATTTTTCATATAATTAACTATTGTCGAAAGAATAATTCATTAAAAATAGATTTTTAAAATCATCTACATGGCAATGGCATTTTAAAATTAAAAGAAGATTTGTCAAAAGCTTATACAAAGAAAATCTGTACTGCGAGCACTAGCCTGTGCGATTATTGAAACATTATATATGCGCAGACTTTTCTGCAGAAAAAGGTGTTTTGTGTTTTGCTGACAAAATAAATTTAATAATTAAAAAAAGAATAACTGTGATGATAGAAGTTAAAGCTATTATTTGTTTGAATTAAAATCAATTATCTGCAGTAAATCTAAATTTGATAAAACTGTTTACCTTTAAAACGTAATTGAAAAATGTTTTTTTAAGTTTTTTCATTATTTCATCAAGAACCACTTGTATTAGAGCACAAAAACTTGGATTTAAGCGTCGGGTAAATAAATATTTTTTAACTGAACATGTTTTTAGCCTGACTCGATATTTTATTCAACTGTTATCTAAAAAAAATCAAAACCGCTAAATAGGAATTGTCTAAGATGCAATTATAATTTTTTTTATAATAATTTATTCTTTTCACGCTAGTTTTTAAACTTAAAATTATTGAATTATGTTGGAATCTTCTTAAAAAACGCAAATTTATCTAAAACTGAGGTTTTATAGTTATTTTTCAGAAAATTATAAATTTTGCTAACTTTCACAAGATCTAGGTCAGGCTGGTGGAAGTAATTAATGAAATGGCAATTGTGACACTGATGTTAATTTCATACCAGTAGTTACAATAGAGAAATTTTAATCGCAAATGAACAAATTCTTTAATAACTTCTAAAAAAAATTTCTGTTTCATAAAAATGTGTTACTGCCAGCCTGTGCCGTCAGCCAAGTTTACGTGATAAATATATGTGCAGAAGTTCGTGCAGAGAGAGTTGTGTTTTGTGTTGTGCAATAATTAAAAGATAATATTATTGAAGTTCCTTTGTTGAAAATGCATAAAATTAATGCAACAAACTTTATGAACGGCATTTTGTCATAAACATGCATTAATTGTAGACGTTCGTATAACGAACAAGCGTTGTTTATTCAATCAAGGCGTTTACTCGCATTGCTCACGTTGAGTGTCTTGCGGAGTTAAGCAACTCCTTTCACTATACTTAAAGTAAAACAGTTAAAATTCCAGAAGGGAAGGAAAGCAAAGGAACAGAAGGATTGAGTTCCAGTGAATATGATGGGATTTATAACGATGGTTATTGATGATGAGGATAGTAATTATGGTGATGGTAGTGATTGTGGCAATCACAGCAATAATCAAGTTATCAATGAAAGTCAATACCCGTAAAATAAATTTGTTGAAATAGTACACACATAACTAGGCTGAACTAGATAGCACTATCTGTATCATTTCTAATTGAATGGCTATTTATAACTTGTTTAGTTTACATTTTAGTTGGTTTTTTTAATTTTTTTATAATAACTTCACCGCTTCCTTGCTAGCCTGTGAACAACGATTAGAAGTGAGACTTACCAATATTCCGCCATTCTAATCCAGTTAAGGTTTAAGATACAAACTTACATTTCCGACAATGCAATTTTTCAAATTTGAAGATATTTGAAAGTTTACAATCTGATGCAATGAATTTCAAGGTTTATTAACCACTAGCCCTATGCAGACTGCTTATAAATTTTTATTTATTCTAGAATTTTAATGCATGAGAGGTGTTTTGTGTTTAGCAAACAATTTATTACCTTGAAATAATAAACTGTATAATTTCTATGTTTATGACATATGAATAGCATTTTAAATTTCCAAAATTAATAGTCTTGACAAATACGTTTCTTGTGTTAAAATAAAACATTAACACTCTGGTTTAGTAGTTTTAAATGTTTTAAATTTGCAGATAGAAAATAAAAAATATACCATTATATCTTTTAAAATTTATTTACATAAACATTTATAATAATGAAGTTAACAACCAGCCAGCAATAAAATCATGCGACGTTTCAGTTGAACATATATATATATATATATATATATATATATATATATATATATATATATATATATATATATATATATATATATATATATATATATATATATATATATATATATATATATATATATATATATATATATATATATATACTTATTGGTGATTCTCCTAAATTTATCAAAAAAAATACTGTCTTTTTTGTGATGACACTAGTCTTCAAATAAGAGCGACGAAAACAAGTTTGTACAAAAATGTGGAATATACTTTGGATCGTAAAGCGTTAAAGATGTTTTCTATTTTGCGTTCTTATATCTTTTATATTAATTTCGCTATTTTATGCTGGCTTGTTTGTCAGCCACAAACATTACCTACTTCCCATTATTCGATCGATCTAAAATTGTGTGTTTATAGCTACCGAAAAATAAAAGGCTTTCTATTAAGTTCACAGATTTCTTGGACAGTTCAAATTGGCCCTACTTCCTGTCGACATCTGGAAATTAAATCGAGCATAAAATGCTCAATAAAAATCAAACTTTCTGTGCTCAGTTTAAAAAACCAATTGGTTCTGAAGTATTCGCTAGGTAGCAATTTAATGTTATTAAATAAATTTTAAAAACCTCATTGTTCAGTTCATTTAAAGAAAACATTTTTTTTTAAATTTTGAAGTTAACATTTACTCATTTCCCGTAATCCGAGCGATCTAAAATGTTCGTGTCAAATCGTTAATTTATCGATATTAGTATTTTTCTGTGCATATTAGAATATTGTTTTTGTAAAATAATATTGAAATTATTAATTATCAGAATTTGTGTTCATGAATGTTGAAATATCAAGTTTACACCAAAAATATTATTTTCATGTGTCTAGTCTTTAGAAACCGTATTCTATGTTTATCTATTTCAGAGACTTATATTTTCAGAAAAAATTGCATTAAATTAGTATCTGCCTATTTCAAATATACAAAGAAATTTAAATAAAAGAAGTTTTTATAGTTTATTTGTTTTTTATATAACAAAAACGTGTGTCTATAAAACACTTAGTTTCTTTTGGTATTACACTGAGCAATAACTGATTAGTACAATTTTTTATGTTAACAACATTCATAACTTTTCTTGAAAACTGCAAACACATATTTTATTTTATTTTATAGTCCAGCCTTATTACAATCACAAGCCCATAAATTAGTAGGACTGAATCGCCCCACGCTGCAGAAATTGAATATAAACCTCCTATCAGTCTATATTTTAATTTTAAAAAAATCGTTCAAATTATTTATTGCTCTTAAAAAACATTTTAATCGCTAGAACAATAAACCGTTTCCATACTCCGTTGAAGATAAACATAAAAATACAGAAAAAATAATAAAAAATATAATTATCCTTTTTATCTGTGAGACCGAGACGCTTACTATTGTTCTTGTAAACGTTTTAAAGCAACAAGTTTTGAGTTTAAATTTTTCTATAAATTCCATACGTGTGCTAACATCAGCTTGTAGACAGATATGTCAATTTTGTACTATAAGCAATTGGACACAATTGTACATCCATTTTAACTTCTACCCCTGCTCAACGGCTGAGTATATATAATGTCTTAATAAAGTGCAGACGTTAATGTAAAGAGAGGTGTTTGGTGTTTTGCAAAAAAAAAGATGAATTATTAATTTTTAATTTTGTTTTGCATTTAGAGTTTTTTTTGTTGTGATATTTTATTAAATTTTTGAACAGACTTATTTCTTCGTAGTAGATATGAAAATGTTGATTTAATTTTTATTTAAATAGAAAATTAAACACTAAAACAGACTTTTGGCTATCAAATTAGGCATCAATCGTTTTTTATTGCTGTAATGTTCTGTCATGAAATCAAATCAAATATATCAGTCATGGAGATAATGAAAAATATGCGTTAGTTTACATTAACATGAACGTAAGAATTATAGATTACATATCTCTTTCTTTTTTGGATTTCGGGATTGAGATCGGGTTCCGTGACCAGGACATAAACGCAGTTTGACATAGATACTTTGCAATCATTTATTCTAGTGACTTACCATTTTATTGAAATAACTTTTAAAAGAGTTTCATTTCTGATTTTATTTTAATGGAAAAAATGCTTGATTTCCTGCAAACAAGTTATTTTTGCCTGTAGACTATCTGGTAGAACATTTTGATGTGAAATGCTCAGAACCTTATCATAATGACCCGTGGTTCTGAAAAAAAAAACTCCATCAACTTCTATCTAATTGCTATAGTTCAAATCACACTCTACATGTTTGATGAAAACGTGTTTCATTTTTTTTATAAACTTTTATTCAACTTACAATCTCTGTTTGTGGGTGTGTGTTTTTCACTGTACGAAGATCTGGCAAGTAAAATCCGTGGAAAACCAGATAAACTGATTTGTGAACCTCAAAACGGCTTGCTCTTTTTTTCTCTTTCCTTCTCTCTCTCTCTCTCTCTCTCTCTCTCTCTCTCTCTCTCTCTCTCTCTCTCTCTCTCTTTCTTTCTTTCTCTAGCTATCTAACCATCTATCCATCCATCCATCCATCCATCCGTCCGTCCGTCCGTCCAACCCTCCATCCATCCATCCATCCATCCATCCATCCATCCATCCATCCATCCATCCATCCATCCATCCATCCATCCATCCATCCATCCATCCATCCATCCATCCATCCATCCATCCATCCATCCATCCATCCATCCATCCATCCATCCATCCATCCATCCATCCATCCATCCATCCATCCATCCATCCATCCATCCATCCATCCATCCATCCATCCATCCATCCATCCATCCATCCATCCATCCATCCATCCATCCATCCATCCATCCATCCATCCATCCATCCATCCATCCATCCATCCATCCATACATCCATCTATCTATCTATTTCTTTCTTTCCCGATCTCTTTTCATGTAGAAAATAAACATAGAAACAAAACAATTCTCCCAACTTTAAAGTTAGTATTTATGGATATTTGTGAATTAAACTAAATTGCTTATAACACTAAACTTGACCTTTAGGACTTAAATATGTAGTTTCTAAAATTTGATGTTTATTTCAGATTAACCAGTAAATTAAAATAATATTTCAATATTGAAAACCTTAGAAGACACCTCCATCCAAACTAGTTAGCATTTCTGGCTATTTAGTTATTATACCACTAAACTTGGTCAATTTTTTCAATCTTTCTTTGTAATATTTTTTAGGATAGTAAAACTTACTTTTGTTAAAGATTACGACAGGACGCTAGTGCCACTGATCGTGCTAAATTTACCTAGTGGAATAATGGCATTGCCCTTGCGGTAGTATGGAACAGCAAGCTAACGTAAAGTTTTCAACACAACTTATAAAACCAATAGGAACGCATTTTCAGAGGTGTTTCAAGTACTCAATTAGAACAGAATCTAAACACTCAAAACAGTAATGTTAACAAACTATTTAGTTAAAACTGCAGTTTTTTAACAGACTATTTTGTTATTAAAACTTTTCTGCTCCCGGTCGCTTTCCCGCTCTCGGTCGTTTTCCAGCTCCCGGTCGCTTTCCCGTTCCCGGTTGCTTTCCCGTTCTCGGTCGCTTTCCCTTTCCCGCTCTATCTATCGCTCTCAGTTGGCTTCCCGTTCCCGTTTTTGCTCATTTATGTATGTATATGTATGTGTATATATATATATGTGTATAGTTCCCGCTCACTCACCCGCTCCGCTCATTTTGTGACGGATTTTAATTTTTTTTTCTATATTTGATTCCTCTTGACTCTCAAGGTTGTGTGAAAATTTCATTACGATCGGATGAATGGTGTAGCAATGCATAAACATACACACATTCATTGTTATATATATAGATAGCTGCCTGCCTTCAATCCTTCTGTGTCAAGCTTAATCAAGGCCATTCTAGGCAGTTGAAATGAAATTTCAAAATTTTTTCTAAAAAAGATAATAAGTATACAAGTGTTTCAATTAATTTTTATTAGCCGAGATGATTCGATTTTAAGACGGCAAACCACACCACCAAATCTACGGTAGATGTTATTTTCGGGGGAAACTCCTCCTCCCACTCAGCAGCAGAGCCTTGGCAGCTGCATAAATTAATAATTAAGTGAAAGACAAAAATAAATAAAATTACAAAAATATTTAGGGATGTGCTGATCAAAATCACAAAAATATAAAAATAATAGTTATACTAAATAAAATCAATAGAAATATAACAATTAAACTTAATTATTTTTTTTTAATATTTTTTTAATAAATAAATAAATAAATATTTGTTAAAAAGAAACAATTGATATTCCTACTAGAGATGTGCTGATAGAAGTAAACAAAGTTATGGAAAAACAATTGTTATTGAATATTACTTAAAATAGTGTAGTTATAAATAAGCCATGGTAAAATAAACTTTTAATATTTTGCTATAAATAAAAAATACAATCCAGTGTAGCTACTCATAGTTACCAGCCATTGTCACAAACTTTGATCCATATAAAGAAACTTCAAAAAATGTGTTTTAATTTTAGATTGAGTTACATCATAGCAATTTTTTATTAAAGAACACAACACCAAATAGATCAGTATGTTGAACACTTTATTAAAGAAAAATAAAATGTCTTGAAAATCAAATCTTCCTTCATCAAAGTACCAAGAAGCTCTACCACTTCTCAAGCCGAGTCAGTGAAGTGCCATTTAATCTTTCCAAGTTGAGCTCTTTGATTGATGATTCTATTTCCAACATCTGACTGAATGTCACCATCAACAATCCTGAGCTTCGACCCAGTGCGTAAAGCAGAGGCCGCTGCATCATCTTTGACTATCCAGCGAAGTCGAATATTGTCTCTATCCTTTGTAAACAGTTTTTCAAAAGGCTTCATTCGTGCTGTGAATATTAGTCGATGATGCTTCAGTGAACGCCCATTTTGCTCAATCCGCATTGGCAGGTGCAGGACAGGCTGGGTTGATCCTGAAGGCATTCTCTGATAAAAAATGGTTTTGGATAAGATTAAAAATTTGTAAATTAAGTAGAATCAAACTTTGAGCAATTACCTGTTCATTTGACCAGCTAAAAGTTGGAACAGAAAAGGTAGACTGGGATGACCCTGAAGGCGTTCCCTGCTGAAAAATGGTTTTGGATAACATTAAAAACACATCAATTGAACGCAAAAAGCTTAGAGCAATTTATTTAATTATTCTGTAGAAATCTTATTCAAAATTTAATTAAAACTAATAAAAAATTAGAACATTTTTATTTGGCAATTTATTAAACAAATATTAAATTACTAGAGTTAGCCCGTCAAAAATTACGGATTTTTTAAAATCTAATTATATGTTCTTTTCTGATTGCAGTACCACCTTTTTTTATCTTTGAGACTGTCTTTTTACACTTCTGTAATAACTTTTATTACACGCCTGCGCTCACTAATTTTTATCAACTGCTGATTGCTGCCTGCTGCGTAATTGCTTACATACATACATAGTGGTTTTGCCCGTCCCAAGGACGGATGTTTTAAAATTACGATGTACTTTGGATACATTTTATAAAATATAGTCAACAAAAACAAAATGACATTTGATAACCATAACAATTTTTTGTCTATATAAGCAAATTTAATGAAATTTTTTATTTTGTTCAAGTTTTCAATTTACTAAAGTATTTCATATAAATTCAAATGATGTGAAATTAAAGAGTGCAATAATTAGTTATTAAAGAATTCTAGTATACACGACATTTCTTGTAAATTGACGGCCATTGTTGAGAAGTGGTCCTTGGTTCTGAGATTTTTTTAAATCTCATTATATAATATTTTCGATTTCAGCGTCACTTCTTTTGATCTCTAGGACTGATCGAGAGTGTATATAGGTACAATTGCATAATAAATTTTATTACACGCCTGCGTGCAATAAATTCTTACGTGCACATCGATATTGTCTATACGACTAATTACGTAAGCGTGACAGAATCAGTGAGTGAGTGAGTGATGACGTGGGCTACTATAATATAGATTCTTTAAAAATAAAAATTATCAATCAATAAATTAATGAATAATAAATAGAGTAATATTAAAATAGGTTATAAATACAAATTGCTAAAATATTTTAAAAGAAATAAATATTAATTAAAATAAATTAATCTTTAAAAAACAATATTTAAAATTGAATCGCAATTTATTTAATTAAGCTGTAGAAATCTTATTCAAAGTTTTATTAAAACTTATAAAAAATTAAAATATTTTTATTTGACAATTTATTAACAAATTATTTAATTATTCTTTAAAAATAAAAATTATCAATCAATTAAATTAATAAATAATGAAATCGAGTATATTAAAATAGGTTATAAAATACGACCATAAAAGTTAATCTAAACCGCTGGAGCGATCTCGGTGAGATTTGGCAAGGAGGTAGAATATTAAGAAGGTTTGGCCTCCGATCTCCCGGCTCAGGTTGGCCGGGTACTCAGCTAGTTGATAATATTTTCTTTAATTATACTTTCTATCAAATTGAAGGTTTCCGACTTTATTACCTGGAAAGCAAGGGGTCTGGACTCAATGTGGTCACCGTAATGGAAAGCAAAAAGGAGTACACTGAGGTGGCATCAATTCCTGAATCGGAATAGTTTAGAAATTTCAGCACTGACACTGAGGGGAAGTCTTGTATCTTCTTCTTAGGAAATATACCAGCAGCATTTGAATAGTTTTTTTTATAATAGTTTATAGTCCTTTACACCAGGTGTTTTAAGACTGAAATGGCTGTATGTAGGAAGCACCTAAGTACTTCCTGTCGTGGATCATAATTTGTTCTTTTTAACTTTTCCCTCCTCCTTTCTCCAGGCTTGGGACTGGCTTGCAAATGCAAGGCAGAGTTAGCATTTGAATGGTTTATTATTTTGAATTTATGCACATAAGGAGCATTCAGTCGGTGGTGTTTCTAAACAATATCGATTTTTGTTTTATCAATGAATGTCAGTTGCGGATCTAAGGGGTTTTGGTAGTTTAAACACCCCTCACCTTTGGCTCAATAATAAAATATTAAAATTATAAATTTAAAGGTAAAGTAATAGTACCATGTTGGTAACTAAAAAAATGTAATTTTTTAATTTGCTTTAGTTCAAAATGCATTGAAATTAAATGAAATTGTGCCTCAATTTCCGGCGATGATGATGATGATGATGATGATTTTTGTTCAGTAGAGTGGTACTAGTATGATTGATATAATAATTTTTTATGCATCTCTGTCGTTTATATTTTTTAATTATTTTGTTTATCGACAAAAGTTACAGCTTTATCTAAAAAAAATTACTAAAAAAATAAATACATTTTTTTCAAAATCATCTTCTCTACCACAGTATTCAAATGTTTATTTCATCCCGTTGATATATTTACTTAATTTCTCACTTGCATTATTTGTTTCTCCTTTATGCTTTTAGCCACTTCGTATCGCTGTCAGTGTTTGATTTGATTACTTTGATTAAGTTTCGACATTATATATGCGCAGAAGTTCCTACAGAAAAATTGTTTTGTATTTTGCAGAGAAAATAATTTAGTTATTATTTACTATTTAAAAAATATTTGTTCAAGTAATCCTTGAATCTGATTATTTAATTATCAAAACTCTGGTTTTTTATGTAAAAAAATCAATATTATTGCCCAACGAATCGTAAACAAAAGATGTTCATAGTTACTATAACGATAAAAGTTTTGTCGTCATTATCATTATTTTTAATGATTTTTGTTTTTCACATTTTTCAATAGTTATTTTAGCTTAACTGAACTTTATTGTATTTTAAAGTGGATTAATTTTATAATAATTTTCCAGGTTTCTAATTTTCCGCGGGCATCATATGGACATCCGGACAAATGAGAGTTAACAAAAACATGTGAAAATTAGATCAATTTATTGAGAGTCGCAACCGTAAACCGAAACCAAGTTCTAACTCTAGAATTAGGGTACCCCTTGTAGTTGATCGCACGGGTTTGAAACTTTTTTCTTAAACGGCGTACCCTCTGTGGTCTACCTTTTGCCAAATTTTCTTTAGATTTCTCCATCAGTTATATGTTGGATTTTTCAATTCTAACCAATAACCACGGAGAAATTAATTTTTTCTCCAATACGTTAATGACCGGGTTGTTGGAAAAATTCAACAGGAAAAGGTAATTGTCAAAATCAATACAATATTTTACAAGAAATTAATTTTATATGTGCATGACCTTGTAAATCAAATTATAGAGGTAAACAATGTTATATAAAGTTCAAGGTTTTTTTTTGAAAAAACAACTGTTTGCGGTAAATTCGAGATTTATAACAAATGTACAGAACATTCAATAGTGTATATTTTTAAAATATTTAGTTTATTTGAAGCAAGCCAATTTATTAATAAATTCTAAAAGATTAAGGAGCAACTAAACAATCTGAAGTTTGCAACAGTTATAGGAAAATTTTGTTTTAGTAAATATGGCGAAACTGATGATGATGATGATGATGATGATAACGATGATGGTGATGATGATGATGATGATGATGATGATCAAAATAGCTTTAAAAAAACTATAAAACTACATATAAAGCAACGTTCGTGTGGTACAATATTATATGGTTTATTTTATTAAATTTTTCAATCAATAAAGAAATCAAAATGAAATTGCGTCATTTTCAAGAGAAAAAATGTTTGAAGAAAACATCCTTTTATAAAGATGACAGAATTCAACACAAACAGTTTTCATCATTAAAAACTGGATTAGCTTTTTTTTTAAATAATAAATAATTCATAACGTTCAACTCGTTCAGTTGATGGCGCAGAGTATTCTCAACTTATTTTTAGTTCCTTGACCTCTCTTGTCCTCAGTTGCGGCCAATGACCCAACCACAGACGCCATTATCTTGGGACATGAAGTCGGGAAAACTAGACAACCTTTTCATGTAACAGACGTCGTTATACCAGGCAAAATAGTTGCATTGGCTGTTTTCGATGCATTTCAATCCGCAGTGCATTAATAGCTCTGCGGGCATGCGGGTATTCCCGATGTCGCCGCCGAAGATGTCGCAGCCCATGGCCCATTGGACGCCGCCTTCGCCATGGTAAAACTGGTCGAACTGGAAGGCTGATGTCCCGCCAACCAGTATTAGCAGCATTATCAACAACCGCATTTTCTATATATAAAATTTAAGAATACCTTTCAAGGATAAGTATCACGCCTGAAAAAAAAATTAAACAGACAGATAGTATGGCATAACAGAGCTTGTATTATGCTAATGATTCCATTTGATATCAATGAGCAATTATTAACAAAAGTTACTATATATTGTCATAGAATATAGTTAATTCCTTACCTTGATTTTTATTGAATTCTACGTTTAAAACTGAAGTCCACTGAGATGTTTATGTGCCTTATATACACAACTAGATGGTACTGCAATATATTACTAATGAGTACCAAGTTCGGCTGGAGGTTAAAGTCCTTCGTGTGCTTGTGGAGCAATCGTGTAATATGTGGGGCTGCCATCGGCGCCGTTAAACACCACATACGCTAGTCTTATGTGCAAGCTGCCAAAATAATGTAATGTAATAATAATGTAAACCGCCATTGCGGTCTGACAAAGGTTTGAAAATAAACTAATAAATATTATTATTATTGGATATATTATATATATTTATCCAAAGAAAAACAGATGCAACAAAATTGCCCAATTTATTTGGATGCAATAAGAAAAATGAACAGCTGTCCTGGGCAATGTTTGAAAAATTATGTTATCACGTGGTATCGTATAGTATATTAGTATATATGGTGTTTACTACGTTCTGTAATTTTCATGCGTCGCAATTAACAACTGGCTGCGTAGTTTAGCAGCTTTAAAAATTTGAAAATACTTTTTATTTAGGATAAGATAAACATGATTTTAAATTGAAAAATAATTGAATTAGTAACTGAGAAATAATTTTTATCAATGAATATTATTTAATCTCGATGAATAACTAAATACATTTGGAATTAATTCGATTTATAGCCAATAACGTTCATCTGTAAACCGTTCAAAACAGGTTTTATTCGATATTGGATGGGATAGCCTATGGAGGCGTATGAAATTTTAAATTTCAGAACTTAATTTAGCAAAGAAGTTTTTTACCTTGTTAGCTACTTCTTGCTGTTTTCATGTACATATTTTATTATTTAGGTTTCATAACAACAGGGTATCTTCTATGGCCTATGCGCTATAGCAGCGTCGTTATTTTTTAGAGCGATGCAGTGTGTGTTGGTTAGCTGGCTTATTACGTACTTGGTGAAACTGATAGGTTGTCTCCACTACATACCAACATCAGTTGAATATTTAAGATTTATATTTCTGTTTGTCAGTCACGGGTAGACTAAGGACGCTGATATAATTATTCTTTTCATATAATTTCTTATGTACGTTGGCCGATGAGGCTGCTTTTATCGCCTTATTCGAAAACGAGCCATAGGAAAGAACATGGGTAAAGGTGGATTTTTACTATTTAGACGTTAGAATCAAAAATTTATGTTAAAGCCATTACCGTAATTCACTGTTTCGTAGGTTAAACACCAACATGTCTAGTGTTCGCAGATAAAACGACTACACTATACTCTATACCAGGGGTGCCATCGTCATCGTCATCTTCATCATCGTCGTCGTCGTCTTCATCGTCGTCGTCGTCGTCGTCATCATCATCATCATCATCATCATCCTTATCATCATCGTCGTCGTCGTCGTCGTCGCCGCCATCATCATCATCATCATCATCATCATCATCATCATCATCTTCGTTTACATGCATTTCTCACGTTATGTGTTTTGCAGAGTTAACCAACTCCTTTCACTATCCTTGAAGAAAAACAGTTAAAATTCCAGGAGGCCAAAGAACAAAGGGATTAACTTCAAGTGAATTTGATGGAATTTATAATGATGGTGATGATGTTGATCGTAATGGAAGTGAGAATTAGCATTATTCCTGTCATTCTAATCCAGTTAAAACTTGAACACTTACTTTTCTGACAATTTATTTAATAAATTTGGAAATATTTAAAAGTTTACAATTTATGTCTCAAGATTTGGTTTAGCATCTTTCAACATACTCTTACTAGAAAGTTGCAAAATAACTTAAAATGTCGACTTATATTTTATATTATTTATATGTTACATTTAGATTCATTTGCTTTTTGACCACCAGTCCTAAGCACACATCTTATAAATTTTTATTTATGTTTAAATTTCAATGCAGTGAGAGGTGTTCTGTGTTTAACAAAGAAACTATCGTTTTAAATTATTAAAGTGTATAATTTTAATTTTGATGACAAATGAATAGCATTTTAAACTTCAAAATTAATAATATTTAAATAAACGTTTCTAGTGCTTAAATAAAATATTAATACTCTGGTGTAATAAATTTAAATGTTTCAAATTTTCAGAAAAAAAATAAAAATTTTATTGGAATATCTTTTAAAATTTATTAACATAAAAGCATACATTAATGACGTTAACGATCAACCTGCAATGCTTAGGATTATATTTCAGTTGATCACATTATTTCTGTTAACACGCGTTCCAGAGAGCAAAGATGAACCAGTGATGATGATGATGATTATGATGATGATGATGATGATGATGATGATGATGGTGGTGGTGGGGGGGTGGTTGTGGTGGTGATGATGATGGTGGTGGTGGTGGTGGTGATGGTGGTGGTGGTAGTGGTGATGATGATGATGATGATGATGATGATGATGATGATGATAATGATGATGATGATGATGATGATGATGATGATGATGATGATGATGATGATGATGATGATGATAATGATGATGATGATGATGATGATGATGATGATGATGATAGTGGTGGTGGTGGTGGTGTTGGTGGTGATGATGGTGGTGGTGATGATGATGATGTTGTTGATGATGATGATGATGATTAAATTATGATGAGGATGATGATGATGTTGGTCATGGCGATAATGAAGAAGATGATTATCATGACCAAGACGATTACAATGACGTTGATGGTAAATTTTGTCGTCATTGGTAGAGTCCCAATAATATAATTGATGTAGTTAACTCTTTCTTTCTCTCTCCATTCCAACATTTTTTTACCATTTTCTTTTTTTGTTTCGATTTTTTTCTTCATAATCATTGTTATCAGCACTACAAGTTCAGTTATAAATTGATAAAACAATTATTATTCTAAATGTAACTAACTTGAAATTTATTTATAGGTTCTTTGATTTTGTTCATCCAATAAGCGATCTATCTGTCCTTAAAATGGTATAACTGGATCACTCCACGAAACATTTATTAAACACAAATCTTATAAGTCGTCTTTCAATGGAGCCTTCTATCAACTCATCAATTAGATTTATTGCTATATAAAAAAAACTACAATTTATAAAAACTGAATGCAATACTTAGCTTTTGGTGGAGGTGATACTAATGATAACAAAAGTAATTTAATGTGTTTTATGTTTGTAATCTTAGATTGAGAGCTTAAATTCTTGAAACCAATTTAAATTTGTTTTAATGTATCATGTAATTATTAATTGAAACATCAAATAGTTTAAGACTGAAACAATTGTTTGATAACTATAGAAATGACCAATCACTTTATTTTTTATATGTTTAAATTTTTAAGTCTCTAGCTCATCGTGAAGTTAGTTTAAAATCGATTGCAAATTTTGACTACAGATCGACAGACAAAGAAGTCAAGTTGAGTAAAGGTGTGTAAAAATGATTTTGTGTCCGGCGATGTTTAATACACACGGTCTTTACCAGCATAGATTTATAACGTTCATGTATTTCATAATATTCACGCATACGTGTTACTACAAAACACATAAAATAAAGACCGACCGCAATCCCTGGCCTGTGCGATGCTTAAAACAATATATATGCGCAGACGTTCATGCAAAAAAAGGTGTTTTGTGTTTTGATGACAAAAATAAATTTAATAATTTAAAAAAAATAACTGTGTTTTTAGGAGTTGAAACTATTAAAATCAATGATCTTCGGTAAATCTTAAACTTGATAAAATTATTATCTTTCAAATATATTTGAAAAAATTTCTTCTTTTCTTCATCAACAACCTAATTGTTTCGGAGCACAACAACTGGGTTTTAAAGCGTGGGTAAATGAATTAGTACTTTTTAAATAAACAGGCTTTTTGCTTGACTCGATATTTTATTCAAGTGTATTTTGTAAATAAATCCCAAACTGCCAAATAGAAATTGTCTAAGATACAAATATAATTTTTTTATTTTGCTTGATATTTTTTCACACCAGGGGCCTCACGACTATAAAAGCAGTATGTGGGGAAATGCCAAAGTATTTCCTGACACAGATAATAGTTTGATTTTTTGTGTTTCATTGGGGTTTGAGATTGCTTACAACCAGCAATGAAAAATTCGAGACAGTGTTGATGTGACACAGAGAACTAAAATAACAGTAAACCAACAATAGAAAGAAATCAAAAAGAATGCTGACTCAAAGACGTAGCCAAAAATTACTAAAAAAATGTAATTTGTAAGTAGAGATTAAACGTTATTTCATTGACCAACTGAGATTTTTGTCATTTTACTAAAAGGGCAAAAATTTTAACAAATTGCAAACTGGCACAACCCTCAAAGGCAAGAATTATGAAGAGCTTGTGTTAACGGAGCGGTTTAACAACGATAACTCAACTTATTAAATTATTAATTTTATGAACGTAAACAGTAGTAGTTGTACATAAATAGGCGCTACATAACATACGATGTAGCAATAAATATCACAATTATATACAATTAACCACGTAAGCATTTACAGAGCTCATATAGATTTCTGGAGTATGAACTGTGGCCCTTAAGCCAGTGCTTGTCTTTAGACAATGTATATGCAAAATCGTTCATTCGAATAAAAGTATTTCGTTTTATGCAAAGATAAGTATGCATTAATTAAAAAAAACTATTCACTTCTTAAGAGTTTGAGAGTATATATACATGTTTTTTTTAATCTTTTATATTAACGCTCCAGTCGGTCCTGCTTGCTTACTTAAATAATTTCAAACTTTGAAACTAAAATTTAACCAATTTTGAGTTATTCAATCAAGCTAAAATTTGAAATATTGGCTTGTTCCTTATTCTAATAAAACTTAAAACATTTTTGAACTACTGTTTCTTTGTAACTAAAACTAATAATTCATCTATCTTTTGAAACAAAAACATATAAATTACAATTGATTAGATGTTAACATGTATAAATTTAAAAAAGGACATTAAAATAGTTTGCAATAAGTGAACGGCGGTAAATCCAGAAATACAAGAGATTCGCGAAAAAACTGGGTTTTACGGCTTTCTTGTTTGTGATAGCCACGACAAAAACTAGATAGCGAAAACTAATTTAAAAAAAACATAATCTTATAAAACAATTTAGCAATTAAAATATATATTGATTTGAGTTTTATTTACCGGTGATAGCGACGTTGATGATGTCGATGGTTGAAATGATAATGGTAATGATGAATTAAGCAATGATGGTCTAAAACAAAAACAATATCTTTGCTGTTTATATGTTTTAACAGGCCTGCAAACTCTATACTTGACCTTCAAACTTTTGCTTGGCCCGGCCTGTTAAATAAACCCGAATATTAAAGCCGTGCACACTGGTTGCCCAGCTTCTTCAAAGACTTTAATGCTGATGTTATTGATAATGGTGAGAATAGTAGTAGTTATTGTGGTCATGACAAATCCAAATAAGTGATAAATAACAGATTTATAGAAAAATACATTTTTCTCTTATAAACATTTTGTTTTATTTTCAATCGATATTAATTTAATAAGAATAACAGATTTTCATTATTTTAATTTTTTTTAAATTTTTCACGCCGATCCTGCTTGCTTGTTTGTTTTCTTACTTGCTCGTGAACAAATCATGAAGGTGATAATTAAAAACTCTCTGTCATCAAATAAACACTCAAATCGTAAAATTTGAATTTTATTTTTACATATTTAATCTAGTAATAATCCGTCTTGATTGTTTGTTTTTTTTTTGCTTATAGTTGTTTATTGGATCGTTGATTAAGTGGCTGCGGTTTATATGGTTGTTGTTAAAGCGTTAATCTGGTTAAACTGCGTTAAGATGGTTCTTTTTATATTTTTTTAATTAAAAATTCAGTTAATTTTTGAAATTCTGATGACAAATTTTAGGATCCCGACGGCATAAGCAGTTGTTATGGCTGGTAGTAAATTAAATGCGTTGTAAATATTTGTCTCACAATCAATGACAATAAAGAAAATAAAACATTAGAAGATAACAAGCGTATTGTATGCCATCTCCTTTTTGATAATAATACCGCCAGCACTACTTCGACTTTAGAGAAAATTTCTAACAAAAAAGAACTCAAATAAAAATTAATTTATTTTTAAAATAATTCTTAAAATTCAGTTCTATCATTTACATTTTTAATATAAACTTTTTTGTTTGGACAACAACAACTAAACACTAATTTAAGCTTTATTTTAAAGAAATCGTTTGAAAAATTATAATTTTTTTCAACTGATACATTTGCAGATACATAATGATAAACACTTTAAAAAAACTTACACTTATCAACTGGCGGCAGAGACAAGGCGAAGTCGCCAACGATCAGTTGTACTACAATCATTTTTTTAAATTAAACATTATTTGGTTTAAAAAAAACATTATTCAACTTTCGTTAGGATGAAAGATTACGACTTTAGTGAAATTAAGCTACCACTAGCAACAACTCAGCAGACTATTAAATTTGTATTCATTTTTAAAAGGCACCGCAGAGAAAGGTGTTTTGTTAGACAAAAAAATATTGTTTCAAATGGCAATGATTAAGATGATGATGATGATGATGATGATGATGATGGTGATGGTGATGGTGATGGTGATGGTGATGGTGATGGTGATGGGGATGGTGATGGTGATGGTGATGGTGATGGTGGTGGTGGTGGTGGTGGTGGTGGTGGTGGTGATGGTGATGGTGATGGTGATGGTGATGGTGATGGTGATGGTGATGGTGATGGTGATGATGATGATGATGATGATGATGATGATGATGATGATGATGATGATGATGATGATGATGATGATGATGATGATGATGATGATGATGATGATGATGATGGTGATGGTGATGGTGATGGTGATGGTGATGGTGATGGTGATGGTGATGGTGATGGTGATGGTGATGGTGATGGTGATGGTGATGGTGATGGTGATGGTGATGGTGATGGTGATGATGATGATGATGATGATGACGAAAAAATGAAACATAAAGTTTGAGATGTAATCTTATTATTGCACAAATCCTCTTTTATAAACGTGCATATCACCGAAAACTGACCAGATAGTGAACATGGATATGTTATATTCATTACATACTACCAGTGATATTTTATAACCTTGTAAGTGTAAAAAAGCATTGGTGCGGTCTTTTTTAGGAATATTTTAAGCTAATAATAGCTTCGCGTTTTATCTTAATTTAGTTCTAATGTTTAAATATAGTAGTTTTTGAAAAAAAAGTTATGCCTGCCGTTTTCTTTTCCATTAAAAAATTAAATTTGTTAATTGACTCTAATCTCAATATTGTTTCTTTTGTTTGTCTACAAATATTTTTGGAGCAAACCACACAGTAAAAAACTCAAACAAATTATTTTAACAAAACTAAAAAATTAACAATTTTTGTCTTTATTTCAATTGAATGATTATTAATTTATTAAAAATAAGAGAAATAAATAATTTATTTATTTTGATTTGGTTTCGAATAATTAAGAACTTAGCATCACCGGTGTAATGATAATATACAAAGTTATTTAGATAGAAAATTACTAATTGGACTGTATGATGTAGATGTCACATCTTATGTATATTTGTGTATTAAGTTTTGGCCGAACGCACAAGCAACGTCGTAATAGATTTTTAGAATTAGTTTTTTTTATATTTCCAATGCCAAGTACGTTAAAATAACGGTTAATTCTATCAAAACAAAAACACTTAGCTAATTTGTAAAAAACCGTGGAAGTAAAAAATCAACAAACTTTTTTGTCATTCAATAGAACTGAAACTCGGATTAAAAATTTCTTCTTTATGACAATATACAGTAATAAACTTTGTGTTTTTCTAAAAAAATAAAATTTAGTTTTTATAAACTAGTTTATTTATTTTTAATGAATCAAAATTTAACAAAAACTGCAAAACATATTCAGTTTTTAATACTTACAATTTACAGATGCTAACTCAAACCAATGCCTGTAAAAGGTAATATTTAGCCTTGTCCACCAGCTCATCCCAAAGGAATGCCACATTTAATGCCTGTATACAATTTCTAGCCTATTGCCTATGACACCGGATTTCACGGAAACACGAGCCCCAAGTTGAAGATGAATAAATTTGTATTTATGTACAAAGTGCATTGCAGAAAAAGGTGTTTAGTGTTTAAAACAAAAAAATTACTTTATAACTTATTAACGTCGAGTTCATAATGATACACAAGACGCCAGAACGGTTAGGAAAATCGGAGAAACTTTTAGTTAGACGTGGCTTTTGGGATTGTGAACATTTCGTCAACTAAAACCATAAAGCCGTCAAAACACGATTTGCCACGGGTTAAACCGGTCGTTCTGTAAATGGTTATTGCCTTTTTACACACTTTTACTTAACTTGACTTCTCTGTCTGTCTGTTTGTCTATCTGTATATCTGTCTGTCTATCTGTCTATCTGTCTGTCGTCAAATTTTGCAATCGATTTTTAACTAACTTTCAGATAAGCTAGAGACTTAAACATTTAATCATACCTCCGAACTGATTAACAATGCATTCTATCAAATTTTCGGATCGATTGGACAAAATTTAATGAAATAATTATTTGTGATATTTTCGTCAAACTATTTATTTTCTATGCTAATATGCTCGTTGTTTATGTAACAGAATGTGGCTTATTCAATCGATTATATAAAAGTGTGTTTTTAATTAACTTTGTTTTTTGCTTAACTTGTTATACGCTGCAGAGGGTCAAAAACTATCTCTTGTAGAGTTTTTGAAACAGTAACTATTATGTTTTTGTAAATTTATACTTATTTGCCTAATGCAACGCAAAAAGTGCTCTGTGTTTAAGTATTAAAAAAAAGACTTAATTGTGATATTTCGATCTTTCGAAACATTCAGGCATACAAATTGACTTTTCAATACAAACTCTACTGCTGCGACATAAATGTGTTAAATCTTGTCAAGTTTTATTTTATTCAAACTAAATTATAAAAATATTATTTGTTATCGTATTATAAACTGGTTTACCAGAAGCTATTATAAGAGCACACGGGATATCCTGAATCGGGATAGTATGGTGGAGGGTTCAGCTCTCTCAGCGAAGAGAAGTCTAATATATACTTCTTTGGAGAAATTATTGAACAGCAATGATAAATTAATTCACAACTGATTCAATAGCCTTCATTATTTCACGATGCATCCGAATTTCAAATTTATTAACATTCCTTATGTTTCTGTGTAATTTTTTACACAGGATTATCCGTTTTTTTATCACCACCTAAAAGTGCGAGCCCAGTCAAGAAATTGCGCTTTGACAATATATATGCGCAGAGGTATCTGCAGAAAAAAGTGTTTTTTTGTATTTTGCAGAAAAAATAATTTAGTTATTGTTTACTATTTAAAAAAATATTTTTTAAATATTCCTTCATAAATCTGATTATTTGATTATTGAAACTTCGGGTTTTTGATGTGAACAAATTACCCCAGTAAAGAAGTTTATAATTACTGTGAAGATAAAAGTTTTGTCGTCATTATCATTATGTTTTTTCAAGTTATTTTTTATTGATTTTTGTTTTTCACATTCTCAAGAGTTGTTTTAGCTTAGCTGAACTTTAACTAATTTAAAGTGGGTTAATTTTATAATAATCTTTCAGGCTTCTAATCTTCTTGATGCACCTAGAAAAAAAATAAACGCAGCTGTGAGCCTTTAAACTAATATTAATAAATTCATTCTTAGAAAAAAAGTTACAATAAAAAAAAAAGTTACAATAAATGCGCCGTAACAGATGGGTAATTCCATAGTTTATATTCATAAACTATTTTGAAAATATGCGTTGTGTTTCAAGACTTAAAAGCAGTAAGTAGGAGATAACAAAATGTTTTCCTTCCGTAATATAGAATAAATATAATTTTATTATTAGTTCAAAAGTAAAACTGTGGACGTTCATTTTGTATAATTTGTCATTAATAGAAACATATAGAATCAATGTCTCACATTTTTATTTTTTCTCACACTATTTTAGAGTCATTTTCGGATAACAGATCTGTCGAAAAATGACGAAGATATTGAAAGGACGTTGAAGCACCTACGAAAAAATTAAACGCAGCTGTGAGACTTTAAACTAATACTAATAAATTCTCTTTTTATAGATAAAAGTTGCAGATGGTTAACGAACCCCATAGTTTGTACTAACTAACTAGATACGTATCTATATACTCAATGGAGTTCGCTGTGCTGGAAAGTGACCGTAATCGCCGTGGAGCGCTATTGAACGATATTTATGTGCAGACATTCATTCAGAAAGAGGTGTTCAGCAAACAACTTTTAATTCGCTCATTTTTAATGTTGATAATTAAATTTTATTTTTAGGTAAATGAACAAAAAATACATTTACAAAAAATTATATTAAAAAATGCAAATTTTACCAAATTTGTTATTCTTTTAAAACATTCAAAGCCATTCAAAAAAATTTAATTTTGTTCAAATTTGTTTTTATTTAGCGTTGAAAATGATTTTGTTTCAAAGTACATAAAAATTGTGTTTAAACGAACTGAAGAAAAAAGTTAAAATTTGATTTTTGCAAACTATTTCAAGATTTAAAAATGTATTAAATAATGTAATGTTTTATCTTTTTTGAAAGAAATTTATAACTTTGTATTAAACAAATAAACTTTAATTTTGAAGCTAAAAACATGCTTTTAAAACAGTTTTAAATTTTTACAGCGACACTGCACTATAAAATTATTACCTCAGTGAATATAAAACAATATGCTTCAAATATTTATTTTTTAATAATTTTCACTTTTCAAATATGATTTTTCATTGATTAAACTATACATTTTCTGAAAGGAATTGAATTTAATAATGATCTACCGATCTTCAAAACGTTCGCGGACATCTCATGGACATCCGGAAAAGCGAAAGTTAACAAAAAAATCAACAAGCCTTTTGTAAGTCATTAGAACTGAAACTCGATAAAGAATTTTTTCATTATGACAATTTACAATGCTAAAGTTTGTGTTTTTTTCTAAAAAATTAAATTTAGTTTTAATAAACTAATTTATTCATTTTTAGTGAATTAAAATATATAAAAAAATTGCAAAACACCTTCAGTTTTCAATTCTTATAATTTACAGATGCTAATTCAAGCTAATGCTTGTAAAAAGTATTATTTAGCCTTGTTTACCAGCCCATCTCTAAGGAATGCTACATTTAATGCCAGTATACAATTTCTAGCCTTAGGACAAGCATCGCTATAACATTTAATGTTTATACTGGGAAAACTTATTTGATGGCCTTTCAGTACCTGACACTTATCAGCTTCTTATCGACCGATACAACGAAGCGGTTGCACTACACATCCCATCTACAACAACTCCATTTGTCCGGAAAAAAGAACCTTGGGTAACACCCGAAGTTATAAAAGCAGCCAGAGTCAAGCGCGAGGTCTGGGGTAAATACATCGCATCGGGGCGCGACTCTGCAGTTATTCTACGAGAATCTCATCGAGAGGCTTGCAAGCGTGTAGCTAAAACAGTCAAGTCGGCAATTCTCATGTATGAGGAACAACTAGTCAGCGCTTCCAAATCCAATCCAAAACTTCTTCATTCACATGTCCATAGCAAGCAGTTTGTCAAAGACGACATCAACTCTATTCAGACAGCCGACGGCACCATAACTGCGGACCGTGAAAAAATCTGTTCTTCACTCAATGACTATTTTCAATCTGTTTTTGTCATCGAACCTGAGGGTTACATGCCTGCTTTTACAGATCGCACCAAATCAATCTGCGATGTAAATGAAAGTTGTTTTTCTGCAGCTATTCTTCAAAAAAGACTCCATAGCTTAGACAAAACTAAATCGATGGGTCTTGACGGTTTGCACCCACGCGTTCTCAGCAATTGCGCAGCTGCCTTTGCCACACCCCTGGCTCTCATCTACAAGCGCTCCTTCATGTCCGGAGTTATACCGGACACATGGAGAAAATCAATTGTTTCCCCTATCTTCAAAAAAGGCAGCAAGCTCAAGCCTTTTAACTACAGGCCTGTCTCTCTCACTCCTGTGCCCTGTAAAGTAATGGAAGGCATTCTACATGAACACATCATGCAGCACTGCGTCGTCAACGGCTTAATCAGCAAACATCAACATGGTTTTCTCAAGAAAAAAAGCTGCTTGACAAATCTACTTGAAACTCGCGACATACTCACTGAAGCTGTTCATTGCGGCTATGTGGCTGACGTAGTATATACAGATTTTGCCAAAGCATTCGACAGAGTACCTCACAAACGCCTACTGCTGTTGAGTGGTCATTCACTTGGCTAATGCACTTCAATGTCGAGAAATGCAAAATCATGCATGTTGGTCGCTCACACAGAATAACCCACCAATACTCTATGAGACATATTGACGGCACGCGGCGACCACTCGAAGTCACAAAAGTCGAACGTGATCTTGGTGTTCTCGTCTCAGATGATCTAAAGCTCCGAGCACAGGTCGAAAAAGCAGCGTCATCAGCCAATCATATGCTCAGCCGACTCAGAAAAGCTTTCCGCAGCCGCAGCCTCATACTGTGGCGTACACTTTACCTCTCCTACGTCCGCCCACATCTTGAATTTGCTGTTCAATCTTGGTCGCCTTATCAAAAGGGCGATATTAACCTTCTTGAGCAGGTCCAACGTCGGGCAACAAAAATCATTGCAACACTAAAACATCAGCCCTATGAACATCGTCTGCAACAGCTTGGGATCACAACGCTACAAGACCGCCGTTCGAGAGGTGACCTGATCGAGCAGTTCAAAATCGCCCACAACATCGACGACGTCAGCTTTTCCGTTCCGCAAACTCGAGCAGCCGGCCACACGGCATACCACCTGCGTGGCCACAACTGCAAATTAGAGCGCCAGTATGTCAGAGGTTGCGAAGAGCGATACAATTTTTTTCACAAACCGGATTGTCGCTCCATGGAATGCGCTTACGCAATACACAATTGACGCCCCGACAGTAAACGCTTTCAAGGACCGCATCTCTTAGGAGTCGCGAGTCCTCCAGCTTCTGTCAGTATAGAGGAGCCTGATGTAGCTCCTCTTCATCAAAAATATAACTTTCAGACATTAATTTTTTATGGCTTGATTCTATAGACTTTTTTTCTATATTTTTGGTTCTGATAATAAACAAAATTCAGAATTCAGAATTCATTCAGAACCACAAGCACTATGTTTATAATTAATAAAATTTGTATATATGTGCAAAGTACATTGCAGAGAGAGGTGTTTAGTGCCTAAAACAAAACATTATTTCAAAGTTAACCAACTTCAAGTTTATAATAAAAAAAAGATTCTGGACCTTAAGGAAAAATAAAAGTAACTTTTAGTTAGAGGTGACCTTTCAGATTTTAAACATTTCGTCAACCGAAACCTCAAAACCGTCAAAACGAGATTTGCCACGATTTAAACCCGTTGTTCTTTAAATGGTTATTGCCTGTTTATACGTTTTTAATAACTCTCTCATGTCCGGGTGTCCTGCGGATGTCATAGGATGTTTTAAGTGATAATAACGACACGAAGAACAAATTCATAGTAATAATAAACGCATTTTTTTAACTACTAGCCTGGGATGATATTTTTACGATATGATTTTGCTAAATAGTTTTGTCACTATTTGAGCACTTTTATAAAGCTTGTTTCCATTTCTTCTAATTATTATAACTTATGAAGTTTGTCATATAAAACATTGACGATAGGCGCATGACAGTTAACACAACTTTAAAAATATTGAATGTTTTCTTTACCGATGATTGTGATGCTAATGGTAATGATGGTTGTAAAGGTTATGGTGATGATGACTTAGGAAATAATGATCTAAAACAGAAACAGAAACATGTACTAATTTTTAATTTTATTCATTTTATTTTTAAATAACGTAAACAGAAAACATCTTACTTTTTTTCTCAAAATTTCAATCTTTTGAGCATGATTTCTTTAAATCTTTTCATGAAAACTGGTTTAAGCTGTTATCTTAACCGACCGCTAAGATGCTAACTGGTTAATAAGATGCAGCAATCGAGTTGATTATGAAAACAAAATTTACATAAAAATTTGTTGGTTTTTTACTTGATTTGACATATTTTCCTATTAACACGAGAGGCCATGTTTTGGTGTATATGGTGGAAACGACAATGATGACGATAGCGAAGATAGTAATGATAATCAAAGTTTTGTAGACCAACATTCCATGCCCGTTTTAACAGGTCGGCAATCATATCTACTCGGCACTAAAACCTTGGCTTGGCCCTGCCTGTTTAGATAACACGAAAATAAAGGCCATGCCCACGGGTTGTCCGGCTTCTGTAAGATTCTAATGTTGATGATATTGACAATGGTAATCATAGTAGTAGTTATGAAGTAATAATTAATGTACGCATTCGTCACCTTCAGGCCGCTAGCCCTCCTCTGGTGGCATTGGCATATACATTTTTATTTATGTACGAAGTGTAGTGCAGATAGTGGTGTTTAGTGTTTGACAAAGAAACGTACTAAAAGAATTAATTGTAAAATTTCTCTTTTGATGAAATAAAAATAGCATTCTTATTTCAATTTTTTCAGATAAATCAAAATTAATAGAAAGTAATCAACTTTTTTTTTAATTTAAAAATACAAATTCGAATCTTTTGTGTCATTTTTATGAAGATAATAAATCTGTTTATCATAAATTATATTTATTTTATAAACAAGCTAAGAAATAAATCAGATAACATTCTAACATAACACAGTATTTTTGTAATTGATGACAACGACGACGATCAATAAAATCAATATTTTCTTTGTAAACAAAATAAGTAATTTGTATCACGTGACGATATAAGTTGAGTTTTTGCGTTTCTTTTTTTTACATAGTTTTTTTTTAATTCATTTCATTGTTGTTTTTTTCTTTGGTAGATCAGGTGGATGGAAGTTTGTATTGTTTTTGCTCTTCTTTGAAAGAAACAGAAGAACAGCTGTGTCAGATGGGTGTTCTAGTGATACAGGTGGTCAGGTGTAGAGTGAGTGATTGTGATGATGATGATGATGATGATGATGATGATGATGATGATGATGATGATGATGATGATGATGGTGGTGGTGGTGGTGGTGGTGGTGGTGATGATGATTATGATGATGATGATGGTGCTGATGGTGATGGCGATGGCGATGGCGATAGCGATGGCGATGGCGATGACGTTGACGATGACGATGACGATGACGATGACGATGACGATGATGATGGCGATGGTTATGGCCATGTCGATGTCGGTGGTAGCGGTGGCGGTGGCGGTGGTGGTATTGGTGGTTTTGGTGATGGCGATGATAATGTTTTAATTTATGTTATTATTATGCTCTTAGTCGAATGTGTTTGTTACCATTATTTTTGAACTTCTTTGTAATCAGTTTTATTTTATAAGTGTTTTATTTAATACAAAAATAAAAATAACTCCATCGACAAATTTGATTTTAATTTTTCTATATTTAAACTAGTGATAACCCATCTTGATTAGTAGTTTGTGTGGCTGTTTTATATTTATTGGTTTCCGTTTTGTTGTTGGAAGAAAGTGTCATGTCATGCGCTAACATTTTGCGAAACAAAAAATGTACAAAAGTTGAAACGTTCATGTGTGAAACATCAAAGAAAAAGTTGCTCGGAAAACGTTTTCAGCAAATAAAAAAATTTAAAAAAAGAACATTTTTAATTAAAAATAACAGTGTAAAAAGAATAAAATAAGAATAGATATCTATCTATTGATAGATGGAAATTTATTTTCACAATAATGAAAACTATGATTATTTAGGAAAATGTATTTTACTTTCATAAATTAACCGTTGTTTAAGCTATGTTTAAAAATATAAATCCAAAATATAAAGAACACCGAAAAAGGGCTCTCTTTTGGTTTTTTTTAAATTGTTCAGTTAAAAAAATTCAGTTGATTTTTTGAAATTGTGATCACAAGATTTGAGGACCAAGATGGCACTGTCAGTAATTATTGCTTGTAACTAAATTAATATGTTAAAAATGTTTGTTATGGTAAGTTAGCAAATGTGTCCTCTTGTTGTACCACAAGCGATTGACCCGCCTCTATATTTTCAACTTATGCACTTAAGAAGCTAAAATTCAGTGGTGTTTCTTAATATTATTAAACTCAAAAATAAATTGGATATTTTTATTTTAAAAAGAAGCAATTTTAAGGAGTAATAAAACACGAAATAAATAAAAATATGTCTTGACAGAACGCCACAAATAAGTGCTAAAACAACAACACTGTTAATAATAATAATAATAATAATAATAATAATAATAATAATAATAATAATAATAATAATAATAATAATAATAATAATAATAATAATAATAATAATAATAATAATAATAATAATAATAATAATAATAATAATAATAATAATAATAATAATAATAATAATAATAATAATAATAATAAAATCTATTCTACAGTAGCATTTCAGATTACTCACAAATTGCATTTTTTTTATTTCTTCAAACCGGCAGCGGAAACCAGCAGTCCAGAAAAATTAACAACGAGCCTGCAGCTGTACAACCGTTTTATTTTATACCGAAACCTGAGCATCAATGATTCTATTCATAAAAGTAAATGGACAGTAACATTGTGCATAATCTTTACCTATTAGTCGAATAAAGTTGCTGCAATGCCAGACGATGGAACGGCCAAAGCTATGCCATTATTTAATCGTATTTCGGCAAGAATTAGAGAAATGAGAAATTTTTTCCCAGTTCCACATGGTGCATCCAAAAAAAAAAAGAATCCACCTTGTCCTTCCAAAACTGCCAGTATAATGCGGTCGTAAATCATTGTTCATCAATCATTAGTGGAACATAGAGAGTAACAATCTCTGCCATTTCTACAGTATTGTACCGTAGTTCACCTGAAAAGAATATGCCATGTTTCAGCACAAATCTAATGCAAAAAACTCAAACTCTCTAGGTTGTTCAGTTATCGAGTTTGTTTTCCTCGCCAGCCAGAGTAACAGATTTTTAGCAGTTTTTAATAATTTTTTCAGTAGCGCCGTTTTGTTGAAAGATTTGGTCTTGTTGTTGGTAGTTGATTTATTGCTGGCGGGTGATAAAAAAAAAGAATAATATTATTTATCATGTATGCCTCAATATAGGTTTGCTTGTATGCCTGAATTGATGTCTCAATGTATGTCTGATTAAGAGCCTGTTCTATTTTGATTGATAAATACTTTAAAAAAAAAACAAAATTAAGACAAATGAATGTTGGGAGGTGGAGTAATAAATCATGCCGTTGTCAGCCTAATTTCTTTCACAATTAACTCTGTCACCACATAAAGCATTGTTATCAATACTGCTTCTATCATTATTTATCATCCTCTCTTTCTATTTTTCTCTTACTCTCTCTTTTTTTCTCGATTATTCCCCTTTTTCGTTTGCTTCCCAATATCTTTCACTTTTTTTTCCTTATCTTACATTTTCATTCTCACTCTCTTTTTATTCTTTTTTTTTAATTGATCATTTCTTTTCATCAATCTATTTATCTGTCCAGCCATACGTCCGTCCATTCGCTTTTATGTCCATCCGTCAGTGTGTCCATCCATCCGTCCTTCCGTTCATCCATTTGTCCATCCGTCCGCGTGTTCATTCGTCAGTCCGTACATACATACATCCATCCATCCATCTGACCGTCTATCCATCATTTTATGTTATACCTTTTCTAGCCTTTTATTTACTATCTTAATACTTTATTCTATCTGAAATCTGTAAAAAAAAAATTAAGTTTGCGTTTTGCATCAAGATCTTTCAATTATTCAATAACACTAACTTTGAACTTGTTTGTATTGTTTTTCTTGAATTATCATTAGTAGAAACGCTACTAAATTTATAAAGTTAACTTCTGATATGGCATAGGAAGATACGAAACACGAGCCTTGTTCCTATAATTGAACGCTGCGAACTCTGATATATGTGCGTGAGAGATTAGCTACAAGAAGGTGTTTCTTACAAAACCTAAGACGCTCTGTATTGAGTGGTGCCAAATGGAATGATATATGCCAAATTGGAGTTAAATTCGTGTTTTATAAAAAGCCGGTAGAAATCGTTGTGTAATTTATATATTGTTCAAGTAATTCTACTAAAAACTTCAAGTTTTATAAAGACAGAAGTAGGAGTGTGTTGGCATATTGGCTGATTTGATGTATTGAAATGAATAAGATCCTTTGAAACGCACGTTAAAATTAGTACTTAGTCTTAAACAAGCAAAATTATGTAAGATGTCATTGATAGAAGCTGAGAAGTGATGATTAAGATGGTTGTGCTTGAAGCTACTCAAAAGACATGTAATGCTATAAAATAATGACAAAATGATTACTTTATGTCTCAAAGCTTGTCGGTGAAAATTTTTGAATAATTTCGAACCATTCGATTTCGATCCTGCTTATTCGATGTTTTCAATTTTAATTGTTATCCCCTGGCTTTGAAAGTGAATATAATTTATTGTTTTCTAAATTTTTATATTAGCTTCACAGCCAAACCTTGAAAGTAAAAATTAACTAACTTCACGTCATGCAATTGAGCTGAAATTTAAAATACAGTTTTTTTTTATAATAGTTTATATTCCTTTACACCAGGTGTTTTAAGACTGAAATTGCTGTATGTAGGAAGCATCCAAGTACTTTCTGTCGTAGATCATATTTGATCTTTTCAACTGTCCCTCCTCCTTTATCCAGGCTTAGGACTGGCTCGCAATTAGCGAGGCGGAGTTATTTAAAATATAAGCTCTTTTGAAGTTTATATATATATACTAGCGGGGGCACCCGGCGTTGCCCGGGGTTTTTCTAATGTTTGTTTGTCTCTCTCGCTCCCGTTTCCTTCTCCACTTTCCCGTTCCCGTCGCGTTCCCGGTCGCTTTTCCGCTCCCGGTCGCTTTCCCGCTCTCGGTCGTTTTCCCGCTCCCGGTTCCTTTCCCGTTCTCGGTCGCTTTCCCTTTCCCGCTCTATCATTCGTTCTCAGTTGGCTTCCCGTTCCCGTTTTCGCTCATTTATATATGTATATGTATGTATGTATATATATATATATATATATATATATATATATATATATATATATATATATATATATATATATATATATATATATATATATATATATATATATATATATATATATATATATATATATATATATATATATATATATATATATATGTATATAGTTCCTGCTCAATCACCCGCTCCGCTCCGCTCATTTTGTGACGGATTTCAAATTTTTTTCACTATATTTGATTCCCCTTGACTCTCAAGGTTGTGTGAAAATTTCATTACGATCGGATGAATGGAGTAGCAATGCATAAAGGACATACATACATAAATACATACATACATACATACATACATACATACATACATACATACAAACATTCATTTATATATATATATATATATATATATATATATATATATATATATATATATATATATATATATATATAAATTAAGAATTATTAATTATAATTATATATTAGAATATTAATTATATATATATATATATATATATATATATATTTATATCGTTGTTTTTATATATAATTTTGTATCTTTTCCTGGTCACTTTAGTGCAAAAATGTCAAATAACATTTTTTGTTTCATGACATTATAGTTCACAACGAAGGGCTGTTTAATTTCTAAAAAAAATCTAATTTTCAAACGTAAAAAATGTCACAGCAGCAATGTCAAACCGAAGTCAAAATTACGCCTAAATATTTCAGTCGGGTTGAACTGGCCACGGAGAACGTGATTTTCCCGGAAGGCTATCTTCATCCGACGCCGTCCATGAAAGACGGACTCTCCTACGAAGATGAGTGGGACCTGAGGATACATGGATGCGGACTCATCCAGGAGGCTGGACTGCTTCTCAGGCTCACCCGTGTCGCTATGGCGACGGCTCAGGTGCTGTTTCACAGGTTTTATTACAAAAGATCGTTCGTTAAGCACGAGGTCGAGCTCCTGGCCACTGCCGCTGTGGCTCTGGCCTCGAAAATCGACAACGAAACCAGAAGATTCAGACAGGTAGTTAGTGTTTTTCATCACATCAAACAGGTAAGAAGTCAAAAAGCTATAATTTCTATGACAGAATCGTACTATGTAAATTTCAAAGAGCAGGTTAAACGTCAGGAGATGTACATTCTAAAAGAAGTTGGTTTTTGTTTCATCGTCCAAGATACGTATAGGTTACTAATCGTTTATTTTCAAATTTTAGAATGCACGGAGTTAAAGAGCCTTGTTCAGTGTGCTTTCAACTGCTTGAACGACAGTTTCAGAACAGACGTGTGCGTCAGGTTCCAGCCCGAAACCATAGCGTGTGCCTGCATCTACTTGGCCTCCAGGCGAGTACAGATTCCTCTGCCCGACAGTCCTCCGTGGTGGGTTTTGATGGGCGTGGAAGAACACGATTTGCAGACCATTTCCAGAACCATTCAGTCGCTATACATCCGAGACAAACCCGATATTGCCACCCTGAAGGAGAGAATCGCTGGTCTGAAGAAGTCGCGGTTTTCCAAACTCGAAACCAAACCCGAAAGTGATGAAAAAGCAAATCACTTGTCTGGAACAGACGAAAGTTCTAAAATATTTAAAAATTCGGTTTCAGGTAATACAGGTGACTCAAACGAAGCTGAAAAAATGTCAGAAGAAATTATTAAAAAATCAAGCACAACAGACGAAAAAGGTTCCGCTCTAAACGAACTCTCTCGCCGTGGTTCACAACACAAACGTCGCCGCTCTAAAGACGGAAAATCTGCGCTCTCGCCATCACCATCGCCGAAACGATCGCGAAAAGAGAAACGTGAAGAGAAACAAAGCTCGAAAAAATCATCGAAAAAGAAAGAAAATCATTCGACCCATCGCCATCGTCATCGCAACTCACGCTCCCCGTCGAGTCGCCACCGATCCCCGTCAGAAGTCCGTAGAAAACATTCTAGGGACAGAAAGGGCAGGGGGTCAGGACGCAGGCCACGCTCACCCGATAATTACCGTCAGGCTGACGAAAGACCCGTAAAATATTATTACAAATCCAGGGATGATGATGTAAAGGATTGGCCACGCTCTCCTGATAATTACCGTCAGGCTGACGAAAGACCTCCAAAATATTATTACAAATCCAGGGATGATGATGATGTCATGGAATGCTATCAACGTAGGAATCGCAGCTCACGCCGGGAGACACCCGATCGAGACTGTGCTCGGGATTACAGGTCACATTACACCAGCCATCGCCGGTAATACGGATTACATTACAACTACCCTAGCCTCTATTTGTAATTATAATTACAACTATCCTAGCCCGTATTTATAATTATAGTAATGCTAATTAACTTATTTATATTTTACTCGCCAGGCGACAGTAAATTTTAAACAGGAGAGACTTTGAAAAATGAACATAATCGTGCAACGAGTTAATTAATGTGACTGGAAAATTTAATTTTATGTTACTTTCATTCATATATTCTTTTTCTTGTATTCCATCTGTTGTTTCTGTTATACGAGTAATCTGTTGATGTGATCGAACAAAGTTTTATTTAATAAATAAATTAGATAATTAAGTTTTCAATTTGTTTTGTTTTTTTTTCAGTTTGCAGTGGCGGATCCAGAAATTGAGTATGGGGGTCCAGCGGGAAAACTGGGGATCTTGAATGTATAGTATTTTTAATTCGATGATAATAATAATATTAACTAGTGCTAACCCATCAACAGTAACGGAGATGAACAAGTAACAATTGCAGCGCCACCTAACAGCGTAACTTGAATTTCTATCAGACATACATACAGATATACATGGTTACTCACTAAAATACATCAAAGATGCTGGTTATTGTTTTGCCATCAATAGAGCAAACATTTGAAAAAACTCAGAACCATTGATGATCGGGAAGTTAGTTAAATTAAGTCATGTTACGAAAAACAGAAAGAAGTGGCATGTTATATAAAACCATATAAAAAAATAACTTTTTTGTAAACTTTTTTTGAGAGTTGCCCGGTTTCTAGCCCCCTATCTTGACATCCGGATATAACTTGCTAAACACTCACTAAAACTTCTGAAAACATAGTTCCGTGCTTGTTCATAACGCAAATTTATATTTTTTAAACATTCAAAAACTGATTTATATAAATAAATAAATATGTCTATTGTTTATGTTAATACATAACAATATGCATGAACTAATGAAAACAATTATACGGCTCGAAAAAAATAAAGTAAAATTTCTGACAAGAAATAAAATATGTTTTTAATCAGTTACACATTAGTATATATGATTATAAATAATATATTTTCTTTTAAATTCCTTTTTTAGCGACCGTTGGAAGTTTCTCTCCTTGCAGGTACGGGTTGCTGATCTTGTTGTCGACCCTTTTGGCCATCTTAGTAATTTCGTCTTCCATACTCGAGTACTTTGTGTCCTTGAGGTAGCAGGGTAATATAAATTATGTTAATATAAATTATGTTAATATGCATCGATTGGAAGCCGATTATGAAAAACTGAGTTGTTTTAGTTGTTGCGTAGCAGAGCTCTATTGAAGTAAGCGTTGACGTTTAAACTCGTGATTTTGTACATAACCGTTTATAACTTTGTACACAACCGAGTATAATTTTGTACACAACCGAGTATAATTTTGTACACAACCGAGTATAATTTAGTAGACAACAGATTAGTTTTTTTTTTTAATAAAAGTACTTTTTTAACTTATTAACCAACCGACACAATAGCATTGTTTTTATTTCGATATTGTCTTTTTTTAACTCACTTTTAACGCTTCTCTGGATTGGTTTCATTGTTATGTTAATTATTTCCACAAAAGATCTGAACGTGCCAGTCTGAACCTTTAACTTAAGGTTATCTAAATTGGCCGGGCCGGACCTAAATCAGCACGGACAGGGCCTAAAATTTTGATTTGTGAAACGGGTCAAATTGCCGACTAGCCGGGCCGCGAAAAATTACGTTTTACAGGTCAAAAGAAGTTAGGAAAGAATGGAAAAGCGAAAATAGGCGCGAGCAGGAACGGGAGAGCAAGCAGGACCTGGAAAGCGGTCGGGAACGGGAAAGCAAGCGGGAAAGGAAACGGTAGCCAGAGAGAAAAACAATAAAAGCCTCTGAAAACCCCGAGCAACGCCGGGTAACCCTGCTAGTGTTTGTATAAAATAAAATTAATTAATCATCTGAGATCCTACGCCAACTAGAACTAGCACAACAGTCAGTGATTATTATTTTTTAATCTATATATATAAAAGAACATGTCCTGACTGACTGACAGATGACTGACTGATAATCAACGCCGAGCTCAAACGCCTCATCCTAGGAACGTGAAATTTGGAACTTATATTACTTTTATAGCGTAAACATAAGCTAAGAAAGGATTTTGAAAATTTTACTCCTGAGGGGAAAAAACTGGAAAACAAACTTTTTTCTAAACATTTTTTCTAAAAAAATTTTCTGAAATTTGGTATATAGATTCTTTTTGAAAAATAAAAAGATACATGTTTCACCATTTTTTAAAAATTCGGTTTCCCTGACCTCAAATGTGGGTTGGAAAATTGGGTTATTTGGTTTTTAAAGTAGCTTCTACTCAAAAACTGTTAATGCTACAGGAGTAAAAATTAGTATTTAGTTTCTACTCCAAAAATTATGAAATACGTGTTTTAGCATATTTTAAAAATTTGGTTTCCAGGACTTCAAATGTGAGGTGGAAAATAGGGTTATTTGTTTTTTAAAGTAACTGCTACTCAAAAACTGTAAATACCACAGATGTAAAAATTAGTATTTAGTTTCTATTCTAAAAATAAAGATATACGTGTTTCACAATTTTTTTACAAATTTGGTTATAGGACCTTAAATGTGGGGTGGAAATAAGGGTTATTTGATTTCAAAATAACTGCTACTCAAAAACTGTAAGTGCTACAAATGTAAAAATTAGTATTTTGAAGTTTTGTGACGGTTAAAAGTAGCTAAGTCCAGTTTATCACCGGCCGGGTCAAGTCTTTATTTTAGAGTCTTCACACGGGCCAGGCCAAACCTTAAATCAAGGTGGGACGGGCCGAGATTTTTCACCAAGTATATAGATGTTTTAGTGATTTTAGGGTTTTATTTGGGCCGGGCTAAACCTGAAGTCAAGGTGGGACGGGCCGAAGTTTTTCATCAAGTATATAGAACTTCTAGGCCTGTAAAAAGGGGCCGGGCCTAATTCAGACGGGCTGTGCCGGGCCAGGAGTTCGGGTTTTTAAAACGGGCTGGGCTAAGTTGTCGACGGGCCTAGCCGAGACCTAAACAATTGATCTCTACTATGGATGTACTGTTCAAACTCTCTAATTTCATGCGAGCGAAGCCGCTACGGGCACTGCTAGTATATCATAAAAGCCTAATAAAGAGCAACAGCTGGTTTTACCCTTTTGATTCGAGGAGATTTCTTAGCCACCAGTGAATGTCTCTTTTTTCCACCCTGAGTCAACTGTTAAGAAAATAACATAAAACGTTTTTATCAGTCCATCATGAGCTCGTAAGTATAAAATCAGATAAAAAATTTGAAACAAAATGGTTACGTGGCGGCAAACCAACCCCTTGCGTTTCTGAAGAGTCAGCTAGTAAGTCAGTAATTTGGACTATCCTATAATTTATAGACAAGTGGTAACCCGTCAGATGTGACGTTGAGATACTAAAATTTATCAGCTTTGAAAATACATTATCGGGCTTATAAAAACGAAAAAAGCAAAGAAAAACAATTCTGGAATCGAACACAAAAACAGAGCCGACATTTGATTTTTTCTAATTACGCAGTTATTTAAACATTAGTTGAGTAAACAAAATTTTTTAGTCGTTCTTAAACAAAGTTGTGAGTTAGATTTTCAATTCTTTAATCAAAGTTTTTTTTTAAAACTTTACGTTGTTTTGTAAAAAAAAATCAGGATGAAAACTAACGTGATCTTTTTCTTTGATGATTTTATCAAAAACTTGATCAAGTTCCTCTTTGGTGCCGGCAAGTTCAGACTCCCCGCTCTCGGAGCCGCAGTCAAACATGTGCTCTTCGTCGCACGAGCATATTCCTTTCTTCTGCATCTGACGAATCCACTCCTTCTGATATTCGGCGGTGTCCTCGATGAATTCCTGACACCCGTCCTTGCCTTTGACGAGAATAAAAAGAGGTGAAAGATGAAATCAGTTTTCATAAAATGATGAAAGTTTGAAAGTTTTACTTGTGGCCCATTCATAGCTGCAATTTTTCGTAACCGATCAAGTAAATCAACTATTATTTAAATAAGTGAAGATTAACTTAAAATTTAATGTCGTTTGAAAACAAAAATCAAATTATAGAACGCTTTCTTACTGGTAAAACCATTCGGGCAAGGATTAGGCGGATGACAGTAGAAGGGCAGAGATTCTTCTGATTTCATCGCTTTGAGACTGTCAGAAGCTGGTTCCGCTTTCGAGTGTTCTTCTGCGTTTATGTCGAAATGTAATCATTTTTAAATGAATCAGCTTGTCATTTACCTACTTATCCTTCAGTTCATCCATCAATTCATCCATCAATTCATCCATCAATTCATCCATCAATTCATTTATCAATTCATCCATCAATTCATTCATTCGTTCGCTCACTTGTTATTCACTGAGAATTCGTTACGTTACTGGAATAAAAAATCCACACCCATATGCCATATCTCAGCCCTACACAATTTTGTAGTCTAACATAGCTAAACAGATAAACGGTGTTGTTTTTGTTTTAATTATTTTTCACTATTTTTCATTTCTTATTATTTAAATCTTTAAACTTTTTTAACTTTAATAATTTTTACATCATAAAAAATATATAGGTAATCTAATTTTGCGGATAGACAAACAAACAAAGAGACAGACAAAAAAAGTGACCTAATAAAAACGTTGTAAACCGGATTAATGTATTGTCATCGGACATTCAGGTTTACTATCAAAAGGGCGAAAACATAAGAGCGAAAACAAAAGGGCGAACACAAAAGAGCGAAACTAAATAGGATACCGGACATTCACCAGCATGCAAAAAAAATATTTTTTTTACAACCATTAGAAGTGCCTTAAGAAAGCTTTAGAAAATCCGATGAAACAAACAACAAACGAACAAACAACAAAGCAAGTTAATATAGGCGTTGTAAAATTGGTACTAATATGAAGAAATGAGTTTAATCATGGAAGTCATAAACCAGCATTTCTAAAACACTTTGTCGAAAATGGACGGGAAGCTTTAGCGAAGCTGAATGATAATATTAAAATTAATTAGAATTTTTTTTTAATTACTTTCTATTTTTAGTTGAAACATGCAATGTGTAAATACAAAAATTGTACTTATTGTTAATGAGAGCTAAGTGGCATAAAAGATTAGTAGTTTTATTATGTTTTATAGTTTTTTTTAAATTAATTGAGCTCCCACCGATAATATTATAAGTTCTTCAATCAAATTGATTTGTACAAATTACAAAAAGTGGTAGCTATAATTTCCAAGTTAATAATGAAAAAGGCAAACAGCCTCATAATCACCAGCATCATCATAATCGTCGTCATTATCATCATCATCATCATCATCATCAAGAGAACTTCAGTATGACAGCACAACAACGCTTTTCCTGTCTACCTCAAAAAAATCGTTCCAACACCTGTTAAGTGAATGCATTGCATAAGCGTTTTATTAAGGCCGATGAAGATAATATAAAATTAGCTATTCAAATGCTGTTTACACTTTCAGTCGGGCAAACATTCATAAATTAACTTAGTTTATTTATTTATATAGAATAAATTTTTTCACTATTATAATAGTTTTCGATTGTATGTTTTGTTATTCAAGATTCTCAGGTAAATAATTATAGTTGATTGATCTGTAAGAATATTGACAATCCGATTGTCCATAAATATGTGTTTTCCACATAGTAGTGATTAATTAAGTCTATAAAAACTGCTAAATAATAAAAAACACGACGTTAAAAACAATATATTAAGAAAATTTTTAAATAATATTTTATATCAAGTTAGAAATGATAAATTTAAAAAAATTTATAGCTAATATAATATAAAAAAATATAATTAATACAACAGGATCAACTTTAGCTAACATAATAAAAAAAATTTTAACAAGTAAAAAAACTTTACAAAAATTGGTAGCTTAGAGGCCCTCGGTCCCCCCCCCCCCCATCTGACCTTAAACCCAAAATCACTTTTGGCCGCTATCGTCACACGACCAAATTCTTGTAATGCAAACCTGACAATTGAAGAATTCCAAAGTTGGAGCTGTGCTGTGTCAACTCCGGATCTCTTATTATGTCAGAAGACTTGTCGCTGACGAACGTTTCATCTCCCTCGCTGTCGTCGCCTCTTTCTCCGGCAATGTCATCGTTGTATGTTCTGTCGATGATGGGGTGGTTGTTGACAACATCGTAGTCGGGCAGCCGCCCCCCGCCGTTGCCGATGTAACCCTCCTCGGCGTCTTGCAGTCTCTTCACGTCCTTTATATAGAAACAGTACCTAAGTATATAGCGGTTTTAATTGAAGGCAGGGGCGTCATTTGCGGGGGACATGGGGGGAAATTGCCCCCCTAAGGATTTAGCTAGAAAAATTATTTCAGAAAACAAATAGCTACAAAGTTTTTGGAGATTTTGAAGAAGTTTTTTTTTAAAGTAGCTGCGAATATTCTCTCCCGGTCATCTGCTCTTTTGTCTGCAGCGGTTTTGCTAATAATATGTATAAATAAATAATTAAAAATTATTTGGAGTTGTAAAAAGTTGACAAACTAAATTGCTTGTTTTTTTTTAGATAAACAATACATTATAGTTTTTAGTAGGTAAAAATGGTGGGTTTTTGGAGTTTTCGTTTAATTAACTCCGCCATCTAATGTATAACCTAAAAATATTTGATTTTTATTGTTTCTGCAGTTTTTATAAGTTTGCTATAAAAAGTATATGTTTCCAAATTGTCCATCCATCCCTTACCTGTAGATCGATAAGCGCCAATCTTTTGTAGAAACTCTGCATTAGCTCTTCATCAGCTGGTTCGCCTCTTACGCCGTATTCAGCATCTATTTCACTCATGGATGTGCTTCTTCCCAACATCATCATCAGCATCATCAACATTGTTATTTGTAAAGTCAACAACGTAATGTTTGGTGGAATGTTTTTTGACGCCATCGCTTAAGGTGTTCGTGTCTAAAACACTCTTTTAGCTTAATTAATCTTTTTTAATAAATAATTATTTTGAAAAGTTTAATATTGAACTGTTTATCCTTAAAATAACCATTAAATAGTATATTTGAGAAAGACATAATAACCAACTGAAAGATTTGCTTGATTTGACTGTATTCTTGAAGGAGATTGTGGCAGTAGCAAATCAAACTTTATTTAACAATGCTTTTTAACAGAAATATGTCTCCAAACACTACAGGTAGTCCTGCAACATACGTTTTAGTATGCTGGCATCACAGTCCTTATTTATCCGCGTCACTGCAGCAGAATGTCGAGGCTTCTTGCTAGCTGCTTAAATGCACCACCACAAGCTTATTGTCGTCTCTATAATTGTTTTAAATTTAACGTAATTTTTTTTTAAATCTTTATTCAAATTTAATGTTCTTGTTTTGGTCATGTCCAAGTAGTTCCCACATATATATCTATGAGTTCCCACTATTATCTAACACAATACGTTTATTATTTGATTAAAAACACAAATATAAATAAAAACGTTATTATTAAATAGCAGTCTATAATACAAACTTTACAACTTCTTCTGTTTTTTTTCTTACATAAAAAAGCTTCACTTCAAAAGTGAACTTAGCTATCAGGATGTTTATATGTGTTTATTGTTTTCCTGCTTGATATCCGTGAGAAAAATAAAGATGCTCCGGAATTGATCCGGAATTGACACGGTTGCCGACCACATCTGCGAAGGCTTTCTATTTTAGATTTTATTAAAACTCGTCGCGTTTGTAGTTGTTTCTTGCTTTTCTATTTGTGTATTTTCAACGATTTGTTGTTGCAAAAAATGGGAGATTTTTGCATTAAAAGTCATTAAACAAATATTATACTGATCTACACTGCATCACTAAAAATAAAGATTAATTATTAATCGAACGCTGATCATTAATTTTATCATTTGTAATGACCCATAAAAATACATCATGTTTTTTTATTTCACATTGCATTTGATTAGTAATTATATTAGTATTAAGCTGAAAAAGTCTGCTGTTTCTGAAGAATGGATTGTTTTATTTTTTTATAGTCAAAACAACAATAAGGAATAAGCTATAACTGAACTTACAAAAAAATGCTTACAGATAATTTGTAATAATTGTGAACAATGGATGGAACAGAATTTTCAACCTCTACTTCACTACCTACACTGATTACCTCAAACAACGTTCCCAGTGTTGCTGATAAAATAATTGGAGCTTCGTCCAATGATCCGTTAGATGGATTTTATGGTAGCTTATCTAATAATTTTATTTATTCAAAAGTAGTTTATTTTTTGCAACAATTAATTAGTTATTTTTTATTTTCTCTGTTTAAATTCCAAAGTATAATATTTAGCGTTCCCGAATGATGTGTTTAAGAAGATGATGATATTTGATTTTTTTTATATGTGTCTTACTCCTCCAGTTATCTGGTACACAGTATTCCTATGGGCCATATCCTCATCGTTGCTCGTCCATTTCGTTGCCGCCATGATAGCATTCGGTCACTTGAAAAAGCACAAGATTGGGCGGTTTGTTCCACTCATCATCTTCACCGTTGGTTTCCTCTTTTCTATAGTCGCTGCTGTCATAACAAGTAGTTATCATTTTTTTCTTTTAATAATGTTTTTTTTTAAGTAACTGCTAGAGTTTTTTTTTATTTGTTTGTTATCATATTTTTCTATTTAAAAAATGATACCACGGGCCAAACAGACCTTAATTTTTTAACTCGACGAAAAGAAATAAAAATCCTCAGTTATTTTTGTGTTAAGGGTGACCTCAAATTTGTGGCTCTAAAAAAACATAGAAATAATCATTGAAAAATACAGTCTATTAATTGTTTTATACTTTGATGTCTCTTTCATAATTGCTAATAATTTTTTAATCTTTCATAATTTATAATCATTTTTTCAATTTTTAATCATATAATTACTTTTCATTTTTCAAAGGTGCTGCCATTGCCGGCGTTTATCGATCTTCCGGTTTTGAAATGGGAAAACTCTACGCCGTGGCATGGGGTGTCGGACAGACTACTGTTTTAATTTTCATATCGTTCACACGGAGTTTAGCGACGTTATGATGTTTTACGTTATTATTATTATTGCTGTTATGCGTGTAAATATGTTTGTTGGCCCGTTTAATTTTACTTCCGTCTTTCAATCATAGTACAAAACTTTATTGTTTTAACCGTTTGCATTACAATTACAAGAAAGATCTTTTGAATTGAGGTTTATTATACTTGAAAGCAGCTCATCTGTTGAAGCTTTCTGGTTTCTTGTTCCAAACTAGGATGCAACCTGGTTTAAAACACTCTTAACGATAACCTAGTCTAGTAATTCTGTTGAAAAAACACTCTTTATGATATAATCTCCAAACTGGAGTACTGCACGGACCGAGCCTGAAAATTCAGCCTATAAAACGGACGGCCCGATACAAATTTCTGACTGCAGTAGAAAATCAGCGCCTTCAATACTTTACTCCAACCCCACAAGGGAAAGTAACCTTTTCGTAGCTTGCATGTACAAACACCACTCTTTCTGCTCTGAATATATGTACAGTAACAAGTATCTCTGGTAGAGTATAGTTACTCTGAGGTGCATGGTATGGGGTTATCCAGTTATCCCTATTAAAAATTTCTAGCTGAGTGCTTGGCTGTGATAGTTACATAGTGTTTACAAGCTAAGAATAAACATCTCGGTGGAAAGTTGGATGGGTTGAAATGGTGGCTGAACACAACCACCTATTGAGCTTTAATTTAATATTAATTAGCATGGTCTAAAGTGGTTCAGAAGACTCAAGACTGTGTGAGAATCACTACAACAATTAGAGGCAGTTGTTTATCAGGTGCGTGGCCAGGAATTTCTGATGTAAAGAAAGAAATAATTTATCAGGAATATCACCCCTCTCACAATAATATAAAGATTTAGTCGTTTAAGAAACATTTTAGAACTTAAAACGTTTTTTGGTTAAGCTTTTGCAGCTAAACTTACTTAGCTGCGTAGGTGCGTAACACAGGCAAATAGTGCTGGGAAAAGTGTTCAAGGTGCCCTCTTGAGCAGCTAACGAAGTGTCGAAATTTCTGACGGGGACATTCATCCATGGCCCCTCTGACTACGCGCCTGTTGTTTCTGGTGCTTGCTCCCATATCCCCTACCTCCGGATGCTGGTGACGCCGGTTAGCATGGAACCGCCGTCCTAGTCCTAAGACTTAGAACCTAAGTCGCCAAGCGAACGCAATATTATCACTGCTATGAAATGAATGTTCTAATAATTCGAACATAATATGAAATAGCTACATTATTAATGAACAACTGAATTGACCTCGTTTTATATTCGCTGTTATTTACAGCTAAAATTATCATATAGTACTTTATTAATTAAAAGCGATTTTTGTTAGCGGAGTAACTAAAAAAATAATATTTTTAGAGTTTTTATTAAAAAGCGAGAACTCAAGTTTTTATTGGCTTGCCTTCTTCTGCATTTAAAAATGATATTTATTTTATATGTGCAAATTATTAAAATATTTTAAATTAAAATATATATTATTAAAAAATGTGAAATCATTATATCCAGCGCTAGAATTATGAGTAATTGCCGTGAACCGATCTATGACTGCTTTGCTTTCTCTATTCGACTGTCAGCCATTTTGCAATTATCTATCGCTGTTTTTTACAAGGATATTCCCTTATCAGAGGATTTTTTACTGATATCTGCCTTGAAATCATTAAGTTTTTACATTAATTCGCCTTCGGGACCGGTAGTTCTAGTTTTCGAAAATGGTTGAAGACCGTGCCGCGGCAAAAGAGCTCGATCAATGGATCGAACAATTGATGGACTGCAAGCAACTGGCAGAAAACAACGTAAAAACTCTGTGCGATAAGGTATTTGTTTTCTATAAAAAAATTAATTATTCATGGATTTTAAACGAAATTTGTGCCAAAGCGCTTAAGCTTCCTAGCGAAAATGTGACTTTATTTTTATTTACAGGCCAGAGAGATTCTGTCAAAAGAGTCAAACGTTCAAGAAGTGAAGTGTCCAGTGACTGTTTGTGGAGATGTGCATGGACAATTTCACGACTTGATGGAGCTGTTTAAAATCGGTGGCAAATCTCCGGACACTAATTACTTGTTCATGGGTGATTACGTTGACCGTGGCTACCACTCGGTTGAGACTGTAACCCTTCTTGTTGCCCTTAAGGTGATTGTTTTTTTAAACATATCGGTAATCATTTACTTTGACCGGTTAGGCCGACAGTAGTCACGTTACCAACCTACAGTAGTCCCATTGCAAACCTTTCCCTGACCACCTCAGCACATCAAAGTAAATGATATCCAGTTGTTTAAACATATCTACATAACATTCAAGTTATTTTCATTCGTAATGGTTGTGCAAAGTATCTCTTCGGGCTGCAGAACATTGTCATTCGGTGTTGAAACTTGTATTCCTTTTATCAGGTTAGGTTCAAAGATAGGATAACAATCCTGAGAGGAAACCACGAAAGTCGTCAGATCACCCAGGTGTACGGCTTCTATGACGAGTGTCTGCGCAAATATGGAAATGCCAACGTCTGGAAATACTTCACTGATCTTTTTGATTATCTTCCTCTCACAGCTCTTGTTGATGGACAGGTGGAAAATGATTTAAAATTATTATAAGTAGCCTTTAAAAATCTATAATTTTTTTTAGTGACAATAAGTCGTTTTTGGGCTTAGTCTTTCATGAATGTCAGCATTTCATCAATTTCATTAGCTGACATAGTTAGCTTGTGGTTTGTTTGTGTCAATGATTGTTGTTTGTCCACAGCTTTGCTATTAAATTTAGTTTTTAAATTATCGATTTGCTAGCTGGAGGTCTTAATGTAGAATAACGGCGTCTTTTATCATTTTTTAATATAATCGTGTTAATTTTTTGTTAGATCTTTTGTCTCCATGGAGGACTGTCACCCTCAATAGACACACTTGACAACATTAGAGCACTGGACCGAATCCAAGAAGTACCACACGAGGTAGATTCATTTCTTTGAGCCTGACGATTATTGATTTTTATAAAGCATTTGTATTAAATCCTATTTGATGGTAATTTTTTTTCAGTTCTATAAAAGTTTCAATCTTACTTGATTTATCTAAATGCTGTGTTTTTTAAAACTGAAGTTGTATTTATTTTGCCATGTTTAACATTATCATACCTCAAGCTGACGTTCATTCCGTCGACCTCATTTTCAATTACAAGTTTTTATTATTCCAGGGTCCGATGTGTGACCTGCTCTGGTCTGACCCCGATGACAGAGGTGGCTGGGGAATTTCCCCCAGAGGCGCCGGTTATACGTTCGGTCAAGACATATCTGAAACTTTTAACCATAGCAATGGTCTCACCTTAGTCTCTAGGGCTCATCAGCTTGTAATGGAGGTCAGCTTTGTTCTTTTATATTTATTAATATGGAAATTTATTTGGGTTTTTTTATAAGTAGTTAATGATTGAAATTGCTTAAATGATGTATTCTCGTTTCATAAATAGAAAAGAATTAATAGGAATTTTAATAAAGATATAGCATGCAATCTGATGTGGTTACATCATCATCATCATTGCTTAATATTGTATAGTCGGGATAACATTTGCTATATATATATATATACCTATTTAGAATTGAGAATGATATGATATGATATATCAACTCAGGGATACATATATATATACCTATTTTGAATTGAGAATGATACGACATGATATATATATATATATATATATCAACTCAGGGATACAACTGGTCTCACGATAAGAACGTGGTGACGGTCTTCAGCGCCCCGAACTACTGCTATCGCTGTGGAAATCAGGCTGCTCTCTGTGAATTAGATGACACTCTGAAGTATTCCTTGTAAGTTATTTGTTTGTAATTAATTTTGAATGTCTTGTACCTTCTATGTATGTGTGTGTGTGTGTGTGTGTGTGTGCTGATCCTGTGGTGTGCATGAATGTTTTATTTTCTTTATTTTAATGGTGGGTTTTCTGATGATTCAAAGATTTATTTTCTTTGGATGCTACTATAGTTATTTTTGAGTGCAAAGTTATTTTAGCTTGCTCTAATTCATTGCCCAACTGTTGAATTTATATATTGACTAAGAAATTCTTTAAGATAATTTGATGACTGGTTAGTTTAAATGGCAGTTAGTTAGTTAGAAAAACAGATCTCAGGATAATTTTAAAGATAATAAGTATTCCTGTTTCGTTGGTTAGTCATGGTCATTAGTCATTAGGGATGAGCCAGTGTGCCTGCGGTCGGTCTGTCGTTAGTGGTGGCTGCAGTTGATTATGTCAGTCTAGTTTTGATTTTGTTCTAAATTGAATATTTGTGTTGTGTTTAAAAATTACAAGTTTTAATTAATTGTGGTAGAATTTATTCAACTGAGCTGGCCATCTTTCCAGTAGGGCCATTGTTATTATTCTTCCTAGGCAGCTGTGCGACTTGTACAGCTGACCTATACAGATATAAAGGCATAGATAATTTGGCATGTGCTGTAAAATATGCAGATATCGAGTTTCTATTTTATAGTCAGGAAGTAGTATCTGGCAGCCTACCGTTTTAAAGCATTTCTCATTTAAGGAAATTTATTAAATACAGTTGGTTTTATTGTTTATACAATTAAAGTTAGTTATTAGTTGAAATTACAGTGCTTACGACTTACGAGGCTGATTAAGTAAGCTTAATTGTAATTAGTTTCACATAGTGCGTTACCTAGCAAATGACCGATTGAATGTTTCAAGCTTGTTGTGATTGAGATTTTGATTCTGAATAAATGCTGTAGGTGTTTCATTTAATCGTAACATGACAATGTATTATTATATTATTAACATTCAGTAATAAAATATATGGTATTCCCGTAGTAATACGGTAATAAAACGTAATTTTCTCTCCTGCAACCTGATGATTTGATTATTATTCTTGTTTTTTGTTTGACAGCTTGCAGTTTGATCCTGCTCCGAGACGTGGCGAGCCTCACGTGACCCGTCGCACGCCGGACTACTTTCTCTAATTTTCTCATCCTTCCTGCCGGGACGGACGTCGTAGGTATCGTCATCGTCGATTTCGTGCGTCACCATCGTCAGGTGTGTCGTCATCGTCATCATCATCGTCATAGTTTCCTTTGTCAGCCTAATAAAAGGAGTCTCAGTTGTGTTAGATTGTGTAGAAATAATTTTTATCGTGTTGAGGTCAAGATAATGATGATGGTGATGATGATGATGATGATAGTGTATATATGGTGATAAGATGATGTATCTGATGTCTGTCTTGTTATTAATAGTAATAACATTTTTTCATCGCCATGCAAATGGATGTTAAGTTGTTTAATTGAGGCTGACGTTGTTTCGGTTTAGATGTTTCACTCATGATCTTCTTGGGTGACGTATGAAACAATATAAAAAATTTTCCTTTCCATAGCTACAGAAAGAGATCATTTGTTGCTCGTAGGTCATTCTAATGTCATCGTGCGGACTAGACAATTTTTATATAAAAATTGCATTTTTGTGTTGAATAAACAATGAATATACACCATATGAATATATATATATATTTCCGTATGAATATTTATTAAAGCGTCTTTGATGAGTGTCGATCCATGATTTCCCCGTACGGTGTTATCTAGTGAGTAATGTCTACATTCTGTGAAATATTTTAACCCGGGTCAATTGGGCACCATACTAGTAGGAGAAACAGTTGAACGATGAATGCCAGCATGATCACCTTCGACGTCGTCTCTTTCAAGTTTCTCTACCGTTTATTTTCCTTTCTACTCGTAGCTAAACCCGAAAGACGCAGCGAGTCAGTTTATATAGGTTTTCATGCTTATTATTGAAAAAGCAGGTTTTTACTTTTCGTACGTTCGATGACTTTATGGAATTAATTTTTATTGTCGTCTCGTCGGCTTGATTATTATTATTATTGTGAGTAACAGTATTTTGGAATTTAATTTTGACGACAAAATCTATATATATATTATTATATTAATTGGGTTTTCTTTGTATGTTGCTCGTTTGGGAACTGTTTGTATCTGTGGAAGCTTAGCTTTGGCTTGAAAGGGGAAGAAATACGTCATCAAAACCATCTGTTATGACGTATTTACTTGCAGGTTTCCGTAGTAGTTAAAAAGGAATTTTGAATGGGAGAGCAAGCGGGGAAGGAAACGGGAGCGAGAGACAAGCATTAGAAAAACCCCGAGCACCCCGCTAGTGTCTAGTGTCATATAAAAGAGGAAAATTGTTAGTGATGTTACTATTTAGTAGAGCCTACCTTATACCAAGCAAATTTTAAATGTCCACGAAACAACAGTAAGCTATGCTAAAACAAAAAAGTATGGAAGAGCCTTTTACAGATATGTGAGTATGCTTAACATTATAAGTCCTACTTAGTGTTAAAAAGAGAAAGATGTACTTCTGAGAGGCTGTAGGCTTATGTCTCTGTGTGATGAAAAAATTTGTAAACACGGATAAATTCGATTAATACTTGCGAATTAAACCAGAATATGTTCATGTATGACAACATGCCCCTTACAACCATGAACGTCCCTAAAAAGAAGTCGATTTTCCAGCTCTGCCCGGCTATTGTACATTTAATTTACATATTGCCAAGAAGCAGCGATGGATTCAGGAATTTTCTAACGGGGTCCGATTTTTTTTATAGTTTTTACGCAAAATATCAGTTACCTTAAGTTCTGTATCTATTCATTCTGTACAGTTTAAATATCATTTATATACATTGCTGAGTTAGAGAGGATCGTATAGCAAGTCACTGGTTGCAATCTCACTTCTGCGCAGATGAGAGCCAAACGTAGGGTCCATAGATATATATATGTGTGGTAGGGTCATTATGTGATCTGAACAATGCTGCTGTACTCTTTTCGTGGAGGTGTAAATGCTTTTTGAGATGTTATTGGAAATATAGGATTTGCATTGCATTGGTTAAAAAAACTCAAAATTTTTAAATATCTGTCAAATCTCAGAACTATAGTCGAGAGTGGAATTAGGAAAAAATCTCAGAATTAAGTTCTAAAAGTTCTCAGAATTAAGTTCTAAAAGTTCTCAGAATTAAGTTCTAAAAGTTCTCAGAATTAAGTTCTAAAAGTTCTCAGAATTAAGTTCTAAAAGTTCTCAGAATTAAGTTCTAAAAGTTCTCAGAATTAAGTTCTAAAAGTTCTCAGAATTAAGTTCTAAAAGTTCTCAGAATTAAGTTCTAAAAGTTCTCAGAATTAAGTTCTAAAAGTTCTCAGAATTAAGTTCTAAATGTTCTAAGTGTAAAATTAAGGTTCCTTTTATTTGTTGTTAAGAAATCTTAAGGGGGCCAGACCACCTGGTTCCGCCGCTGCCAAGAGATTTAGAGAACTAAAATGAATTATCTCGAAACCAATCGTATTTATCCTAACGCCACTATTTATAGACTTATTTCTTCTGCAGCCTTTTAAAATATTTATGGAGTCGTCTTCTCTTATGCCGGTCTACCATAACTCTCACGCACTGTTTTTTGTGCAAAATCTGAAGGAAGCACCCATTTCGCTGCTTTTACTGGGATTTAGCCATTTTAGATTATTTTGAGATATACAGTAAAATGTATTATTATATAAGTTTGCTTGATTGGTGGAGGTCAATCTTATTATTACGTGCTTTACTGTAGCGGTTTGTTTTTGCATTGAATAGTCCGGGGAAGAGGAGACTGATCTCTTGACCTCAGAACATCTTACAGATCTAAGTCAAGATGATCTGAGGTCACGAAAATTATTTAATGTAAGCAAACGAATGTGTTATGACACAACACGATACCAAAGTGCCGCCGGAACTAGCTTTGGTTAAAAAATTATCGTTCGACAAACAATTTTTTCAGTATTTTTTTTTCGTTCGTCTGTAAACTTCGCGCCATGTCAACAGGGACAATTCAACTTGTATGCACCTTTTTTTTATTTTCAATTATTATTCACAGTTTAATTCCAGAAAAAAGCCAACAAACCACCCAAAAGGCCGAGCCATCAGTTAAATCGCTAGCGCGAGCACTCGCCTCCTTTCCGTCCGCCATTAAAGCCCGACTAATATACGTACTTTCCGGTCCCGGCATCGAGATAATCTTTTACCGGTCGTTTATAAAGTACGCCGGTGGACGGGGCTTATGATTACCATACGATAAATCATAATTAGGAGTATTAAATAGTCTAAGACCTTCGACAACATCCGGAAGAATAGACTACTCGATGCCACGGTACTTTGTTTCGCTGCCATCACCGGAAGAATGGAAGAATATAGTCCGGTTGCGCAGGCTTACATGTCTCGACTGGCCGTGCAATCTGGAGGAACTTTTTTTTCTTAAAGAGACATTTCATAAAATTTTAATCATTATTTGGTTTGTTTTGTTTTATATCAAGCAACGAAATAACTTTTTGAAACATAATTTTTAAAATGAAACTCTAAAAAACGTGTCTAATAATTATAATAACAGTTATCGTTTAATTCCGTCTTTTATTTTCAGTTTCAAAATTGTTGCAATAAAAGCTCGAGAACCATTCCAGTGGTACTGGAATTTTTCTTTCGGCATAGCACAAAAAAGACACATATTGCATATGTAAATATAATTACCAAGGACAAATTTCCGACCGATTCTACATTTAAAAAAAATGATCACCACCCAGAGTCAGACACGCCTCCGACGAGTCGTGTTACCTGAAAAGGTCTAAAAATGTAAAAACTTGCCAAAGGCACAAGAATAACCCATACCACAATCGTACGCACTATCTCAAGTTCATGATTGCAGAGATAAACTGAGAGATAGAGAACAGAACAATTTTGAAGCCCCACAATGATTGCCTTAAGTAAACAAAAAAAAATCTCATGGCCTTAATAAGTAATAAAAAGAATTTAAGACGTGGAAGTTGGATAAAAAAAAAAATGTAAAAACCAGCAAACAGGAATGCGGGATGATGGAACATACGGATCTAGAAAAATATCTTCTTGAATTTTTCATCTTAATATATCAAACCAAACATGATGAGCAAGAAAATCTGGTAATCCACTCCAGGTCCTACAGTACTTGTAACGGGATGCACGTACGCAAGCAAGCGCTCGCCTACACCCGGAACGGTTGCAGCCACCCCCAGTAACACAAACATCATTCTTGAAACAGCAAGAAAGATATGAGAGGAGACAAAGATGACATGAACAAATCTCATGAAGAAAATACAATTAAAACAGATAATAATGCATATCCACTCTGATATATATATAGATATTTACAAATATTGCTAACAGTGCAAGGCATTTTGTGTTTTCAACTGGATAAACAAAGAGAAGAAACAAAAAAATGTCACCAATAATAATAATATTATTAATAATAATAATAAAAAATGACAGTATAAATTTGACGAATAAAAAAGGAAGTTGGAAGGCAATGTGACATTGCTTCGAGAGGAGACACGCAACAAATTTTCCACGTTACGAAACACACAAACTTGAAATAATTTAGAATGTCCGAGAACGGCACGAGTGCGACATGCGGCCCAACCGAACGGGGACTAATCAAACGACGAGGAGAAAAAAACAAGAATTCGTAAATCTAATGAAATGCTAATGTTTAAGAACGAAAAAAAAAAGACTACGCTATGTTGTTTAAGCATTTTTTTTTGTCTCGAAATCTATGAGTTTGAAGAGAATCTCTAAAAATATAAGCTTTTGGTTATTTTTAAAACGTTTAAGTATTGGTGGTGTCGAAACTCAAGGCCAAAAAAAGAATCGAGAAGGACACAAATGCATATGAAACTATGAAACTCCAGGCTAAAAATTCAAACTTTCACAGACTTTCAGTTAGATCACTAGTATACAATCATTTCACAGCAATGCACCCTTTGTTTCTCTCTTTCTCTCCTCCTATCTTTCTATTTTTAAACAATGCAACTATCAAAGGAGTAAAAAAAAAGTAAAGAAACGTCTCCACAATTAAATAATATTAGCAATATATATTTCAAACAAAATCGTCCGCACACCCCTCGAAGAAAACATGCAACGAAAGCAAAAAAAAAAAACAACTCAAGATGGACTAGCATCGCAAAATAAAACTATAACAAAAAAAATAAATTTAAAAACAAAAACAAGACTAACAAGGGATATTGCACTAGCCTTACGAGTATAACTTATCTAGTAGACTAGTCTGACTTGACTGACAGATCGCTAAGGAACGAGTTTCGAAAGAAAAGAGAAGAAACTTTCTACCTTTTAGAACACACCGTGACTCGGTTGTTATTTCTCTCATTAAGATTGACTAGGTATAAATATATACAGTAAAACTTCGCTATAACAGGCTCCGATGACACCAACTGGTCGGACACCGCTGACTATATATAATTAATTTCTGCTCGTACGGGTACATGTACGCATATTTCCCCTCTTCTGCAGAAGTTTGTTATAGTGAAGTTTTACTGTATGCTTACGTCTATGTGTTATATATTGTATATCTCTATGTATATTAACATATAGAACAATTAAACAAACAAATAAATAAATACAAGAATATATAGCTGACAGAAATACCGGAGACTGAGAAGGAATGCGGAAAAGAAAAAATCAAAACAATGAGTATCATCATCATCATCATCGTCGTCGTCGTCGTCATGATGTTATGTGGAATTAACTGGAATGAATAAGCGGATAAAAAATAAAATATACCCCAAAACTCAGATCTGGTTGTCTTCAAAAAAAGAAGAGAGAAGAGAAGCATCAGACTCAAAAACAACAACAACAACAATAATAAACAACAACAGCAATAATAAGAATAATAATAATAATAAGAATAATATTATTAATAATAATAAAAACGGTGAAGGAAACAAAACAAATAAAAATTAAAATCACATTGGAGAAACAAAAAAATGACTGGAATGAAATTGATGGAAATATCAACACTTCTTGAGACTCTGAGTTACACGTCAAGCAAATTATTACCAACGATTATTAATAAACTAGTAGTTTAAATAAATAAATAAATAAATAATTAAAACCAGCTGTTTCATTATTGCCAAGGTAAAAAAAGACCAGAAACCTTCCATCGGAAATAAGTGAAAAACAAATTATTTCAAACGGATCTGACAAACGATTGACTCCTGATTCACTGCATTTACTTACGAATATTGAGTAATTAAACAACATTACTTATTTATATTCGCAGACGAATATTTATATTTTTCTTAACTTTTATACACGGAATGCAAAAGTACTTTTCGCCCAGTAAAGGCGAACACGACCGAGCCAGCCCACCTGAGCTTCGAAAACCATCACAGCTGACCATCCTGCCTCTGATGAGAACCTGACCATTTTCTCTTTTTCCCACGTTGCAGTTCGACCGGATCGAAGAAACGCCAAAATATAAAACGAGTTTTCGCTCCGCGCAGACGACCGTCTGAGATCAAGAGACGAAAAGTCCGACAGTCTCCGTTCCTTCTCAGACGTGCGTCAGAGTGGACGACGGCGTCCTGTTGGAGTACGAGTCGTCCTCCATGTTGGCGGCGGAAGGCATGGAAGCGTTCGACTCGTTGTTGTGCTCGTCCTCGACGTACTTCTCGAACGACCTCCGCCTGGCGTTCATGAAGAAGTTGGCCACCGTCGAGATCTTCAGGCCCAGCTGGTCGGCGATGGCCGTCTGGATCTCCTTGTTCGGTCGCCTGGTCTGCTCGAAGATGGCCATCAGCGTCCGTCTCTGGACGTCCGTGAAGACCAGACGGGGCTTCTTGGCAGCGTTCGTTGCCGACGAGGAAGAAGAGGAAGAGGAGGGAATGGCGGCGACGACTGGAAGGAGCATGTTGTTGTTGTTGTTGTTGTTGTTGTTGGTCGTAACATTGTTGTTGACTTTCTGACCGCCGTTAGATGTGCTGTAATCTTTTCTCTTGCCCGATGCTGTGAGATACAAAAAAATTACATTTTTGTTTCTACTGCTGTCATGTTGTGGTGATGTGGAATGTTCAATCGTGTAAAGTTTTGATAATGATGATAGAATAATCTTAAGAAATGTTATAAAAAAACAACACACGAGATTACGAGAAAAAGAAGTTAATTAATGAAGTTAAAGAGTCAATACTATTTGAAAGAAAGCTAAACGATTTGCTTTGCAGAGATCGATGATGTCACGGAAGAATGAAAAAATGAAAATATGCTGCTAGTTACTGGTCAGCTCTTAAGCAGTTGTGTTTTCTAATATTTGCATTCAGGGAGGTCATCTCAGAGGTCATCTCAGAGAGGCAGGGGATCAGTTTCCCCCCTGAATGGGAAGTAGGCTCCCTGACGTTGAAGTGGGCCCCTCCATAAAGTTGAAGTGGACATGCTGGATCATCAGCTTTTTTTGGCAGGAAAACTTTAGCATTATGATGAAAAATTGAGTAACGTTTTAGCCTTTTCAACATGTTGCCCCCAAGGCTTTACTGAAGAGACATACCTTGGTGTAGTTAATAATACAAAATCAGGCAATATGGGTGCTGTTGGTATGGTAGTAAGGCCTTCACTTTAGACTTAAGCCCTAATACGTATGCCCGTCCCATGCAAGGCTCATATATTATAAATAGCTGTACTGTAAACCATGGCTTTTCAAAATGGTTCTTGATAAAAATGAATAGCTAGGTACAAGCCAGTTGTACTAAAGATGCTTACGAAAGCATTTAAGAAATAATTTTTACAGAAAAAAAATTAAATGAAATAAAAATTTGTATAAATTAATTATCATCATAGGCATGTGTTCACTGCGTCCATTCAACTTCAAGATTTCGAATTTCGAAAATAAATTTTACATTTTTATGATCTTCGGTACTAATTGCTTCCTGGAAAATATAATTTATCCCTAATGCATCGGGGATTGTTTAAATGAAAGAAGGTAGAGCAGAGAATAAGATCAAGCACAACAAGTGATCAGATCAGATCATGTCGGTCTGTCTGGGAATGTTCACACGAACTCCTGAAGGAGAATTGAACCGAAAAATAGAGGATCGGATGGATGGATGGATGGATGGATGGGTGGACGGATGGCGGAAGAAACGAATAAGTTAGAGTGGGTGGGTGGGTGAGTTAGTGTGGAAGTGAGTGAGTGAGTGAGTGAGTGAGTATGGTAGGAGATGAATATGAACTAGGAACTAGTCAAGGAAATAGAGAAAGAATGGATAGCTGAACGTATGCGACCTTCCTAATGTATTATTTACGTTGTGTTCAATTATGAAAGATTAATATCAAGAATTATGTTTACAAGATAGATGGGATGATAGTAATTGAACTATTCTGTCCTCCTATTGATCTATAGCTATATTATACTGGAAGTAATTCAGTTTTAAAAGTTTTTTTTTCAACTGAGGCCTATTTACTTATTATACAAATTCGTGCATCCGATCTAGCGCATTAATACACACCAGTAAGCAAATTCTGCCGCGAATTGAACTACTACTATCATTTTCTGACTCTGTTTCTTCATTTTCTCTCTCTCTATATAAGTCTCTATCGCTCTTTTTTCTCTCTTATTTTTCTTTTAAACTTTCTCTCATGTCTTTCGTTTCCAGTCCTCAAGGAGAAGTACACCTGTAAAAATTATTCCTTCTTTATCGTTGGCAGTTTTTTTTCTTCTTCTCCTTTCGCAAAACTTCAAATTTCCTGGAATCCTATTGCTGCTTACTCGTACATTAATCCATCCACACGTCCCCTCATTCATTCTTTCATTCGTTTGTCACACACACACACACACACACACACACACACACACACACACACACACACACACACACACACACACACACACACACACACACACACACACACACACACACACACACACACACACACACACACACACACACACACACACACACACACACACACACACACACACACACACACACACACACACACACACACACACACACACACACACACACACACACACACACACACACACACACACACACACACACACACACACACACACACACACACACACACACACACACACACACACACACACACACACACACACACACACACACACACACACACACACACACACACACACACACACACACACACACACACACACACACACACACACACACACACACACACACACACACACACACACACACACACACACACACACACACACACACACACTCACACACTCACTCTCACTACCATACTCACTCACTCACTCACTCACTCACTCACTCACTCACTCACTCACTCACTCACTCACTCACTCACTCACTCACTCACTCACTCACTCACTCACTCACTCACTCACTCACTCACTCACTCACTCACTCACTCACTCACTCACTCACTCACTCACTCACTCACTCACTCACTCACTCACTCACTCACTCACTCACTCACTCACTCACTCACTCACTCACTCACTCACTCACTCACTCATCTCCTCGTCCAGGGACCCCTTTCTATCTCGCCCCATACCTTTTTTTTATCTCTCAGTGTCCAACCCGCTTTCCCTCTTCATACCTTTCATCATCTTTTCCCTTAACCTCCCTTCTTTTCCCGTATACTTCCAACAATACTTCATGAAGATACACGCTTACTACGATGCATAGCAAAACATATTTAAATCTTCTTTTGTTTGTTTATTCATGTCCTCGTAAAGCGAGCCATCACCATCATCATCATCATCACGAGATCGCCAAGTCAAATAAAGCTGGTAAATAAACCAGCCCACGGTCCCCGTCGGGCAAGGTCAGGAGAGAAGGATCAAATGTGGCACAAAATGTGCTTTCTGTTAATCACGTGTTGATGAACCACGACATGTGTGGTTTGGTCAGACGAATGGAGCGATATGCTTCTTCCGCATGACATAGTAGTAGTAGTAATAGTAATAGTAGTAGTAGTAGTAGTAGTAGTAGTAGTAGTAGTAGTAGTAGTAGTAGTAGTAGTAGTAGTAGTAGTAGTAGTAGCAGCAGTAGTAGTAGTAGTAATAGTAGTAATAGTAGTAGTAGTAGTAGTAGTAGTAGTAGTAGTAGTAGTAGTAGTAGTAGTAGTAGTAGTAGTAGTAGCAGTAGTAGTAGCAGAGATGGACCATGGGTCTAATTTTTTTTACACATGCGTGGATTAGGATGGGTTGGGTTAAAAAAAAAATTAAAAATTTTTTTTAATTATTTAAAAAAAAATTTAACTATGGGTTGGGTTGAAAAATTTAACTTTTCAGGTGGGTTGGGCTGGGTTGAGAAAGTGTTGGTTTGGCTGGGTTGAGAAAGTTGTGGGTGGCTGGGTTGAGAAAGTTGCGGGTGGCTGGGTTGAGAAAGTTGCGGGTGGCTGGGTTGAGAAAGTTGCGGGTTGGCTGGGTTGAGAAAGTTGGGTCGCCAAAAATGAACCAATGTCCACCTCTGATTAGTAGTAGCAATAGTAGTAGTTGTAGTAGTTGTTGCTTTAAAATCTAATTAAATAATTAATAACGAATACGTGGAGGAGAATGTTCGTCCCCGGCGTTGTACAACACTCGTCGAACGAAGACATTTGCAAAGCACTTCAGCTGAGAAGCACACACAAACACTTCTACGAAAAGCGCTTGATGCAGAAGATAAACAAATCAAACGGAGACACGCGAGCCACACCGATGAGATGAGGTAGGTAGGTAAGTGAAGAAGAAGAAGAAGAAGAAGAAGAATGAAGTAGAAGTAGAGATAGACTAAGATGTAGGTGGCGGTGGTTGAGGTGGTTGGGGTAGTTGAGGTAGTTGAGGTGGTTGGGGTGGTTGAGGTGGTTGGGGTGGTTGAGGTGGTTGGGGTGGAGATGGCGGGCAGGACGTTCAGATGTACACAAGTGGAAATAAGCAAACAAGAGCAGGAGAACCGGGGTCGGACAGGTAGGAAATGAAAGACTGAGGAAAAGTCGGAAGGAAGGAGAGAGAAAAAGAGAAAGAGAGAGAGAAAGAGAGAGAGAAAGAGAGAAAAGAAAGAGAGAGAGAGAGAATCGGTAAACGTTTAAAAACAAAAAAAGAACGAGATTATAATAGCCGTTTGCGCGGCATACACGTCGTGTGCTAAGTGAAAGAAAAACGAAAAAGTAGTCAAATAGAAAAGAAAAAAACTTTACTCAAAATAATAATTATAATGTAAGGAAAAAAGCGAAAATCTTATTTCGCCGCTCTCGCACACACAATGCGGTGCGACGCATGCGCCATTCACAGAATGTCATAGAAATATGCGAGCCTCCTACCTCGGTACAGGTAAGCGCAAGAGAGAGAGAGGGGAGGGGAGAGAGAGAGAGAGAGAGGGCGGAGAGAGAGAGGGGAGAGAGAGAACACACATTCACTCACTCAAACACGTAAACAGGTGCACCGATCATCAGGGGTGCCGCAAACACGGAAGCAGACGCAGACGGACGCAGGCACGCCCAGGTGCACGAGTAGCCACACGTAGATCACCGCAGACCCGGCCCCCGGGGGGGGGGGGGGAAGGGAGGGCGCGTATAACAGCGGCGATGACATACAAAAGTACACAAAAGGCCCGTACGAAGAAGTGCAACCTCGCAACGGGAACGTTCGCCATTTAAAAATATGCACCCCTAGCGCGCCATTTCAGAGCTGGAGAACATGCCCACCTGAATATCGCTGATTCACCTGACGGCGTAGGAGAGGATGATGACGCAAATACTACAACAACGACACATACTGGAATATATATATATATATATATATATATATATATATATATATATATATATATATATATATATATATATATATATATATATATATATGTAAATGTATGTATGTATATATATAGGCAAGAAGGTACGATAGAAAGGTACGACGCACTTCGGCCGACTGGCGGCCTTTTGTTTTGAACTCGAGCAGCAGCTGCTCGACAGCTGAGAGTGAGAAAGACGCAGGAGAATATTTTAAGTTATTATTTATTATTATTATATTATTACATTCACCACTGCAACAACCACTTATCCCATCACGGGGCCCACATGCCCCTTACTTCCACCCTGGTTTTCGTGCGGCCAGAGTTGGGGTGGGGGGCGTTACATGTCAAGGACGAGATAATATTAGGACGGTTACAGCTCAAGTCGTCAGAAGATTCCTATATATATATATATATATATATATATATATATATATATATATCTACAAGCACTTGACCGTCGAGAATGGCAACTCTGAAGATGCTCGGTCAGTCTATCGAGTTATTCTAGCGAGTCAAGACTTTCCTTTATACAAACTTTTCTTTTCAACAAAATCATCCCTTAAGCCACGAGTAGGAATGAATATTTAAGAAGTATGAAGGTTGGTCGTTTATTATAAGCGACATCCGGCTACTTTCCCGCTGATTTTTACGAGAAATTTCCGGATACTCAATAAAAACACATTCGATCAATAATAATAATAATAATAATAAACGACAATAGTAAAAAAAATAATACACTTCCCCCTCCACGATATAATAGTGCGTGTGTGGTCACAAAAGCTTGTTCCTATCGTCACTATGATATTAGAAATAAAAGACTTCAACTGCGCTTTACGAGCAACGAGCAAATAGTATATTATCGGTTTTTTAATAATGAAAAATGCACCGGCCGACGACGACGACCGACGGATCCAAGAAGTCACGCCACACGCATTGTAACGAAAGCCAACTCATCTAATTGCTTCTGGTGGAAGTTCTCTGCTCTGTCGGCTTCGAAAATATCCTTCTCACCGAATGCGGATGATCCATTGTGTTCAAGGAGGTTCAAGTCAAAGTCAGGACTGGAAGTCCTAGGCCAATTTGAAACTTCTCCCATTCTGAGATCGTCTATTATATATATATATATATATATATATATATATATATATATATATATATATATATATATATATATATATATATATATATAGAGAGAGAGAGAGAGGGAGAAGTTGAGGGGTTGAGGGGTTTTTAAATCATGTAAGTACTACCTGCTATCGTTTGATTGAATCTTTTTATAGATATCATCATCATCACCATCATCGTCATCATCATCACCATCACCATCATAATTATCATCATCATCATCATCACCACCACCACTATCATAATTCTTCACATTGTTTTATTTCCCCTCCCTCGTTTGATTGAATTTTTTTATAGATATCATCATCATCACCATCATCGTCATCATCATCATCATCACCATCATAATTATTATTATCATCATCATCATCATCGTCATCATCATCATCATCGTCATCATCATCATCATCATCATCATCATCATCATCATCATCATCATCATCATCATCATCATCATCATCATCATCATCATCATCATCATCATCATCATCATCATCATCATCATCATCATCATCATCATCATCATCATCATCATCATCATCATCATCATCATCATCATCATCATCATCATCATCATCATCATCATCATCATCATTACCACCACCACTACCACCCCATCATCATAATTCTTCACATTGTTTTATTTCCCCTCCTTCTCCCCCTCCCCTCCCTTCCGCCATTCCTTCCTTTCCCCCTTTTTGTCTCCATCTTCTTTTATTTTCATCGCATCTATACTATATGGCACGTCGAATCGTGTGAAGCAATTTACAATTAATTAAAAACCACTTCAAATTTTCATTGCAGAAACTAATTAAGCGCCAATTCTAATCGATTAAGCGAGTTGTTACACCGGCGACGTCATTGTTATAAATACTTCATCATCTATATATATATATATATATATATATATATATATATATATATATATATATATATATATATATATATATATATATATATATATATATATATATATATATATATATATATATATATATATATATATATATATATATATATATATATATATATATCTTTATAGGAGGTGTACCGATAATCGGTACTGACCGATTATCCTTCAAGTTCAACGATTAATCATTTAAGATCATTAAAGTTATGATGCTGCCATTATAGACAATTAAAGTGCCTATAATAATCATAAGCTTATCAATTCTCAGCTTTCTCTGCAGTCAGACTCAAATGGCGATCCGAAGAGAGGCTTACTTGGTTGTTAAGTTTGTGGCAGACTTGCAACTGGAGCCAACTTCTTCAAACCGTTGTCATTGTATCTCAAACTGCATTTTTTGTTGTTATTATTAAATGTTAACTTATAAAATTTCCAAACAAAGTTGTTATTCAAGCTTCTACCCATAATCGTAAATATGTTGAGAAGACTATCACAACAAACATGGAGTGGATGCAAGTGTAAAACGCTGGTAGCCCAATCGTTCCATGTCTACATATATTAATGTGAATTTATTAAAAACTGGATCACCTATTAAGCACTAAATATTATTATTATTGATGTTCAATCCGTGTGAAAAACGCTGAATGAGCGGCTAATATAAGTCAATAAAATGGGATTGACGTTTGGTTGATACATTATAGGGAGTATTTGTTTGGGTGGAGATCAAATGTAGTCGTGAATCGGTCGGTGGGTATGTGACAAAAAGATGGTGGATATGGGACAAATATGGTGGATATGGGAGAAATATGATGGATATGGGACAAATATGGTGGGTATGGGACAAAGATGGTGGATATGGGACAAAGATGGTGGATATGGGACAAATATGGAGAATAACCCTACAATAAGTAATCTGATAGAAACCATTTCTGTCTCATTGTCATTGCATAGTTTTTGGTAAATGAAGATGTATTTTATGTGCATTTCGTTAAGTGCCAGCCAATGCGAACTAGAGACAGTATCTTAAACTTATTGATAAACAAAGAAGCTTTAAAAAATTCAATTATCCGTAATCGGTCGATATTATGTGGCCGATTATATATGTATATATATATTATATTTTGATATCAGAGCGTTCTATTATTCAATGATAGGCACCTCCTGTGGCACTCAAGTCACACTTGTGTCAGATGATCGTCATACTACCCTAGTCACATGTCACGTGTCACGTGGCAAGCAAGGACAAACGGCACACTACCCACCCACCTAATTACGACGAGCTGTACCGACTGTGTATATAATTAAGTTCCACGTGCTAACTTCTCCCTGGCTTCACCTCTCGCTGCTGCTGTACCCTCGATAAACCTAAGAAACTACTAGCCTGCCTACCTACCTACCTGCCTGCCTGCCTATCTGCCTACCTACCTATCTGTCCTTCTATCTACCAGGCCATCTGCCACAACAATCTTGTCTACTACAATCTTAACAGAATTAAAATTAACTTCATCACCTGCTGCACGCCCGTCTCACCTTCTCTCTTTATCTCTCCCTTCCTCTCTCTCTCCCTTTCTCTGATACTGCACGTGAAACACAATCAGGTGCAGCAGCGCAAAGGTGCTATTGAGAGAAGAAGACAACAAGAATGAATAGGTAAACTTCCCCTTTGCATAGGTGACAAGTGTACAAGATATATATATATATATATATATATATATATATATATATATATATATATATATATATATATATATATATATATATATATATATATATAGATAATGTAACAATACAATAGGCCCGACCACGTGACACCTTATTATTTTTCCCTTTGATGACTTTTGAGTTTTCCGTTACCGCAAAGACATTTTTCTAGATTTAGCCGATGCCGAATAGCTTATTCGGCTGCGAAGAAGCTGTGATATAGTCTTTACCGAATTATAATAGAGCCAGCAAAGTATAAGATATGCTGCATGATTGGATCAGAATCAGAGCTGAGCCACAATCATAAAAAAAATCAGATAAGTACAAATAGAGAAGGAAAAAAATAAATTGAGAAAAAATTGGGCTCGTCAAAGAGTCACAAAGAAGAACGGATATGTAACGTTAAGCCACAGAGTCAACAAGAAAGGTCTCGCGTACAGCTCAGATCTGGCAGGTGTTCAGGTGGGCAGGAAGGAAGGAGGTGAAATCTCAGCAAGTGATGGCGAAAAGGGCGGAGGACGAATCGCTGCTGCTCGCTACCTCGTGGTGTCAGGCGGTCGTAAAAACATTTGCACTGTAAAAGTATTAGCAGGTGCATTTTTTATTTGTAACATAAAAAAAAACTCTTATTTGGACTGCTCAGGGTTGTGGTGACAACAGCAGCGGCAGTATTAGTAATAGTAGTAGTGGTAGTGATAGTGGTAGTAGTAGTAGTAGTAGTAGTAGTAGTAGTAGTAGCAGCAGCAGCAGCAGCAGCAGCAGCAGCAGTAGTAGTAGTAGTAGTAGTAGTAGTAGTAGTAGTAGTAGTAGTAGTAGTAGTAGTAGTAAAGGTAGTGGTAGCGGTAGTAGTAGTAGTAGTAGTAGTAGTAGTAGTAGTAGTAGTAGTAGTAGTAGTAGTAGTAGCAGCAGCAGCAGCAGTAGTAGTAGTAGCAGCAGCAGCAGCAGCAGCAGTAGTAGTAGTAGTAGTAGTAGTAGTAGTAGTAATAGTAGTAGTAGCAGTAGTCAGTGCCGGGGCTATGGTGTGAGTGGCCCCCGAAAACAAAATATCTCAATTTTTTTAAATGTTAACAAATATTGAGTATTAATTAGACAGACATGTAAAAAACAGGTTTTTTCAAAAATCGCTTATATTTCACTATTTGCATGTTTTTCATTTATTGTAAAATATTCTTTAAAAAGATATTTTTTGAATTTATATATGCAAACATTTATATAACTGTAATTGATTTTTTTCTTTAAAACATAAATAACTATTATTTTTTAGTCCAAAAATTTTCCAACGTTGAATAAATGCATTGTCATGAGGAGCGAGCCTATATTTCACATTTTTGCTCGATTTGATGGCGGGAAGTTAATTTTTACTTTTAAGGTTTGCAAAATTCAAGCAAGTAAGCAAGCAAGCAAGACCAATTAAATGGATTAAATAAGATATTTCAGTTTGATAATATATCAGCCATTATATCCAAAATATAGTCCATTATTGATGCAGAATATCTATAAAAATACAAAAGAGTTGAAACACTTAATCTGTTCTCCAATGAAAAACTTCTAAAAACAGTTTTTTGCCAAATATTTATATGAAAATTCCCAAATATTGTTCCTAGTGATAGTGATAGTAGGGATGTACTAGAACATATATAATGGCTATTTAAAAAAGATATTTGTACATCAATCTTTCTGTGATTTTATCATCAGTTGAACCAGTATATTCTTGGGTGCGTTCTTGGCCAGACATACACTTAAACAGGCTGACTATAACGTTTTCATGCAGTAAAAAAATTGAGAATTATTTCGGGGGGGGGGGGTTGTAGTAGTAATAGTAGCAGTAGTACTAATGGTAGTAGCAGTTGTAAAAGTAATAGCATCATCAGTTCTAGTAGTAGTAGCAGTAGCAGCAGTAGTAGTTCTAGCTCTACAGTCTACAGCAACACTAAATATCAACATTTAAAATAAATGGCAGGCTATTTTAAGACATCTCTTAAATGGAAAAATGAAATCAGAACTGGAACATTTTCTTCTTTTATTAAGAGTTTCCCCCTAAGAAAACGACCATCTGACCCACCTACTACCCACCTACCTGCCTGCCCACCTACCGACCTACCTACCTACCTACCTACCTACCTGCCTACCTACCTGCCCGTCTACCTGCCCATTTACCTATCTACCTGCAATGCATTCCTTATTATATGAACAACAACGCGTATATGTACGGCGGTACATGCGCGACGCCAGGGGAAAGTACCAGCGTGCTGGGATCTGCAGACGCCCTAACACACATACATACATACATACACAAACACACACACATACACACACACACACGCAATCACGCGCAGGCACGCACACGCACACGCAGGTAGGCGCGCACTCGAGCAAAAACACACGTGAGGATGAGGAGGAGGAGGAGAGCTCTTTGGTTCGGCCCGTCGTTCATGCGTGTCGACCTGACTCGCCTGCCTGAATCTTGTTTATACACAGGTGATGATGATGATGATGATGATGATGATGATGATGATGATGATGATGATGATGATGATGATGGTGATGATGATTACGATGACGATGGTGATGATGATGATGGTGGTGGTGATGATGATGATGATGATGATGATGATGATGATGATGATGATGATGATGATGATGGTGATGATGATGATGGTGGTGGTGATAATGATGATGTTAATGATGATTACGATGACGATGATGATGATGATGGTGGTGGTGATGATGGTGATGATGATGTTGGTGATAAGTATGATGATGGCTTTGGGCTTGATGATGATAATGATGGTTATGATAATGATAATGGTGATAGGGATGATAACAATGATGATGATGATGATGATGATGATGATGATGATGATGATGATGATGATGATGATGATGGTGGTGGTGGTGATGATGATGATGATGATGATGATGATGATGATGATGATGATGGTGATGATGATGATGGTGGTGGTGATAATGATGATGTTAATGATGATTACGATGACGATGATAATAATAATACGGAATTTATCAAGCGCCAAGGCACGCGACTGAGGCGCCCTCGGATAACCTAAAAATTGCATCGTTCAAAGGCTAATTTAAAATAAAAGGTTTTAAGTTTAGTTTTAAAGGAAGCGACGGATCCACAGTTTCGAATTTCGGCTGGCAGTGCATTCCAGACGATTGGCGATGCGTGTCGAAAGGATCTCGCACCGATATTGTTGTTAGCTTTTGTCCGTGCGAGTTCAGGAGCTGTGGATGAGCGGAGCGGTCTTTGGATGGTTCTGTTGTGAAGGAGTTGGTGAAGATATGTGGGCGATGAACAAAACCGAATTTTGTACGTTATCAGGGCGATTTTGTACAAAATTCGATAGTGTACCGGCAGCCAGTGAAGTTTGAAAAGACGGAATGAAGACGACGACGATGACAGAGATGACGACGACGATGGCAGAGATGACGACGACGACAGAGATGACGACGAATCCAAAGGGTAGACTCCAAGGACCACTTTAGCAGCCCTATTCATCATTCTCTGGAGACGTTTTTGGTGGTTCAGAGGAATGCCAAAAAGAAGGGAGTTACAATAATCGAGCCTTGACAAGATCAGACAACAAGCCAAGAAGTTGGCGTTTTCCCTCGATAAAAACTTTCTGACGTGGGCGATTGCTCTGATCTGATGATGGCATGAACGAATGACTGATGAAACGTGATTTGCAAAAGTGAGACGATTGTCAATCAACACACCAAGGCTTTTTAGAGTGGGGGAAAAAGGAATTGAGTGTTCTCCAACGGAAAGAGATTTTAAGTTGGAGAGAGCCTTAATCGAGTAACTGGATCCTAACAGAACAACCTCAGTTTTGGATGTATTGAACTGAAGGTTGTTGTGCAGAAACCAGTGTTCAATGGATCTGATGCAGTCGGTTAGTCTCTTAATTTCCAAGTCGGAGTCCCGGTAAGAGAGCGACTGGAAAAGCTGCGTGTCGTCAGCATATTGGTGATACGGTACATTCTGTTCACTGATAATGCTACATACAGGAGATATGTAGGTGGTGAAGAGAAGAGGCCCCAAGACAGAGCCCTGAGGAACACCGCTGGTGATCAGAACAGAAGATGAGCTGCAACCACCCAGTTTGACAAACTGCGACCGACCCGACAAGTAGGAAGCAAACCACAACAAGACGCTGCCACTGATGCCGAATTCGTTGTGGAGGCGGTCAAGAAGGGTGGAGTGACTAATTGTGTCGAAGGCAGCCGAGAGATCAAGGCCAGCGAGGAGAGTGGCCTTCTTGGAATCGCAAGAATGAAAGACGTTATCAAGGATGTGGAGCAGAGCAGTTTCAGTGGAGTGACATGAGCGATAGGCCGACTGATAGAGAGAGTAGTTAGAGTTGGTTATGATATGAGGTTGAACTCTCTTTAGAACCGTCCTCTCGATTATTTTAGAAATAGTTGTGAGGTTGGAGATAGGTCTAAAATTGGAGAGAATACTGTTATCTAGGGAAGGTTTTTTCAGTAGAGGTAGTAATTGGGCTCTTTTGTGCACAGACGGAAAGCATCCTTCACGGAAAGAGAGATTACATAGGTTAGAGATTGCTGTCGACAGCGTGTCGGAACAATGTATAAAAACTTGGTTAGGAAAAGAATCTAGAGGAGAAGGTTTTGAGTTAGCGATGAGTTTGCTTATTTCGGAAGGAGTCACTTCCTCAAAACTGGTTAAGAGAGGAGAATCATTTGATCTCCAGTAATGCTCAAAGTTACTGTTGTCAGAAGAGATGATGATGATGATGATGATGATGGTGGTGGTGTTGGTGGTGATGATGATGTTGGTGATAAGTATGATGATGGCTTTGGGCTTGATGATGATAATGATGGTTATGATAATGATAATGGTGATAGGGATGATAACAATGATGATGATGATGATGATGATGATGATGATGATGAGGGTCTCATGAGCAATGTATACTGATGACCGTGATGACGATGAGGTAAGTGACGATGGTGATGACGATGATTGAGAGAAAGCTGGAGAACTTAAGGAAATAAAATGTGCAATTTCTTGATTTCTTAATTTCGTTTTTCGGGAGAAAATTTACGATAAATTAAAATCGCTTGAAATGAGAAGTTAAATAGAAGAAAAAGTGGATAAAAAAACTAAATTAGAGAATGATTCAAATAGCTAATAATAATTTTAAAAAAGATCAATAAAAAAACTGTAAAAGTAAGGCAAGAAGAAGCAGATTTTTCCAGTGCAAAATCCAAACAAATAATAACAATAAAAAGATCAACCACGCGAGGCGGGCAAACAGGGCAATCCACGCGGCCACGGTTGAGCCAAATATAATGAGTACCAGCCTCAAGGGGGGGGGGATGAAATGTTTCTGTCATGAAGCTAATAAATTTGGAGAAAAAAAAATCATATCAATCGATCGCTTCCACCTATGGTACACAAACTTGAATGCATTCCATTAAAGTTTGAAAAAAATTTTTATTAAAAAAATTTTAATTAAAAATAATAATTATCTATGTTTAAAAAAACAAATAAAATACTATTAAATAAATGTGTACATATATAAATTCAAAAAAAAATCATTTTAAAAGAAATTTTTTTTGTAATAGATGAAAAACCGGAAATATAAGAAATTTGTGGAAAAAACCTCTTATATATATATATATATATATATATATATATATATATATATATATATATATATATATATATATATATATATATATATATATATATATATATATATATATATATATATATATATATATATATATATATAGATGATACTGGAAGGACACAGAAATGATAAATAGGTAAATAAAGAAGAATGAACAATCTAAATGCGTTTCGTTTTCATTAGTTGTCAGATTAGTCATTTCATCGTCTGCTCATTTCATAGTCACCTCATTAACACCCTTTGTGTCGTCATGTATAAATAACCCTTCCCCCTCCATTTTGTCCGCTAGCCATCCATCCCTTCTTGGGTGCCTACATGCTGTCGGCGTGCTCTTGGGCCACCCCACCCCCCCAAACTAGAGCGGCTTTTCAGGCGTTTCCTTCAATTGATATAATAGAGTTTCGAATTGTCCTGAGCCCGGGAAACCAACCCAAAAGTCCGTATTTTGAGGTAAAGAGAAAACTAAAATCAAACAATATTTTAAATATAAAAAAAATAAATTTCATTTGCAATGTTTATTTTTAGCTGCTTTTCTATCTGACAATCATGTCGTCTTCGAAGCTTTCGTTTCAGTACAAAATCAATTAAAATAACAAACAGCATTAGGTACATAGATGCATCTATCCGTTCCGTTCATCTGTTTGTTCATACGTTCGTTCGTTTGTGCACCTGTTCATTCGTCCGTTCATAATATGCAATCATCCGTCAACTATGGAACTTTCCTCAAGTTCTCGACTCAATTACTAAGAATTGTTCCTCATGAGAAAAGTGTTAAAGATATTGATTCAAGGGTGAGACAGAAGGAAAGGGAGAGGAGAAAAAATAGAGATGACAAGAACGAGAGAGAGAGAGAGAGAGAGAGAGAGAGAGAGAGAGAGAGAGAGAGAGAGAGAGAGAGAGAGAGAGAGAGAGGGCGAGAGAGAGAAAGAAAGAGAGGGAGAGAGAGGGGAGGGAAAACACATTGTCAACTTAATGGCTTACTAATGAATGCAGAAGTAACCTGAACAAAAACCGTCACATCGGCCACACGCACAAACACACGCACACAAACACACGAACACACACACACACACACTACGGCACACGCACGTAAAACAATTAATACAAAGGACCGAAGAAAGCCGTCTACAGTGAAATGTCAATAAATCCTAATTTAAATGATTGCCGTATAAGGGACTCTTTGATTTACAATTACAAGATCAGATACAACGACTACATATCAACTATGACTGTATAGAAAAAAAAATCAAGTGCAATAGTACAGTAGAGCTATAATCCGGACATTGAATATTCAAATTATCGATTACCCGGATTGTACTAGCACACAAAAAAAATATATATAATAAATAAATAAACGAAGGAAATGATTTATAACGAAGATTTTACAACACGTAGTTGTTATTTAGTTATAATATAAACAATCGCATAAATATAAGCATTTATTACCGTTAGTACCATCAACCATTTTATATTACGACAACAGGCGGCCATTTTATATTACGACGAACGAGACGCTATGGCAGCTAGAGCAGCCAATTTTTTGTATTTGCACTCTTTGACGCAGAGGTTATTTTCATCGCAGTTTTAACAAACTTTTTAATTTATAACACAAGAACCAAGAAGACAATAATAAACAATGAAACGGCCTAAAGAAAAAAGAAGATATCTGTCATTCGGTTCCAGCAGACTACGATTCTGAATCATTTCAGTCAGTGCTGCTTGGATGTTTCTATGAGGCGGCTTTAGACTTGAGATATAGCAGGAATCTGAGCTAAGAGTTTTTTTTAAGTGTCTCAAAAACAAAAGCATGCATGATTTGGCAGCTACTTATAAAGACAGCTACACTTAAAACAAAACAAAAAACAATAATTGAATGACTAAGATAAGAACACCCATAAGTTTCTGTAGACACAATAACAGACTATGTATACATTAATATACAAGCAGTAAAGTAGGTTAACTAAATTATATTTCAATACAAAGTGTTCATAATAGACATTTGATAGGACTAATGTCAATCACTCAATTAGTCCGGATAATGGACGTTTAAGTGTAAATAAAGCAGATAAGTATTAGTCTTGGTATTCTCGTACTTAGTTGAAAAGTTATAAATAAACTCCTTAAATGACTCATGTATTGGTAACAAAGATAAGGGTGGTGATGTCATGTTTTGAGTTGTTCCTCCCACGTTGTTTTAGCGACTGCAAGAGGTGGTCTTGCCTACCGTGGGGAGGGGACGGATCCAGAAGGATGGGGAGATGCATTAGCCCCCACCAGATTATCAATGAAAATGACCATACTTAGAAAAAAGTGTTTGAAATTTTATTTAGAAAAATATCTACGATAACCCCCTCCCCCCAACCCCCGGTCATCAGTTTTTTTAGAGGAAAATGTGTATACCCCCAGTCATCAGCTTTTTTTGGGAAGAAAATATGTATACCCCCGGTCATCAGATTTTTTTGTGGGTGTTGGAAACGATGTACCTGTACCCCCACCAGGAATCCATGGATCTGCCACTGCTGTTTACCTGCCTGCTGAGATGGTTTGCTCAATGATCACAACATTACATTGGCAGTGCTGTTGAAAGTATGGAAAAATAAACAACATAAAGAAAGAGAGAAAAGGAGGAGAGAGAAAAGAGAGTGAGAAAAATAATTGAAAAAAAAAGAGAATAAAGGAAGAAAGAGATAGACTAACAATTTGTAGGGTACAAGGGATTGATCATAAATCACTTGAGGGAATGGTAGTACATGTGATGTTTCTTTTCCTTAATGAGGGTTCATCTAATGAAAAAGAATGTTCGATTTCCTGGTTTATTAACTTCGAAGACCCTCTTTCCAATGTCATCTATGACATCTTTAGCGCATCGTAGAAAGGAAACTTAAAATTTTGATTTAACGATGCTTATCCGAATGAATAAAAATTAGATATATAAAACCGGATAACAAAACGGCAAGCCATTAGTGCTGAATGTTTTATAAAATAAATATAACAAATTAATTTTTGAAAAATAACAATTTTTGAATGTATTTATAAAAAAAAATTATTAGAGGATCTGAAAATTATTACTAACAAGACATTTTTCCAATCATCCGAAGCGTCGCCAGCCTCTGATACTCGGGTTCCTGAAGCCATTTCCACATCCTCCTGAACGTTTCCCGGCCGGATTTGAGCTTGCTCCACGGTTTGGGATTCCTCAACAAGTCGCTTAGAGTGCCCTGACTCCTGCAGAGGACCTGCTGAGCGAAAACTGACTGCGGGATGCTGTATCGCTTTAGCTCGCTACCGATCTGCAAGGCGACCTCTCTCGTGTTTAATTTCTCGCCGCAGTCGTTGGGATCGCCGTCCCCGGAGACGGAGTGACAATGTACAGAATTTGCGGAAGAGTACTGGCCTTCAACGTTCTCCGACCCGACGCTGTGCAGTTGATTGCGAATGCGAGGATTGGTGTTTTCGTAAAGAGAAGAGAATGAAGGCTGAATAGAATTGAAATTTAAAGAGTCCGGCTCGACCTTTTTGGCTGAGTAAAGACCCTCGAGAGGAGGCAGGAGCAATCCGCTCGAAGAAGGCATGTAGCCGCCAGTGATGTTGTTAGTGCCCACGTAAACATTACCGGTTTCTGACTGAGACGACTGAAGCAGCTGATGGTGCTGATGATGGTGATGCTGGTCAGTCTGCGACTGGAACATGTTGGTTATGTTAAGACCGTTGTTCAGAGTGTTGGACATTAGGTACAAGTTCGGATCGCTCTCCTCGTATAAAGCATAGTTCGGTGCATAGCTGGCCAGCGGCGGAGAAGGATCCTGGTGGTTGAAGCCATTCGTCGAGAAAGATCCGAGCAGTCCATGGTGAGATTCTGAAATTGTTGCGATAGACGGCAGAGGCTGGAGAGATGCAAAATTGCCATAATTTTCTCGCTGGAGGCAGTACCTTCTGTCCTCAGTGCTCAGCTCAAAGTTTGTCAGGTTGGTGAACTTCTGACCGTTGTTGAAATGTAAAAGAGGAGTTTGAAAATCACCAAGAAACGACTCGACCTCCGGATGTTGTTGGTGACCGGCGTTGACGTTAATGAAACTTTTGACGTCGTGGTGTAAAATCGATCCGCTGTTTTCGATTTGTTGGTGCTTAAATTGAATCTCTTCTGGCGAGTTGAAACCGTTTGTTGCAGAGTCGCCCGTAACATAAGAGTTAGCCATTGACTCGGTATTGAAATTCCTAAATCATCTGTCAAGGAGAAAAACCACCGTCAACCGAATTAATTTTTAGCGATTCACGAATTGTTAAAATCGAATCAAATTTTAAATAAAGCGTTTTTTGAGCAGTCGATCTTTTAATGTGACATGCAATAAAAAATACGATTATGAAAACATTGATTTGATACAATGGTTCTTCTCTATTAAGCGAATCCTCGCCACTTGCCTTTTCCCTACGGTTTTACGTGGATTGTCATAAATAGGTTTACATAACCTATATTTAAAGGCAGCTATGGAAAGCCGCCCGAGAAACTGCAAGCCGAGCGTTTTAGAAGCAGACACTCTCACGAATGGCTGACCAAACATAAAAAATAAATAAGGAATTAATGTTTTACTTCTATTAATAATTTTCAAAATATAATCTGAAAGTTTTTACTATGCTTAAGCCATATTAATGTATATTACTACACTTACTAGGTATATACTTATAGGTGTCCAGGTGCATCTATATAGTGTCAGCGTGTTTTCACTTTGAAGCTTAATAATCCGTACCTATCTAGTATAAAATAATTGCTTAAATTTGAACAAAAATAAGACAATATTATATTTAAAAAAAAACTGATAGGTAGAAAGTTGCCATTGATATATTTCACTAGCTGAAATTTATGGATTTTCGCATATAACGCGCATCTATGAGGGCCTGGAGAGGGTTAAAAATGGCCGTGGCTTTATAAATAAACATGTTTTGATTGGTAAAAAAATGTATATATATTATTGAAAATACATTTTCTGAATAATAGAGCAATATCCTTTTTATGACCTCTCCAGGCACGTCAGAGTGCGAGCTACATTCCTATCTCGCTTTTTCTTCCAAAAGGTGAGGAATTGTATTATTATTATTCTCTACTCCACAAAAACTTTGTTTTTCGTAGCGTAACATCGCAAATTTATTTTTATCTACTTATTTACTCCGCCACCAATTACTCTAAACCACATCACTTATTAAACCCAATCTGCTAGAAAATAAATAAATAACTACACAACCTATTAAGCTTTTTTATCCTAAATCGCTTTAAATTTAAATTTAAAGTGAAATATGATAAAATCCTCCATCTAAAGAAGCAATGGCTAAAAATCGAAGGACAACTTTTTTGAGGTCAGAATTTCCAGATCTTGATCAAAACATAAAATTTCTGGCTTATCAGTAGAATTTTTATAACATCCTATAAAACACCTTAAATTAACTCAGACACATAGTAACAACAAGCTTTCTTAGGCAAAAAATAGGGATTCGACATCAAATTTAAATCAAATTCAAACTGGTAAAAGGAACAAGATGGCTCCACAAACATGGATTTGAAAAAAGATGCTCATTAAAAGTTTTCAGAAAAATATAAACAGAATTTCCCTAGTTCCACTTTTAATAACATTACACCTTCTAGCAAATAGTTATATTTAGGACAAACCAGATCAACATAGACAAAAATAATTTAGCATTTGTAAGACCATACGAGTAAATAACAGGTTAAAATACTTATTAAAAAAAAATAATAAACCCAAGAAAACTAAATTAACAAAACATAAAATCATTTTTAGAAATAAGTGCTTAAGAGATCTCCGTATACGATATGAATTCCAAAACAAAAATTAAAAAGAGACTGTCTTGAAATATCAGCAGAGAGTTGTACATTCATGATGATTCTACTTTAATTTTTTAAAACAAATAAAACTGCTTCCTTAAAAATACTATTTGATGTCCTATTTTATTTAAAACAAGAGAATAAAAAAAAAACATAAAACAAAAATAAAATAATTTAATATATATAGTTGAACGTCCGAAAAACAAAAAAATAAGATTTCATGATTTTATTTTAATTAAAGGGATATCTTTCGTTCTCAGGCAGTTATCGCAGACCCATTCGACGTAAACCTCCTTCGTCAGGAAAAGATAAGCATTTTCTGTCAAGCCAGCGCAATTTCGATGAAACCAAAAATTGCAGCCGCTCTCACACAAAATGCCTTGGTCGTTGTCTCTTATTTCCTTGTGACAAAAACCACAGGGGTAGATGGGAGGGGCATTGGGATTGGCCTGGTTGTAGATCATAGGTTGATTTTGTGGATACACCCTTCCTGGGAGAGGAGGACCAGCCATGGGCATCATGTGATGCATCATGTTGGGATGGGGACCCATATTTGGAGGCATGCCACCAGGACCTATGCCAGGTCCATGCATCATTCCTGGTCCCATGGGTCTGGGCATATTACCTCCAGGAAACATGTTGCCGGGAGGCATCTGAGGTCTACTGCCCCCATTGTTCGGTCCCATCATCATCTGTCCGGGGTTGCCCTGGGGAAATGGAGACATGGGCATGTCTGAGTGAGGGGGTTGTTGCTGTTGGCTCATCATTCTGTTGGGCAGGTGTTGTTCTTCAAACATTCCACCAGGAGCAACATTGGATGGCTCGCTGACGGGACTGAATAGTTCAACGAGCTCCGCTTCATTTGAATGCGACTGTGAAATAATCAATAAAATTAAGTAATAATTAATATACAAAATTTGTAAGCTTTGTTTTTTTTAAGAAAAGCTAAAAAATCTTAATATATTTTAAATAGATGAATATTGTTAATTATGAACAACTTTGTTTAAAAAGCAATTAAACCATTAATAAATAAAAGCCATCAACCTGCAAGGAATATCAGCAAAACTAAACAAAATGAATCTGTAGCCAACAACAACAACAGAATTTAGACACTGCTTAAGACAATCTGCTTACAATATTACAACTTGAACCAATATGGTCGGCTTTAACCATTAAACTACTGTACTTCAACCCTGACCCTGGCCCGATAACATCATCTGAAACAAAACTGTAGCAGATGAACTATAAAAAACATTGAATCTATTGACAGTGCAGAAACAGTAATTGGCACAAATGGATATAGATAGAATGAAGTGAAATCTCTTCAAAAACAATTGAAAAGTTAAAAATATCGTGCAAACTGTCTTACAAAAACTTCTTATACATAAGCCTGAATATTTTACAATTTTCATATACCTGTATATCCCTCAATCAAAAAAATGTGAATACTATTTTTATTTTTAAATTATTTGGCCGTAGAAGTAATGTTACGGAGCCAACTAATTATTGAGTAGTCAACTTCAGCCAGAGAAGCTATTTGTGGTTTTGACATAGAACACGTTATCGATAGCTCTGGCCTTCAAATAATAAATAACTAGCTTCCAAAATAATAAAAACAATAATCTTACTTGAAGAGGAGTTCTTACTTGCTGAGAATTTGGTGGAAAATTTGGCTGCCCAGTTGAGGAACTTCTGGGAGGTACTGACCCTGGTCCATTTGAAGAGCCCCTGTTGTCCCCATTTTGAAGGGAATCTTCAATTTAAATATTATAGTTCATCATTATTTATAATGAAAAGCAATAAGAAAAAAATTACTGCTCATTTATTCACATCTAATTCTAATTTTCTAAAATCGACATAAAATATACAAAACAGCCTATCCCGACGGGAAAAATTACCATAAAGAAAAACTTGCCTCCTTTAACTGGTCTCTCTCTTGGCATTGAAATTTTTCAAAAACTAAAATATAACGACAAACAAGCGATAACGGCGGTAAAGCAATCTAAATATTTCAATCGTAAACAAAGCTTGCAAGCTCTCACCGATTTGATGGCTCAAATCCAAACTCTTAAAACTAGAAAAATATCCAATTATGCACTTTAACCAGTTGTTTGCAAGTTGAATTTTATAATTTTTAAACGCTTATTTTTATTAATTTATTTATGCATCGAGCGTAGGTGGTGACCGGACTAAATGTTTCCCGGTCAGAATGTTTCTGGTGAAAATGTCCCCGGTCAAAATGTCTCGGTCAAAATGTCCGCGATCAATCAATTCCGGCTACCTCAATTGAGCTTGGAGCTCTGTTTTTGATGGATCTAGTTTTAGTCGCATAGATGGCACACCAGGATAGCATCTTCTGTTGATCATGTTTTATTATGGTACTATATATAATCTTGACCAAAATAATACGTTAAAACCTATAAATCTAACACTAAATTGGTAAAAAAACTTCTTTCCCAACCTATCCGCCCACTGGTGTTACTACTATCATAAAAGAACCACGCCGAAATTGGTTATCAAGACAGACTGCAGAAAAGTTTTTTATGAAACTTGCCTTAAATTGGTTTTTATTTTTAGTTACATAGTAATAAATATATATGGTTTGTAGATTGCCAACAAATGCGGTGGTATATTGAAATGGAATCTTTGACTTCGAAGTTATTTTGAATTTTTGATATTGAGTTCAAATTATGAGCAGGAAAAATGCCACCCTGAGTAATTCACTTGAGCAAAGAGTTCACTCTTATTATGGCCCACGTCAATTCAGCTTGATTTTTTGTTGAGGTAGTGGTTCTTACACAGGCTTCAGTCGTCTGAACCACTCTAACAAAACCATGATTGCGTTATTGGTATCTTTTGACGCTTAAAAAATATTTGGTGCATTGAATTCTTGTCAATGACAATGCAATATATTAAATTTTCATATTGATTGGACACAATTTAAATAAAATAAAACATAAAATTAATTTAAGTTTTAAAAAAGTACACATTTTTTTAAAGAAATAAAACCATCAGTTTTAGATTAATTCAAAAAAATAAAAAATAGTTTTTCAAAACAAGAATTTGTAATAAAAAGTTTGTTTTTTCATAGTGATTCGAAAGTTTCTTATATTTTCCATCTTCTACTTTAAAAATTCAGGTATTTAGAAGACTATGGTCAATGTTTTTCTATTTTGTTGACTTGTCATCATCCCAAAATAAATTTTTTTTGTAAAAAACTGTTTTTGGTGGTTCACTAGTTTTAAATAAAAAATTTGTTTCAAAAATTGTCAAAATTTAATATGATGCATTGTCATGAAGAGTGAGTATGTCGTGAATATAGGTATATAGAACAAATCTTCCACAAACAACAACGTTTATCGTGTTAACTGAAATACTTTAACATCTAAACATTGATAGGTACGACGTATTATGTATTATAGAATAATAATTAATTATATATTTTTGAAATTTAACCGAAAATTAAAAAAAAAACATTTGTTTTTGTTTTATTCTTATGGCAAGTCGACATAATACTGCCAAAATGGTTACACCACAGAGCTTTTAAATAGCGATGAATTTAAAGACAAGAGCTCCTGTCGGCTCTACTTCGCAGTTGAAATAATGCCACGGTTTGAAGACGCCGTAGTGGAAGCCGGTAAAGAGCTCTGTGACGTTGTACCTAGGAGATCCAGATATGCCGATGTTGCTCAGTTGTACGGAGGTTTGACTTGGAAGGCCGGATATGCTCATGGAGAAGAATCCAACTGCGTAGCTTCCAGCTGGAGTGATGGGCTTCGTCCAGACTGAAATTTGATCACTCTGTCGAAGGAACATGGAAATAATCAATAATAAATAATAAAACAATTAAACTGTTAATGACTTTGTTATACATAAGTCTTTTACATTTTGTAATTAAACAGCTTTTAATTGTTTTTAAATATTTTTGTATTATCACAAGTCTATAAAATAAAATAAAAAAACTTTTACCACAGTCTTCTAAATACTTGATATGTGAAGTGTGTGAGGATGAAATAAGATAAGATAAGATAAGATAACGTTTATTATAGTGGTTTAGAAGACTTTACGCCTATAGACAACCACTTCGAATTAAAAATAATAATAAATAGAATAAAATAAAATATATGATAATAATAGATAAATAAACTAATAAAAAATAAATAATTGCATAAAAAATCAGTATCCATGCCTGGATAGCGCTACTTTAAAAGATGTGGTAGTCTCAGATGCTACAGTGTCATCGTCCAAGTCATTCCATATGTTTACCACTCTAGAACTAAAAAAAGCCTTTTTTAAAGTCTTTTCTTGTTTTTTAAATAGCTTGAATCTATGTCCCCTAGTGCTTTGAATCGGTGGTTGTTCGAAAAACATTGCTGGTGTTAAATCCTCTTTTCCTGTTATTATCTTGTAGGCTTCGATCAAGTCACCCCTACTTCTCCTTTTCTCTAGAGTTGTTAAGCCGCATTGTTTTAATCTTTCTTCGTAAGGTAACTGGCTTAAATGCTTAATCAACTTTGTAGCCCTCCTTTGTACCTTCTCCAACACTACGATGTCCTTTTTTAAAACAGGGCTCCAAGCTTGTACACAATATTCTAGATGTGGTCTTACCAAACATTTGTATAGTCTGATAATTATTTCCTGGTTTCGACTTATTATTGTTCTCTTGACCAATCCTAAAATCTTATTGGCTCGCTTTGCTGCTTCCGCACACTGTCTTGATGGTTTGCCGCTATTGTGTACTACAACTCCCAGATCTCTTTCCTCTTCAGATGTCTTCAACAATATTCCTCCCATCTCATACTGAAACTCTTGATTTCTCTTACCCATGTGCATCACTGAGCATTTATCTACGTTGAACATCATTTGCCAGTCTAGGGACCATTGGTATATTTTTGCAAGATCTTTTCTTAAAATTTTGGCATCCAGCTCACACTCTACTTTCATGGATAACTTTGTGTCATCAGCAAATTTCGAGACCTTTGAACAAGTCGCTAAATCAAGGTCGTTAATGAACAGAACAAATAGTAATGGTCCCAAAACGGATCCTTGCGGTACACCACTTTTTATGCTTTTCCACTCCGAGTATTTCCCTTTAATTCCCACTTTCTGTCTTCTGTCAGCTAGCCATTCTTTGATCCATCCTCGAATATTACCTCCTATTCCAGCCGCTTCTATTTTTCTCATCAACCGTGTATGTGGTACTTTGTCGAAGGCTTTGGCAAAATCCAGATAGACTATGTCTACAGGGGATCCTTTATCTAAGTGGGTATAAACATTTTCAAAACAATCTAGCAAATTTGTTAGACATGATCGCCTTTGTACGAATCCATGTTGGCTGTTTATCAAAATGCTGTGGTGTCTAATGTGATTCATTAATTCGAGCTGAATGATTTTTTCCATGACTTTGCAAATAATACACGTGAGACTTACTGGACGATAGTTACTTGCCTCAGATCTGCTACCTTTTTTAAAGAGTGGTACAATGATTGCATCTTTCCAATCACGAGGAATTTCTCCAGTTTTCAAGGACCTGTTCATTATTTCTGCTAACACATCGCTTATTTCGTGTCTTACTTCTCTTAAAAACATGGGATGTAATGCATCGATACCCGGACTTTTATCTGTTTTTAGGTCCTTCAAGTGTCTTTCAACGTTCTCTTTTGTGATAACCACATCAGTCATTTTCTCGTCTATTTTTCCCTTAAACATGTTCACAGGTTTAGAAAGTTTAGAATCAAAATTAAACAAGTTTTTATTATAAGTATTTATAAGTCTTTGATTTGAAAAATTACTTTGTGTTTTTTAATAAATTTAAAACTGACGGTTTTATTTTTGAAAAAATTGTAACTTTTAAAATTTGAATTAACTTTATTTATTATTCTATTTAAATTCTGTTCAATCGATCTGAAAACTTATCAGAATGCATATTGCATTATTGTCATCGACAGCAAATTAATATACATCAAATTTTAACTCTATTTGATGATGGGATGGAATGTATGTTTTTTAAGCGTCAAAAGATACCAATGCATGCTTCAAGTAAGCAAGTTTATATATAATTATAAAAGATTTAAATAATAATAATGCAACCGATAACACGTCCTGTGTTTATATGCCCCTAAAAATACGAAAATCCGCGGACGATGTAGTTAGGCCTACTATCTACTATACAGTTAGTTATTTCAATCAAGGCTGTGGTTGTCTGCAGTGTCAGCAGACGTAATTAGCCAATTGACTTTGACTTAACAATCTTGGAAGCTTTGGCATAGAGTGGGCCTCATTGTGGCAAGCAAAATTTTCCGCTCCCTATTTAGATATACAAAGTTTTTCAAGAAAAAAGTTGTCGATTGCTGGTGTAATAAAACCTAATAAACTTTGTCTTCGAAAGTGTCAATGACCGGTAGGACAATTAAAATAATATATTTTTTTGGACAAAATATCAATATCTTTTCTGAATTTTTTCTGCTACCTTAAAAAGTATTTTGCCACCCCTAAAAAGTACTCCATATGCTATTTCCTTTCCAATGAAATGACGTCTTGGCGCATTCAATGTATATTTGATCCGAATAACCAAAAATTGAAAAAATATAACTGCCAATAACGCATGCACCACGATGTATAAACTAATTTTTAAAAATTGTTTTAAAAATAATACAAAGCTAAATTAACTTTTTACATTGAGCTTTTCAGTAGCCATTGCTGCCAGCGCATCTTGATTGATGCTGAGAAGTTCTTTGTGTAGTAGGAGCTTTTTTGATTTGGAGTTCACGTTAGGTAGATCTATTGAAAGCAGTAGCGGAGAAGAAGTGATGGTCCAAAAACCCATTTGAAACCTTTCCTGATCTTCGCTCAATGAAAACCCTCCTACAACCATCTGTGGGTTTTCAAATAGAATGAATATTTGAAGTTTGAAGTATTTAATTGTTTATTTTATTTAATCGGAACTGGTTTTTGAATTTAATTTAGTCTTTAAATATCAAATTTTAAAATACACAGTAATGTTTTTAATCAGATTGGGTAACTCGGGCAAATCAGATCTTGTCTTGGAAAAATGTTGAAAATCACCTGGTCCAAATCAGTGAAACTGCCTTTTTTCACAAAACCCTTATAGTTGAAAGAGTAGCCGTTGTAATCCTGGACCGCTTTTGTCAGCGTTTCAAAGCTCAGAGTTGGCTGTGAAACAAGGAAACTGTTGCAAGTCTGAGACACCAAGGAAAAATTTTGCTGAAAATTAAAATAAAACGAATTTAATAAAAATTCTAAAGTAAGCGCTATATAACTTAAAAATAAATGAAAAAATATATTTCTCGTCTGTGCATGTTATCGCAGAAACGGTTGCTTGTTTTTTTAACAATGTTATTATCTAAATGTTTAGGGTGATCCTCGAGTGAGACAACTTTCCCTTTGGATTCTTCCCTTTTGGACTTGTCTAACTCTTATTTGATATTACTCAAATGTTGAGCCTTTTTTTACGTCCAAATAAAAAAAATGACTGATTGAAAAAACGCGCTCGCACGTGATACTCAAAGATTTAAAATGCACCGAAAACGTAATTCCAATGTTGACATTAGCGAAGCCCATTAATAAATAAATGAAAATGTCATAATTATAAAAAAAAAATTTTTTCAAGTTTCATCTGAGAAATGTAAACATTTATACTAACAAATCCCCCGCCTATCCTCCTTAAGGCCATGGGCCAGTTGCATGCGTAGAGGATCGGCCTGTTAGTTCTGTTCAGTTCTCTTCCGAAATCGACATAAGCTGAAAAGATGTGGTTAAATTAACTAATCGAATGAACTTTAATCCTTAACTAATATTAATTATCAGACAATCAGCTAATGAAAAATGCTTCAATCACGTATTTAATTAAAAAGGTGGCCCAGTAAATATTAATAACTTGGTTTAATTGTAACTGCTTTAAGCACTCAGTGTAAATTAACTATAAATATAAAAAAATAGCTTTAAATTGTTTTTTTTAAAGCACGTAAGAAGTTTATGTAGAAGAAGAAGAGGAGGAGATTATGATCACAAGTTTGACTTGTTTAACGTAGCTGCAGTTCTCAGAGAGACCAGAGAGTTCTAAGCCATGAATCACCTAATTAAGTTTACTCACTCGTGGGGCGTCGTGGGCTTATTTCACAGAACAACCAGAGATTACCATTTATAAACGCCTACCTTATAGAAGTTTGCAAACGCTGGTGACGCCGGCGATATTACAACCACTGACTTTCAGGTCTACCAGTACATCACCAGTGTCCAGCGCCCGTCCAATGGTCTAACCAGTCATCGAACAGACAGACTTGCGGTACCGCGATGGTTTAGGGTTTAGATAATACAATTAAAAATTTCTTGCCATTGTTAATGCTTTGAGAATCGCTGAAGCCGCAGGCGTCCACTGTCACCATGTCAATGCCCCAGTCGGACACCGTCTGCACGTCCAGCTGGTACCTGCCTTGACTGCCTGGGTAGCCGGCGCATGTCGTCACGCCCAGATTCAAATGAAGACCTATTTTAAGGTTTTTTCGGTGAATCTGCGAGAAGTTTAAAATAATCTCCACTTAAAGTTTAAAAATATCGAATAACTAACTGCATCGTGAATGAACGACCACGTTGTTGCGTTTGATTAATTTAATAAACGTCATGCAGAGCCTCATTTGATATCGTTCAAATTAAATATTTTTACTCTGTCTGTCATCAATCACATTTTGAATCCTTTTTGTTTTCCGTGACAGCTTTTGCTGCAAGGAATGTACAATTACAAATACATGTAGAAGCAATCGAGGTCCGATGAGTATTACAATCGACGACCTTATTTAATTAACCCACGTAAGTGGCCAGATCTGCCATTCCGCTAGGGAATCTCCTTCTATCTCCTCGCAATCTCCCTTTTTCGTCTCTCTGTTCGTCCATCCAGCAATCTCCTATGACGACGTATTGGTATCCGGCTGATTGGAAGCTGGTCAGGGACAGCAGGTCTGCCACCATCTTTATGAGATATTCACTGGAGGTAAGGAAAATATTTTTTTTTACTGTTATGATAACATTGAGGTTTCTGTTTTAGTAAAGCACTGAACAAAACAGCCGAGCTAGGAAAGGGAAACCAAATTTGTCCATCTGAGAAACGCAAATGTTGAGGAGCCCACGCCACCCAGACCTTAACAATGTTTTTCTTTTCTATATTTATATTTAGGTTTTATTATTTAATAATATACGTGGCATGAAAAACCAAGAGTTGTATTGTTTAATAATTAATTTAGTGCCGTTGACATAAACTCCGCCTCGCTTTTTCAAGACAGTCTGCAAGCTTGTATAAAGGAGGAGGGACAGTTGAAAGAATCGAAATATGATCCATGACAGGAATTACTTTGGTATTTCCTACATGCTGCTATACCATTCTTAAAACAACCAGTGTAAAAGACTATAAGCTATTATTATAAAAAAAGTCATTGACATATTTTTCGTTAACTCCACTACGCTTTTGCTTGAACTAAAGTGGAGGAAAATGATAAAGATCAAATTAGGAAGTACTTCGGTATCTTTTACATACTGCCTTATCAGTCTTGAAAAACCTGGTGTAAAGGACTATAAACTATTATAAAAAAAATTTATGTTGCGTTATCAACTGTTTAATAGTAATAATAATTGAATTATAACATTACATTTTCGTATCCTCATTTCACAACTTTGATTATTTGTTTTTCTTATTAATTTATTTTTTTAAAGTTATTTTTCTAAAGTCTGGAGATACGTTTAGTAAAATGGACAAGACTTTTACCATATTTTTTGGCGGGCCTAAAGGACTAATCCGCGGATTCATGGATACCCTCAAAATGACATAAACCACACTTTAACGGTCATATATGAACCATATGATGGGCATATAACAGGCTAATAAAAAAAATGCAAACATATTGTATAAAGATTAACTTTATACATACCTGATGCAATCGTCCGGATAATGTTCGCAGTCAATAAGACACGAATATCTTTCGCCTGTGGTCCATCCGAGAATCGGTTTCAGCCCGAGGCCGTTATCGAGTGCCAAACTGAACTCTAATATTGAAAACAGTCCCAAAGAAATTAAGGTCACTGTGACCTTTTTCATATCGTTCGGGCTTCTCCAATTTGTTTATATTTCTTCTTCTTCAATTTATAAATTATTCACATAGCCGCTACCGATGAGTAGAACTGTAGAACTTGTCATTCCATCGTACATAAAAACAACATGATGCACTGCTCATATTAGTTCACTACATCGATTTATATACTAATGCAGTGATATCTTTGTTTAATAACCATACTGCTCCTAGTTTCTTATTATAACTCACTTTGACACGCCGAGCACCTATATAGGTGTTTCTCTATCTCTACATATAGGTGCATTCATTCAATCTACTATTCATTGGCAGCCATTCGCTTTTATACTCTCCATTGTCGTAACATTCCGCAGCTAAAACTTCGAGAAAGTTTCAATATGGAACCACATGCGGCTTTTAATAATAATAATAATAAGAATAATAATGTCATAGCTTGTGAGTCTGGCCATTTTCAAAAAACCTCAATGCATGCACCCTTTTTTTTGCACCCTACTTGGCTACGGGCCTTCTTTCCTTCCTTCTTATTCTTTATTTTTCTTTCGCCCTCTCTTCCATTTTTTGGCTCTTTCACCCGTAGACTTCGTTCGGTGAGGGGAATTTTGGTTTTCGGCCTGCCCGCCTGGGGGGAGTTGTCAACTATTGCTAGTGAATCATGTCAGGGACGGATCCACGGTGCTATATTTATTCATAAACTTATTTTTTTTACAATTGGCTTAACTAGTTTGAGACTGAGTTTGACTATCTTCAGTTTTCAGTCTTTCTTTTCTTTCATTAATAAATTATTAAAGATACCAATAAAAGACTGCAGACTAAAGATGGTCAAAAAAAAATTTCCCCTGCGGCGGGCTTTTTCACACTTGAGCCCCCCAGCATTTTTGGCTGGTTGCGCCCTTGGGCTTGGCCCGTTTCAACAGGCTGTAACTGTAAAAGCTCTACACTTGGCCCTAAAACCTTTGCCTGTCCCGGCCTGTTAAGTTTTTTTTTTTTTACAAAAAAAGACATTGATGGCGAATCACCACTAGCACTGCCCCAATGATTTTTTTATTTTTTTATAATAGCTTAGAGTCCTTTACAGAAGGTGTTTTAAGACTCTAATGGCTGTATGTAGGAAACACTTAAATACTATCTGTCGTGGATCAGAATTTGATCCTTTTTACTTTTCCCTCCTCCTTTCTTGGGACTGGCTCGTAATTAGCGAGGCGGAGTTCCTGCACCGATGTCATATACAGTTCTATTTATGTTCAATGTGCAGTGCAGATACTGCTGTTTTGTGTTTAACAAAGAAACGTACTAAAAAAATATTATTTGTATAACTTCTGTTATGATGGAATATAAATAGCATTTTAAATTCAATACACTCTCTTGAATCAAAATTAATAAAATAATAATAAACGATTTTTTTAAATAAGAAAAATAGAATTTCAAATATCTAGTCTCGTTTTTATAAAGATAGTAAAACTGCTCATCAAAAATTATATTTATTTCTTCAAATATTTTTTTTAAATTTTAATAATAAATTAAACAATGAACCAGAAATCAGATGAAATTCTGACATGACGCAATATTTCTATTAGTTATTACGACAATAACGTTGAATACTGTGGAGATGATAGCGATAGTGACAATGACGATGTCTGTCCGTTCCTTTAATCGTCAGTATATTCATTTATTTATCTGCTCGTCCATCCGTTTGATTATCCGTTTATTATTACTTCATCTAGCCTGCTTCCATTGAGGTTCGACCAGGACAGACAATTTTTCATTTAATTCTTTCCAAGACTTCCCATAACACCATGACCGTTACATCATTGGATCGCTCCATGTAGCAGTAAATAGTTTGATACCTCATATGTAGTTTTTGGAATCGATCAATTTATTACCTACATATATTAATTTGAAAAATGAAATGAATTGTTTTTTTTATGTTTAAAAGGTCTGTTTTATATCATATTTTGAGAGAGAGATTGCTTAAAGAACTTCTTAATAAATCATCATTATGTTTATTGAAAAATGTATAACTTTTCAATTTCTCTTTGTTATTTGAATCTTCTGGATTTTTTCTGGAATTGCCCCTTGACTTTTTCAACCATTTTTTCAAACCCTCAAACTTAAATCGTTATTTGGAAACAAGCGAAAATGTAACCACAAAATTAAAAAACAAAGCAATTCATAATAATAATAAGTTAACTTCAGACAGTCAGACAAATTTAAGATTAGAACCCTCCATTGGTACAGGCAGCTGCCAGAAATAATGTAGCGTCTTCAAATCTTGTAGTGTCTTCAAATCTTGTAGTGTCTTCAAATCTTGTAGTGTCTTCAAATCTTGTAGTGTTTTCAAATCTTGTAGTGTCTTCAAATCTTGTAGTGTCTTCAAATCTTGCGATGATGCAGTTGAGAAGCGTTTTAAATGTAACAAAATATACTTAACAGATAATGAACTTTATAATTTCAATACATTTGCCACTCAATGAAATCTTCAAAACTTATGTATTTTTTTCATTTTCTAAATAAAGCTTTTGAAACAAAAACTGCTAAAAATTAAAGTTCACAAAATTAATTTTTAAATACAATTTGATCTAAACAGAATACAATTTTTTTAAAACGCCATTTCATCCAAAATATTAAGTTCTTTCTATTAAAAAATCCATACTTGATCTAACTTTCACTACATCAGCCTGGTGGAAATGTTGATGTCAGTGATGATCACTTTATGTTAAAACTTAAAAGTAAAAACCACAATTATTAAAAGTCAACTAACAAAAACAAAGTTTTTAATATAAATACTGTATTTAAAAACCAATTCTTGCTTTTTAACGAAAACTTGTAATATTTTTCAATTTTAAATTATATTATTTTAAAGCTGGACTTCAGAAGATGAACTGCTACCAACTACCAACCTCGGGCTGTCCTGCGACTTATAAATTTCTATTTATGCTTAACTTTCAATTCAGAGAGTGGTGTTTTGTGTTTAAAAAAAATTCACTCAAAAAAAAATAAACTGTATAAATTCTATTTTGATGACATATGAATGGCATTTTCAATTGAAATGATTTTGTTTTTATTTTCATGTTTACTTCACCGCTGGTCTTGCTTGCTTGCTTGCTTGTGTACAAATCTTAAAAGTGATGATTAAAAACTGCCTGTCATCAAAAAAAGCTGAAACTTGTAATATTAAAATTCTAAATATTAAAATAGTACAGCTTAAAATACGTACTTAATTTGCTATGAGCATATTAACTTTAATTTCAAGTTAAGTAAGTTACACGATCATTTCCTACCTCTAGCACTGAACCAATGGCATATACAGTTCTATTTATGTTCAAGGTGCAGTGCAGATAGTGGTGTGTAGTGAAAATTGACAAGTTATATTTATTACATAGTATAAGTGATTTTTCAGAACTTTGTGAGTGTAAACAAAGTATTGGTGTGGTTTTTTTTAGAAATATTTTAAGCTAATAAAGGTTTCTTGTTTTTCTGTCAAAGTAATAAATTGCTACTGTTTTTATTTTAATCCGTTCTTGTTGCAACCATATGAAATAAAAAAAATTGCTGGGATGTTATACCGACAAATAAATTCTGATAATTGATAGATGCAATGTTGGGGATGAAATTGATGTCAAAATGTTACCAACATTAGCTTACCTCGTTAACTACGAGGATAACTAACTATGCAGAGCTCTTGTTCGAACTGAACTGCCAACCCTGCTTATAGTCAGTGTTTGTATAATATATCTAGGCAGACGTTCTCACAGAGAGAGGTTATTTGTTTTGCAATAACAAAAATCATTCATCTGTTTGTTTTACTTTAATTTATTTTTAATGTTTTAATATAGAATTTTTTTGAAAAAATGTTAAGCTTGACGTTTTGTTTTGCATTAGAAAATAAATTTTGTTAATTTAATTTTTTACATAAAAACAAATTAAACAACGACTTATTTGTTTTTCTGCTATTAAATTAGTTATTTTTGCTAATAAAATTAAATAACTTTTGTTTTATGTCTACAACGTAGTAAAAAATTAAATAATTTTATTAAAGTTTTTTCGTTTAAAGAAACTATATATTTTCCAATAAAATCTGAAAATTTCTTTTTTGCATAAAAAAATTAAAATTTTGTAAAACGCAGCTCAATTTAAATATAAATTTAATAAGCCCGTTCGTTTATGAGCTCAACCCCTAGATGAAATGTATAAAGTCGGATATGTTGCAAGTCATAACAATGATTGCATTTTGACGCGATTTAAGCGCTGATGAAATGCAGAAAGAAGTGTTTTATGTTTAAAAAAAACTTGATTTTCAAACTTTAATGTTTCAATTGAAAAAATCAAAACAGTATTTTATGAAAAAGTGAATTATAAAAACTACAATGATTTTAACTTAATTCATTTTCGGCGCTGATGATAATTGTGTTGAAACAAACGTTTTTATTGAACTAAAATACACAAATTAAACTTTATTTATTTTTACAAAAAACTCAACATTTTTTGAAACATTTATCGCATTTTTTTATATTCTGAAATGCGACTGTTAGCTTTTAGAAAGTATGTTTACAAATTTTATATAGGTAGAAAACTATTTTTGGTATTTTAGTGCAGAAAAAAACGTGGTTTTTAAATCGTTTTAAGTATTATTTCAAAATGCTTGTAATTAGTCTCTAGTTGTCCGGGTGTCCTTGGAATTTCATAGGATGTTTTAGGTGATAATAACGACACAAACGTTTAAATTCATAGTAATAATGAACGCATTTTATTTAAGATCAGCCGGGATAATATTTTTACAATATGATTTTGCTATATAGTTTTGCTACTATTGAATCACTTTTTGAAAGCATGTTTTCAAATTCTTTTAATTACTATAACTTGTTACGCTTGTCATATAAAGACAGTGACGGTTGGCGTATGACAGGTAGCACAACTTTGAAGTCCTGATTGCTGTTTTATTTACCCATGATAGTGACGTTGAAAACGCAAGTTTGCCGCTATAACCGCTAGTCGTGCACCGATGGCGTATTCATTTTTATTTATCTAGAAACTGCAATGATGTTTTTTATTTAACAGAAAACGTACTAAAAATTAATCGTGTAATTTCAGTTTTGATGTAATATACATAGCATTTTAAATTTAATCAGTTCTGCTGAATCAAAATTAATAATTAATAATAATAAACTTTTTTAATAAGAAATACAACTTCAAATTTTTTATTTTGTTTCTTAATTTTGTTTTTTTAATCAAAAAATATATTTTATTTCTTAAAATAATTTCACACAAAAATTTGTAATAATAAACTACACAATAAACCGACCAAAAATCCAGTCGACGTTCTAACATAACACATTATTATTTCTGTTAGTGATGATGATGATGATGATGATGATGATGATGATGATGATGATGATGATGATGATGATGATGATGATGATGATGATGATGATGATGATGATGATGATGTCTGTCCGTTTCTTTAATCGTCAGTATATCCTTCTACTCGTCCATCTGTATAATTATCCGTTTTTTATTCATCCACCTAGCCTGCTTCCATACAATCAAGACATTTCAACCAGCCCGATGAAGTTTGACCCGACCCAGACAATGTTTTATTTATATTTTTTCTATGACCTTTCATGTCTCATACTACTGTGACTACTGTTACATATCACATGACGTTATATGAATTAATTTTTTATGATATTCAAGATCGTTGTTATCATTGTTGTTTAAAATTGTAAAAAATGCTAATTTTCTTAGTGGCTACTTTTATAGTTATAGCTTTAAAGAGTAAATATATAAACTTGCGCAACTCAAATTGACGATATAAAAAAGCCAAGCAGTCATTTCATTACTATGTACGTAATTACTGCAGTTTTTTACAACGAATTTTTTTACCGCCCCAAATATGCCAGCCTTAACTTCTCTATTCATTAACTGTCATTAAAAGAAAATGTTTCAGAAACGGGCTCCTAGCTCACAAATTCACCCGCGATTAGATGAATTATATGTGCAGATGGTCATGCAGAAAGAGGTGTTTTGAATTTTTGAATGAAAAAAAATAAATCACAAATTTTATTTAGTTTTTTTGGTGTCAGAAGTTGTTTTTTGTCAAAAAATAACGTGATTAAAAGTTTGATCTAAGTTGTGTTTTCAAAACATATTTAAGAATAATTTTATAAGATTCCGTTTAAAAATAACATCAATAAAAAATTTGAAAGTGTGGTGATGTGATTAAAAATGCTGAAGAAATTTTGTTTAGTCATAGAAGTGTCGAACTAGTCTAAAAAAAAATAATGACTATTTTGTTAATTATTTCAATTTAGCATATAATATAATGATTTTATTTATAATAGTTTATAGTCCTTTACACCAGGTGTTTTAAGATTGAAATAGCTGTATGTAAGAAGCACCTAAGTACTTCCTGTCGTGGATCATAATTTGATCCTTTTAACTTTTCCCTCCTCCTTTCTCCAGGCTTGGGACTGGCTCGCAAATAGCGAAGCGGAGTTGACCACAAGGAAATGATGGTGGCGATAAGGATAATGATGTTAGTGATGATGATGATGATGATGATGATGATGATGATGATGATGGTGATGATGGTGATGATGGTGATGATGGTGATGATGGTGATGGTGATGATGGTGATGATGATGATGATGATGATGATGATGATGATGATGATGATGATGATGATGATGATGATGATGATGATGATGATGATGATGATGATGATGATGATGATGGTGATGATGGTGATGATGGTGATGATGATGATGATGATGATTATTATTATTAAAAATCAACTAATAATAACAAATTTTTTAATAAAAATACTGTATTTAAAAAACCAATTCCTACTCTTTAACAATAAATTGATATGTTTTTCAATTCTTACCTCGAGCTGTCCTGCGATTTATAAATTTCTATTTATGCTTAACTTTCAATTCAGATAGTGGTGTTTTGTGTTAATGACAATAAATATGCTGATGTAGATGCTGGTAATGATAATGATGACGATGATTATAGTGATTTCAATAGCAATTATTGGCTTCACTATTATTAATAATGACATCATTATTTTTCTTTTTTCTGTTGTTCATTTCCTTTTAACTTTTGTCTTTATTTTGTCATGATTTGTTACTGAAGTTTAAATTTAATTAATAATTTAATAAGGATAATATTATTAAAAAATTATAATTTATTAATTTAAAAAAAATGTTTAAATAAAAAAACTAAAAATTTGGAAATAAAAAATAATTTATAAATCATTAAAAACTCAATTTTATAAAATGCTCTTAGAGTTATAAAATAATTTATAAACATAAAAAAGTAAGGCGTTTTTTCTGCACTCTTGCAACGATTGCTTTTTTATGCTTTTATGTTATTCTTCTTATCATTGTTAAAAAACTTTTTATTTAATTTTAATAAACAATTTTTCAATCTCTGGGAAACAATTCAACGAATAACTTTTAGCTCTATCGAATAACGAGGATTCACCCACAATCAATTAATTAGGTAAACACGGTAAAGTTGTGTAAACGTACGGCCTTTACCTCAGAACTTAACCGTTAGCTCTTGCCATCTCGTTTGTTTTAATGATATATATGTGAAGACGTTCAAGCAAAAAGAGGTGTTTTGTAATTTGCAATAAAAATCCATTAAATAATTTTTTTAACAATATATTTTTAGAGTTTTACAGTTTGTTTTAGTAACGTTATTTTAATAGAAAAGTTAGTTGATAAACGCCAACAAATGTCATTAAAGTGTTATTTACAAAGCTAAATCGTTTTTTGACCCCAGTAGTATCTAGTGCTATTTTACAAAACTTACTGACACTTGTTTGATAAAAATTTTAATGTTAAGACATTTGGTAGAAGAGATAAAAAAAACGAAAAATCCAAAAATATTCGTCCGTTTGAGCATCTATCCTCCGTACATCATCACTTACATATGCAGTAATTTCAAATAACAAATTGTTTTACAAATAAAACAAAAATGGTTAACATATTAATATTTTGGTATAATTTTTAATTTGAAGTTAACTAATTTAAAAAGCAGAAAACAAGGGGGCAGTTAGCAGAAAGCAAAGGTTTCACGACAGGAAAGCTAAAACACATTTTGTGCTACAAACTGTACTAGTTTTACCACAACCGTTTTTTAAATAAAAACAATTTGTTAACAGTTTTAAAAAATATGGTTTTGGTTAAAAAACACGATTGTGTTTCAGTGAGTATTTTCAAACTGATTTTAATTATGATGGTGGTGATGATGAAGATTATGATGATGATGATGATGATGATGATGATGATGATGATGATGATGATGATGATGATGATGATGATGATGATGATGATGATGATGATGATGATGATGATGATGATGATGATGATGATGATGATGATGATGATGATGATGATGATGATGATGATGATGATGATGATGATGATGATGATGATGATGATGATGATGATGATGATGATGATGATGATGATGATGATGATGATGATGATGATGATGATGATGATGATGATGATGATGATGATGATGATGATGATGATGATGATGATGATGATGATGATGATGATGGTGATGATGATGATGATGGTGATGGTGATGGTGATGGTGATGGTGATGGTGATGGTGGTGGTGGTGGTGGTGGTGGTGGTGATGGTGATGGCGATGGCGATGGCGATGATGATGATGATGATGATGAAAAAAAAATTTGAAAGGTCTCGTTTGTTGAAAATGTATTTCATAGATTTTATTTTAATGTAAGTAATAAAAATTGATTGCCATGTAAAACGTTAGATGCGTATTTATATTGGCATTTATTATAAATCATTTTTCTTTGAGGTTCGTTGACCTAGCGATCAAATAGTTTAAATAAACGATAAAAATGTGTTGTGGCTATTGAAAGAAGCAAAAAAAAAGTTTTATCTTCATCTTCATTAAAATCCCGTCTTTGTGCAACGTGAGTGTGTTAATGTCGAATACGAGATGAAAAGAGCCAATGATAAATGCGATTCCGACCTTCCAAAGTAGCCTTTAAATGAGATCTAAAAAAAAACTCGCTTAAATTTCGTGATGGTGACGATGGTGTGGGTGGTTGTGCAAAGATATCTTGATATAACAACTGGATCCACAACCTACTCTAGTAGGCCTAGACAGTTCAGCCAATTACGTCATAGTTAAATCAAAATTTTTAGAAATATGATATAACTACTATGCTTTGGTAGTTTGTTACATCAATTAATTTATAATTATGTTATAAGAAGCGATAAAACAATAGGCCTACTAGAGTAGGTTGTGGATCCAGTTGTTATATCAAGATATCCTTGGGTTGTGATATCCACTGTGAATAAGGTGGAGCAATAAATTTGTATTGGCTGTGGTAGGAAATGTGGTTGAGTTGCTAGTTTTTAAACAAGTGAAGCAAAAAACAAAGTTTTTTAAAAACACTCTTTTATATTTTTACACTATTTAAGTGATCATTTGACATCCTCTGGACGTTGATGCTGTCCAATCGATCCGAAAATTATATATTAATGTAAAATCGCTGTTTTTACAATAGGTTTTCCCATTGATAGACGTTAAAGGACTTCGAATAACTATTATGGACATTATTATTAAACCAGAAGGTATAACTAGCCGTAACAAAGCTTCATTTATTATTTTCCAATAAAACATCAAAACCATTCTATTGAGCCCGGTATACGATTTGGTGATATCGTAACATTGGTGTCAGAATTGGGATACAAGAATGGTTTTGAAATCATTGGATGAGCTTTGGGCGAGTGAAATGAAAGACGAGCTGGAGAAACGTGGCCTGAGTGATACAGGTAAAAAGGACGAACTTATGGAACGCCTCTTAGCCGCGTTAGTGAATGAGGGCTATGGGCCTGACGACGACGAATATCTATTCGACATTGACGAGGAAGCTGTGGTCAAGCGAAGGAAATTAAAAAACAAATTGTTGGAGGAAGAAAGACAACGAGCGAAAGAAAACATGGCAGCACAGAAGAAGACAGGAGAAGGAATGATTCTTGGCCACGGAAACAAAGTGGCAGCAGCCGGTACAACTGTTGAGAGTTTGGTCGCAGGGTTGGCTGAGGCAGTGGTGGACACGGTTCTGGACCAGCGGGCTGCTGGTGATGTGGGTTGCTGCGGCGAAACCCAATTTGAACTGGAGTCCACCAGCTGTGTCTCAGAGCATGTGACGGCTGACGGCCGTACAGACTGCACAAGTCAGGTGGGTCATGATGATGAGCCTGTCAAAGACGGTCATGATAAGGAACCTTGCAAAGATGCTCAAGATGAACCATGCAAAGATGGTGACAGTGATACAGTCGGTTTGGACGTCAAAAACCAAACTAAAGAAGATGAGAAGAATGTTGAAAACGAAATGCAAAACGATGAGGATGAAAGTTGACGATGATGATTATAATAATGGCAATAACAACTATGGCTTTCACCCATACAGCGACGGTTCTGAAACAGAAGCCTCCATAACAGACGACGGCACCGAATATTCAGGGTCAGATTTTAGTGAAGAATCTGACTCGGATGAAGCAACCGAGGATTTAGTAACGGACGAAACTCCAATAGAAAAATACGTCAAAGTTAACTTGACAAGAAAAGAAGACACTGATCTGAGAGACGATGGCGATAATTTGAAGAAAGATCCGCTGGACGATACGAAAGTTGACACCGATGAGAGAGCCGAGTCGGAATGTGAAAAGAAAACGTTCGATTGTAGCTTGGAAGAAAACAAACATGACGACGATGAACTTCTCCAAAACAACAATAGCAATGCAGCAAGCAAAAACTCTGGAAAAAATGAGACAAGAACAGAGAACGGTACCGAGGGTTTTAAATCAGATGAATCCACAGAAGATTCTAGATCAGATAGACTAAGAGTCATTGTAAAATCAAATAACAGTTTGATGAAGGGATTTATTGGATTTATGGAACGACGTGTTTTCGAAAAACCTTTTGAAGAGTTTCTTGAGAAAGATCTAAAGGATGTGAAGGAAGAAGAAAAAGCAGACAATTCCGATAAACCGTGCAAAGATGTTCAGGACGAGGCATACAAAAAAGGCTGTGATGAACCGTGCAAAAATGGCGACGATGAGCCAAAGAAAGACTCTGTTGATGAGCCAAAGAAGGACTGGAAGAAACTGTGTCAAACGGTCAAGAGACTTGACCATGTTGTTTGCGAATTGCGGTCAAAGCCACGAGTAAAGATCAAGGTATTTTGGTGTTCGTGGCCGAGTCGCATTTCTTAAAAGCGATATGCTGTTCGGGACGAACAGAATTAAGAAGGGGGTAATAATGTAAAATCGCTGTTTTTACAATAGGTTTTCCCATTGATAGACGTTAAAGGACTTCGAATAACTATTATGGACATTATTATTAAACCAGAAGGTATAACTAGCCGTAACAAAGCTTCATTTATTATTTTCCAATAAAACATCAAAACCATTCTATTGAGCCCGGTATACGATTTGGTGATATCGTAACAATATGTTACATAAACAACGAGCATATTAGCATAGACAATAAATAGTTCGACGAAAATATCACAAATAATTATTCAATTAAATTTTGTCCAATCGATCCGAATATTTGATAGAATGCATTGTTAATCAGTTCGGAGGTATGTTTAAATTTTTAAGTCTCTAGCTCATCGGGAATTTAGTTTGAAATCGATTGCAAAATTTGACGACAGACAGACAGAGAAAGAAGTCAAGTTAAGTAAAAGTGTGTAAAAAAAGATGTAGTGGTGGTGGCAAGAATAGTCGTTGAGGGGGTGTTGGTGCAATACCGTTACAGGTCTTAACCGCTTGAAATATCGAAGGTCGACACAAATATAAGTTCTTTGCTGGCATCTTCTCGGAGGCGTCTTGTAAGTTTTTTTTCATCAACCAGATTGGGTATATATATATATATAAGGGCTAGCATGCAATTAAAAAAAATTTAATCGGAATTAATAACGCGATTAATCGCACAATAAAAGTTTACTTAAAATGTAAAATCATACACATGAATAAGTGGAAAACTGTATGGCAATGTATAAATTGTTCTATTTTTTTAAATTTAAAACATTTAGAACAATGACCAAATATAAAATTATGTTATTCAAATGTTTGAAAATGTTATTAAAAATTCGTTTATCTTGAAGCCAGTCTTGTTTTGATAACGGAGAGTCGTTTTGGCTGTTTTTATTTGCCGTAAAAAGGTGCCTGCTGTTTAAATAATATCGAAGTGCTGTCAAACTTCGATGATACACGAATTCCTTCGAACAATATAATAAACAATAACGGCAAACACTACAGATTCCGAATTTTGACAAGAATATAAATACTTTACTGACATCTTCGCGGAGGTGTCTTACTAAGAATTTTTATAGATACATATATAGAAAAAGTTTGTAATAAATCTTGGACTTTAAAACTTAACCGAGCCTGTATAGGTAAAAAACTAGAACCTTATCATTTAAATAGTATATATTTATATAACAATGTCTGAAACTTCTATGGCTTTATATTATAAAATCATCGTCCTGGTCGTCACTATCATTGTTTTATTATTACGCTTTTAAAAACTTTTCATTCTTTTAGTGTCACGCTAATTGTTTGTAAGCATCGTGACATTTTTTGCGTTTCGCCAGGTTTGTTTAGTTAACGAATAAAATAATAATAATTCCATGCTATAATAATACTATAAAAACAGGAATATTTCTTGTCACATACGCGTATGTAAAAATTTGTATAGTTAACTTTGTTTTAATTTAAAAAAAACACATTGTCTATTATTAATGACATATGAACACATAACACATAAAATAACTGAAAAAACAAATTTAGTAATCTTCAATCTGTGACCTTCAACATTAAACTCATTGATGACTTCCTTCACAGTATTTTCCTGCAAAAGTACATTACCGCGTAGATGTAGCAGGGGAAAAAAATAATTGCACTTTTTCACACGGCTAAAAGCAACACAAAACACGTTGTAATAAAACCTAAACAAAATGTCAGAAACTGGAAAAGACCGGATTAGAGTGGTTTCCGTGATGCGATTGTTGGGTCGGTGCATCATTTTACAAACTCTGATCCATATGAACATTTTGAATTGCGCCATAAAAACCAAGCAAAACTGGTTTTTCTATTTTCAGCCATCAAAAATGTTACCCTGCGTCGTCTAAAAACTGGCTCTCAGAGTGAATGATGAGTGCCGATAATATCAAAGAACATGAAAGACAATCGAACAACGTTATAGCCGATCCTGATTGACAAAAAAAGATCAACAATCTTGTAAAACGAGGTAATAGTAATGCATTATGAGAACGTTTCGATTTAGAGTTTTAAACAAAAACTACATATTTATTTCTTACTTATAGCTATTTCAGTCTTAAACAACAAGTTGTGGAAAACTATGTATTCTATTTTTAAAAAAGTAGACATGCAGATCAACAAAGAATGTCATTATAATATATGGCACAATAACGTTTCTTATGGAATTTCTCGCAAAAGGTTCAGCTCTAAGAAGGCCCTAAACGTTGTTTACACGTATAGCTCGTTTCACCAGTTTATTCAAATTAAAGCAATCCGTTATTAAAGCAACCTAGTAATAACAATTTTACAAACACTTTTACCAAGCTAGATCAGTTTACCATCTATTTATATTATATATTCGTTTATTTTGTTCTGTTGAGTCTTTTAAAAAAGTTCTTAAAACCCATCTCTTTATTCAGTCATACAACTAAACAATTTTTTTTGTGTTTATCCGAGGTTTTTGACGCTTTGAATGACGCTCTTGTGTTGACAATTTTATTGTACTGCCCTACATAAATTATCCGTTAATAAATATGCCTATTATACACAGGACAGGTATTAGTGCATTGAATCACAAAAAAACCGAGCTCGGACAACAGAGGTTTGACAAGAATATAAATGCTTGACCGACATTTTTCAGAGGTGTCGTGATACTTTTTTGTTTGTTTGCTTTTTTTTTTGTAAAAACTAAATCTTCAGTCTCGAAAAATTAATTGCAGAACCAGAAAAAAAAACATTTTTGTACACATTTCTTATATTTTAGATTTGTTTCTAAATTAAAATAATTTTTTTTTAGATAAAAAGATTTGTTTCTAAATAAAATAATGTATATGCAGTGATGGGTAGTAACAAATTACAAGTAACGGAATTACAGTAACAAATTACTTTTTTCAGTAACAAGTAACGTAACAGATACTTTTCAAAATTGTAACAAAGTAACAGTAACAAATTACTTTTTTAAAGTAACAGTAACGGATTTTTAAAAATTGTTACTTTTTATTTTCGAGCATTGGATCAAGCGTTAAGATGGCGCAAGTCTGGACCAATAGGAGCAAAGTGTGTCACTGGATTCATGATCGCGTTCATTTTAACAACACGCCATATCAGGGTAAACAAACTTACTTTTTATTATAAAGGAGAAAGGAGGAGGGAAAAGTTAAAAAGATCAAATTATGATCCACGACAGGAAGTACTTAGGTGCTTCTTACATACAGCCATTTCAGTCTTAAAACACCTGGTGTAAAGGACTATAAACTACTATAAAAAAAAATCCTTTTTATTATCGTTTACTCTTTCGGAAACGTTTGCGAGTTCACAGATCGTGTTTTGGGATCATGGAAGTTAATAAAGAGTTAAATTATGAAGAAACTGGTAATGAAATCGGATGGGTGCATCAGCTCGATGATAACGATAGAAGAAATTACGCCCGCAATTTGTTATATGAGCAAGTGGTTGCTGTACAAGGGAAGGCTTCTGTCGATTAAGCTGCATTTCTTTGCAATATTTATTTAAACTTCAAAAAAAATGAACAAATCTTGATTAAGTAACTTTTGATGAATTTACCTTTACCTAGAGCCGACAAACTAATTGCATGTATGACTACGTATGCCTTAAACAGGTACGTGGTGTTGTAATATCATGTACCTATGCATGAATTCATAGATCTACTTGTAAATTATTTATACTTTAAGTAATTAATTTTACATTTATTTATTCTAATTTCACTGACATACTTTTAGATGATTTAAAAGTGTTTCTTCAACTGTATTGACGCAGTTTGATATTCAATTTTTCCATAAATGAAAATAAAACCGTGAGATGGTTGTTTTTTTATATAAACTCTTTCAGTCATTGAACCGCATAATATCTTAAGAAGTGTAAACGATTTGGAACTTTGAGAATAAACTAGAACCGATTTCATTGCACGTTGTTAGTCCGATTCGGAACAGCAAGCAATACTGTTGAAAGTATATGGACCAACAGAACCCATCACAAAGATACCGCTTGAAACATTGAAAGTCGACATAAATATAAGTTCTTTGCAGGCATCTTCTCGGAGGTGTCTTGGCCAGTTATTTTTTTCATCAACCAGATTGGGTAAAAATAATAAAAATATACATAAAAAATTAATGTATATATATATATATATATATATATATATATATATATGCCTCTTTTTATCTTTTTTTCTCATTTATATATTTGTTATTTTATCCAGTTAGATATATTAATTTCAAAATAAATTTATACTTTCACTATCACAAAATTAATTCATGCACATTAAAGCGCAAGAGCATTCATTCAGTCATGATGATGATGATGATGATGATGGGTGATGATCAGAGCCATGATCTTGAGGTTGAAGGTTGTGATGATATGATGATGATGATGTTTGTCTGTGGTGATCAAATCTTGAAACAAAAATTCCCCCACTTTTCGACCACCTAAAGCTCTAAAACCTTCAGGAAAGCTTTATTCTGAGTGACAATACATGAATTGAATGTTTCCGACATGAATTAGGCCTTAAATCAATTAAAATTAATCAAATCAAATTAATCAAGTTGTTTATGTATAAGTCGCCAGAGGTCCAAAATAATTAAACAGTACGGATGTTTATGCATTAGTCGAAAATTAAATCAATTAAAATTAATCAAATCAAATTAATCAAGTTGACCGTTACAGGTAAATGCAAATTCGACTAATATTCATCTACAAAGAGCTTTGAAACTTTCAGAATAGCTGTATTCTCGATAACAATATATGAATGAAGTGTTTTAGATAACAACTAATCCATACGTCGAGTTAAATTTATGAATCTTGATTTCATATGAAAGAAATAAGCAATATACAAGATTGAGCGTAACTTTTGTTTACATTCAAAAATGTTAGTTTGTTGACTCTGATAAAGAGGCAAATAAATGCTTTTTCTTAATTTCTTTTTTATCTTTACTTGTTTAGGATAATGTACTGTACTAAATTTTGCGTTTTTTTCTGAAAAAAAAACAACAACTTAGTTTTTATAAACTTGTTAATTTATTTTCAATTAATCAAAATATAAAAAACTGCAAAACACATTCAGTTTTTGATTCTTACAATTTACAGATGCTAACTCAACGTTGATGCCTGTAAAGGATTTTATTAACCCTTGACCACCAACCCAACCCCAAGGAATACAACATTTAATGTATGAATAGGATTTCTAACCTTATGCCAATCTTCCACATACAATTTGATTTTTAAGGACCACAAGTTGATGATGAATAAATTTTTACTTATGTGCAAAGCCATTGAATGTTTTTTTTTACCGATGATTGTGATGCTATTGGTAGGTAAGGATAGCTGTAAAGATTATGATGATGATGACTTATGGAATAATGATCTGAAACAGAAACATCTCTTTACTGAAAATATTTTTGGTTCTATTCAATTTATTTTTAAATAACGTAAACAGAAAACATCTAACTTTTTAAAAATTTCAATCTTTTGAACATGATTTCTTTAAATCTTTTTATGAAAACTGGTTTAAGCTGTTATCTTAACCGACCGCTAAGATGCTAACTGGCTAATATCATGCAGTAATTAGGTTAATTATGAAAACAAAATTTTCACTGAAGTCAATATTATATTTCCGTTCGTTGGAATTAATTTGCGAGTTTTGAAGTTGTATTACTTTTAACAAAAATATTATTAATAACAATGCCGCGACCCAGAAGATCTAATCTTTCCCAAAATAGCCGTCAGGCAATTAGGCATCGGAACAATGTTAAGTAATGTTAACCAATCCAAGGTGCTACATAAAAATTTGTTTGTTTGTACTTACTTCACCCGCTTTAACATGCTTTCAATCAAATGTACTTGGCATTAAAACCTCGGCTTGGCACGGCCTGTTAAGTTAACCCAAAAATGACGGCCATGCCCACGGTTTCTGCAAGCTGTTGATGCTCATGATATAACTAAATCCTGGAAATTTTTTTTATTAAATTTTTTTATTTTATTATAGTTTACAGTCCTTTACACCAGTATTTCAGACTACACACCCTGTCACCATGAGAAGCAATCACGAGACCTACACCGAAGGCATATACATTTTTATTTATGGACAAAGTGCAGTACAGATAGTGGTGTTTTTTGTTTAACAAAATAAGGTACTAAAAAATTAATTGTATGATTTCTCTTTTCATAGAATAATTCAATTTTTTTGTTTAATCAAAATTAATAAAATAATAATAAACTCATTTTAAATAAAAAAAATACAAATTTGAATCTTTCGTGTCATTTTTATGAAGATAATAAATCTGCTGATCTTAAATTGTATTTATTTTAAATGCTTTTATTTAACTTCACTCGTCTCTCAGTTTGTTTGTTTGTTTGTCTGTGGTGATCAAATTTTAGAAACAAAAATTCACCCACTTTTCGACCACCTAGAGCTCTAAAACCTTCAGGAAAGATTCATTCTGGATGACAATATATGAATTAAATGTTTCCGACATGAATTAGGCTTTAAATCAATTAAAATTAATCAAATCAAATTAATTACTGCCATCTAGCGATTGTAATAAGTTGTTTACGTATAAGTCGCCAGACGTCCAAAATAATTAAACAGTACGGATGTTTATTTATAAGTCGCCAGAGGTCCAAAATAATTAACTAAGATTTGATCACCACAGACAAACAAACAAACAGAGAAACGAGTGAAGTTAAATAAAAGCATTTAACAAGTAAATGAAAAAAACGAGTTTTTTACCACAAACTTTAATTTCAATTATATTCGATTTAGAAATACGAAAGATGTTTAAATTAAATTTTTTATTTATTTTTTTAATTGAATCATGTATTGTCATCCAATATAAACCTATGCTGAAAGTTTCAGCTTTCTAGCTAGTCAAAAAGCTGGTTAAATTTTACTTTCAAGATTTTCGTACAGAGAAAGCCACACACACACACAAACAGAGATTGTAACCTAAATAAAAGTTTGTAAAAAATATCCACGAAGAGAAGAAGTAAGGCGGTGTTAAAGAAATTATAAAACTAGGTCGTCTACAACAACACTATCCTCAACAAGACGTCAGCTAGATGTGTAAATTTGAGAACAGATCACAGGTGCCTCCGGCCATCATTAGTTTATTCAACATCCAAATGATGTAGACTTCGGGTTTACTGTCAGGAGTGAAAACTTTAAAATTTGCCTTTGCACCGCATTTTTAATGATCTTATTCAAGTTATCTAACGCTGTGTCCGAGGCACTGCAAGCCAGTGCCACTTGACTTGACAGCTGCCAATGCTGTTGAAACTTCGGTGGAAGCTGTTAAACGCATAAAATTAGCTGAAGAATTTGAGAAGATATATGCTGATGTTTCAGAGACCTTTCTCACATCGTAACCATAGATTTAGCGCTTACGAAGTCGAGAAACTCTCTCTCTAAACTTTATCCCCTGTTAGAATTACGTCCTTGCCAAATTTTGCTTAGATTGCTTGAGGTTCGTATGCAATAAGCAAACAAACAAACAAACAAACACACTCATTATTTTTATGTTTCAAACTTAGGCATTTCTTTATGGCTTATTCACCTTGGACCACTACCTCTGAATCCCATGAATTTTTTCTGGAACTGCCCCCTGACTTTTTAAACCATCTTGTCAAACCATCAAACATAAATCGTTATTTTGAAGAAAAAAAAAGCAAAATTGTAACCACAAAATTAAAAAACAAAGCAATTCATAATAATAAGTTAACTTCAGACAGTCAAACAAATTTTAAGATTAGAACCCTCCATTGGTACAGGCAGCTGCCAGAAATAATGTAGTGTCTTGAAAATCTTGCGTTTCAAAAGAGGAAACAAAAATCGAACGGACACAGAAAGTATGGTCACAATCTCAAATCTAAATTTATTCCTCACCAAACGAAGCCGCGGCAGAATTGACGACCGATAAAAAATTAAATAAAATAAAAAGAAAATAAAAGAAACCCTTTAAAATGAAGATTTCACATTTAGGCAAAAATTTCAGTTCACAAAACGAACAAGCAAGCAAACAAAACGATAACGAAATCTGACCAGTAGGTATACGCACTCACACACGCACACAAACACGCACACAAACACACACACAAGCACATACATTTTTACTCTACATAAAGTTTCTACTCTCTCACAAGACTGGGGCGAGGTCATAAATAAACTAAAAACTTCAGCCACTGATTTTAAAACTCCTGTATCTTCCTGATAATGATTAACAATATAGTACAAATAAACTGTACAGACACACACACCACGGTACTAAACTGAACTGACACCTTCTACAACTAAGTACAAAGAAGATACTGAAAACAAATAGCAAGCTACTAACAACTATAATCAAGCCCGTTGGAAGTGAATATGCATGTACCTCACATGTCACACGTACATCAAGTATGAAACATTCAAAAAAAACAACAATGAAACAAAACGTGCCGATCCAGCTAAGAAGAAATCAAAAAACAATTTTACAACTTCATCAACCATTTCGAAACGAAATCTTACAACACTTCAGTTCTCCAATACAGTCCTTCTGAACCAGTTTAAAATAAAAGATAGAGAGAAAATGTGATCGGATTCTAACGTTATAACCTACTACGAGATAATCCTATGAGACGTATTTGTGCGAAGTACATTAAATTTCTTGCCACTGTCCCCACAGTTGTGGTGATGATGACGATGATGACGACTACACAACAACGAGGATTAAAAAAAATGACTGCATCATGTTACTTAAAAGTAAAATCTTTAGAATTAAGCTGCCTTCTTAACAAAAAAAAAAATTAATTAAAGATTCAAACTACTCGTAAGCCAATTCATAATGCCAAAAATGCTGTGCTAATGAAAAATTAACCTACGAACTTTGATCTAATTATAATATGAACCAGGGCACGCGCAACAACGTTCAGTTAATTGACTGCTAACTAGCTTGGACACTACTGTACAGAGAATCATCATCATCACCACCGTTCAATGAACATAATCATATTAGAATAATAACTGATTAAATTTCAATTCTATTCGAAACACCAGTCGTAGCAACATTGTCATCTTCGTCGCCGTATTGTAAGCAGTTTAAAAAAAAAAAAAAAATAAGCGACATCGATTCGTGACGAGATCGAAGATACGGTCACTATAGAAACGAAGGATCCGTCATCTGGGTACAAGAAAATTAGGGGGGGGGGGGCGAACGCCCGAAACACGAAATAAAATTTACAATGAGCAGGAGAGCATCTCCGGCTGCTGCGAAAGAGTCAGCTGGATGTTATTCGGTGCCATGTGCTGCTTCTCGAGCTGGAATGAACTGGTCAGAAACTGCTGCGAGCAGTTCAAAAGGAGCTGCTGCTGCTGAGCCGGCAAGACGGAATCCTCGGCGAGCAGCACGGGACCCGACAGTTTTCCTTCGCTCGTGGTTTCATACGAGACGCAATTCGGCGGGGCGTCCGGAAGAAAATCGGGCAAATCTCCCTCGGGTCGATCGGAAACACCGTCACCTCCTTCTTGGTTTCTGTTCGTTTTAGACTTCGGATCAACGTCCTGCCCGGCGTCCCGGGAAGATCCGTCGTCCGGCGGGGATCGACCTCGTTTCTTCTCGGCGGTGCCGTCCTGCCGGAGGCCGGCGGAGGTGGATTTTCGCAGGTGGTGGGTGGCGGCATCGTAGGCTCGTTTGATGTCTTTCCGGAAGTTCGACTGTTTGACGGAATTAATTTTCTCTTTGTCCAGTTTGAAGTCTCCGCGCAGGAGGTCCAACTTGTTTCTGGGCAGCCATTGCCTGCGGGAAAAACTCATTACATAGGGAAATCAAAGGTAAAAACATGCTAGAAAGACTATGCTGCTTTACACGAAATTCTAAATAGTTTATTTTATTATTATCAGGTTGCAACTCACCAATTTCTCCTTTTGTCGAAAAACCTGATGAGAAATACCGGTTGGACGAACTTCGACCTCAGAGAGACGACGGCCTCCGGCGGCACGAGGTTTTGAAAGAACTCAGCAGTGTCGTTCGTAGGTGAAAAACTATCCGTCGTAATGACCTTGTAAATAAAATGAATATTCATTATTATCTTCAATTACTCATTCAATCAATCTTATGCTTAACTAACTCAGCCACCCTAGCACGATCTTAGAATCCTAATTAGATATATTTAACGATTAAATACTGACTGATGTACAAACAACTATCTGGTCTATAATCGATTAGTTCCAATGACATCCCTCACCAAAGCAGGGTACCATGGATATCCCTTGGTCTTCGCCCAGACAATATCACCCTGTTGGAGTGGAGTGAGGAGGTCCTCGGCGTCTTTGGAGCAGATGCTACTCGATCGACTTGTTTTCTCACTTTTACTTGCTGCTTTGTTCTCAATGTCTGAGAAAAATTGAATTTCATTGTTTTACATATGCCAGTAATTAGTAAAAATATAATAATATTATTTTGTTATTATAATATTATTTTATTATTATAGTATTATTTTATTATTATAATATTATTTTATTATTATTATTTTAATACTTTTAATAAATTATTATTATAATTTTATAAATTATCATTCCTAACCGAACGAGATTTCCGTGCAATCGAGACCAGGCTGGCTGACAAGAGACGAAACACTTTCTCGGGCGTCCAGCAGTAAAGAGCTATCGTTCAGAGTCTGGCGGGAAGGCAGACTTTCAACTTCCGCCGACAGTTTCACCCCCGAAGAGGACGCCGCTTCGTTCGAATCGAGACTGTAAGACGACTCGTAGGAAGAATCGTGCTCCTCGGACTTGTTCGGCGACGTCTTCGAAGCTACAGCCTTCTTCACGAGCACCACGGGCGAACACAGCAGCATCTTCTCGGACTTGAGCGACATGTCCGCCGCCTTTTCTATGAAAGCAGACTTGATTAGCTTGTTGTCGTCGGCGATGGAACTCGCTGCAGACGAGATCGAAACCGGCTTCTCCAGCACCAGGACCTGGCGAGTAGAGGCAGACCTGGTCTGTCGCCTGGTGACGTTTTTCTCGCCGACGCCATCCGCAGCTGCGCCGTCGCAGCGTTTGACACTCGTGGGTGGTTCTCTGACTTTGACCTTGCTGTAAATTTTTCTACAACCCTTGATGATTCTCTTTGGAACATTCTGGGCACTGAATAGAGGCTGAGAATCCTTCTGATCAGCAGCTGTTACTTCTTGATGGTTTTCCTTAGAAGGAATCAAACCGGCGAGTTGCCGATTCATCGGCAGGGGCTTTCTCAAATTCTTCCGCCTCCCAGTTTCAACACTCCGGACAGCCTCTTCCAGCAATCTGTTAGGACTACTACTTCGCAGATTCATCTGACACAAACCGTTACCAAACTGCTTGAGTGCTGCTGCCTGATCTTCCTTCACGACGACTGGTTCTCGGTTCTCATCTGCCATCGGGGACGACCCACCCAATAAACTGTCTACTTTAGGACTGCAAAGTAGTGTTTGATCTTTTATGACGGTCCTTGCCAGCAAGATCGGCGAAAAAGCCTCCGAGAAGCCCAAAATGTCGGACGAAGCGACCGTTTCTCCGGGCGATTCGATGCCATTTTTCCTCTGACTGGACAGACGACGCAACGAATACAGAGTGCCGCCGGTCACCTTGCCGTGGAGAGCGTGCCGGCGGGTCGTGCCGCGCGGCCTGCCGGGCAATTTTTTTACGGGCGGAACAAGCGGGAATCCGGAGTGTACGATCGTGGTGGACGATAGAGAGGAAGAGGAGAGCAGGGAGGCCGCTTCCGCTGCTTCCGAAGTGCACGGGCGTTTCAACGGAGATGACTCGTCTTCAATTTCTGCAGATTTATCTACGGGGATCGTCGACGGTGCTCCCGCTGGCAGACCAAAAAAATAAAAAAATAATGAAAAACTGACGCAACTCATCATCATCACCGACTGTATTATAATATCGATATTAATAATCATTATTATTATTATATTATCAACAAGTTCTGATCGACTAACCAATCAAACCATGAATATTAAGTGTATCATTCTGATCGACTAACCAATCAAACCATGAATATTAAGTGTATCATTCTGATCGACTAACCAATCAAACCACGGATATTAAGTGTAAATTTAATAAAAAAAAAAAATCATGTCATCTACAGAATTCTCACCAGCAAAGGCTCCAGCCAGCGATCGATAAACGTTCCTCTTCAGCGGAAATTTCGGTGTTGAAGTTCTATGATTTGGTTTTTCGCAAGACTCGACATCAGCAACTGAAATAATTACATTTATGTGCTAAATATATTTAGGCATTGATTACATAAATGTACTGATCACATTTGGGTACCAGTTACACTTATGCATTGACAACATAAATGTACTGATCCAATTAGGTACTAGTTACACTTATGCATTGGCTACATTTATGTACTGATCACATTTACAAAAAATAGAAAACAGTTGCATATCAATTGCGGATACCATTAATAGGGGTGGAGCCACTGGATAATAGAGATGTTTGATTGGTCCTCTGATGCATTAGGACCGTCAATCTTCTCTTCGTGATGGCTATATCTTTTCTGACTTGTTTGACTTCATAGAACACCCTGTCTGTTATTTAGAAAGATAATAAATAAATATAGCGTTAAAATGATTCTCACATTCGACACAGCGAAGAAGCATTAAAAAATAATTCACACGCTAATAAAGTGCCGAAATTCAAGGACGTCGTAGACCACGACCGCCCAAGAAATATCAACAGATAAAAAGAGGAAAGTCTTGGGAGTCATGCGAGAACCATCAGTTCTTAAAACTTTTAATAACATGACAGTTTTATACTAATTTGTTAACAGGTAGCCCAAGTGGGAAGTCGTAAACTTGATACGGGGGATTAACTTACAGGATCGACTCAGGTATTAAATATTACGATGACTCGACAATAGAGATATAAATTATAGGGTTAAATTATAGGATCGTCTCAGGTAGAAAGCATTAAGATGACCCGACAAACGAGATAGTGCAATAAAACACCGTTACGACACTGACAATTTGATTTAAAAACTAAACTGATAACCAAAACAACAAATAGTGTCCTCCTTAAAACAGAAAACTAACATTAAATTAAACTAAATTAAAAATAAAATTTAAATTCTCATAATAATAATAAATGAAACAACAACGAAAAAAACTAACTCGTTCGTACGACGTGGAGCACATCCAGTCTCTTGTGCAGCTGCTCCAATCTCGACTTCAAAGCAGCGACTTCGTCCGTCATTTCGTCTTCTCCGGGAACCTCAACCCCTTCGCTCTTTTCTGAAGGAATCACATCTCCAGCCCTGCCGGCTTTTCCTGTTGGAAGATTCAAGAAAAAATAAACTGTAAGGAGTCTGGAATGATTATAAATAAGACAAATCCATAAATATTTGACTGATAGTTTAAATGATATACGACAATATCAGTCAATCAATTACATTATAGCGATTTACGAATAAGACAAATTATATCAGAATTACCAATCAATCGATTTACGGATTTAAAACTCAATCAAATAAAATACAATAAAAAAAAGAAAATTAACACAGCAAACCTGAGATAAAAGCGGAAGCAGTCAAAGCACTCCTGCAAGATAGGATGACACCTGGAGTGACGGTTGACGTCTCCATAACAACGGTCTCGTCGTTGTTGTTGTTGTTGTCGTTGTGGATCCCCGTGTCGAGACAATAATCTGCTCGGTCGCACATCCGACGTGCCGATTCGAGAATTATGGAACACTGCGGTGGATAAATGTATAAAAAACAATTTTTTATGGAACACTGCGGTGAATAAATGTATAAAAACATGTTTTTTAAACGGGGATGGCAAAGGTGAAGAAAAATTTTATATTACGGTTTATCGTCCTTTACACCAGACAAATAATAAACACAAAGTCTGAAGTGATTATAAATGATTTTGCTTAATTGCAATATGCCACTATCAATTAACCAATATCTCATATGTTTTTTTTTCTACTGAGATTCAGCACGCCTTTTCCAAGACAAGTCTTGCTCAAAGGCGAGAAAGGGTCTTTACAAAGGCAGCCATTTATAGGCGCCTACCCCTTTAGCAATGCGAGTGAACTCCTTGCTAAAGGGAGATTAGAACGCTAACCTGTTTCTTGTGCTTGATGGCGATCTTGTAAAGAGGAGACTCCGTTCCGTTGAACTTGATGCAGTTGTCGATGATCAGGTTGAAATCGTCTTCGAATTCGTCGATCGACTTGTAAACGTGTTCGTCGACCTTCGATCTCATCGTGGAATAATCCATCGGACGTTCTATGACGCCGTGGTAGCCGGGAGCCTAGAATTTTGCGTATTTCGAATCACTGTATTACACTGTTAATTAAATGTATTGTATTGTAAATCAATGTATTGTATAGTAAATAAATTTTTTTATTGTAGTAAGTCAATGGGTTGATTGTGTTATAAATCAATGTATTGTATTGTAAATTAATGTATTTCATTGTAAATAAATGTAATGTAATGCAAGTTAATGGATTGTATTATAAATCAATTTGTAAATAAATGTAATAATAACTAATAATTGTATTAATGTATCAAAGATGTATTTATTTTTATTGATAAACAAACATAAGATATGTAATGAAGACTTTATACAATAAACAGAAGTTTCAACCAATTACCATAGATGAGGCGGTAAATAATTATGACTATAACAATCAATTATACGCTAAAGACATAACCACCATAATCTGCAAAATATTACGACACAAGATGAATGAATGAATGAATGAATGTTAGACAATATTTAAGGTGGCTTAAGTCCATGTTAATGGGCCTCAAGGCCACTGAGATTATTGAACGACATTGAAGCAAGACAATAACGTTGTCAGAAGACGTTAACATGTAACCTACCTCCTCCTCTGTAACCGGGTAAGCAAACAATCCGACAGCATCCTTGAACTGCAGCTGATCCAACGTGTGCCTCAAGAGCATGCAGAACGGCTGAAGCTGCAGCTCCATCGCGGCTTCTCTCAGCTTCAACTAAATAAACATTGACAAATCAACAAACTCTCGAAAGCAGTTCAGCGCGGAATTTTACAATCGACTGATTTTATTGTCGGGTATTACAAGTTCTACGGCAACATCGAGGTTTTTTAAATAAACAACAACTAACGGCAACGATCACCGGTTAGCACAACAACAACAACGCAACAACAACTACAACTACAAACCAGTTCGACTTTCAGTTTCTCTCTCTTCCTGATCAACTCGAGTAGCAGACGAACTTTCTCGTAGTCCTGCCTCAGTTTCTTCAAGCACTTCAAACCGTTCTCGTCAAGAGATGGCGACGAAGAGAATGTCGATTGAAACTTTAAAAAAATATAACTTAATAAATAAAAAAAACATTACATAACAAATGAATAAATATAACTTAATAAATAAAACAAACATTACATAACAAATGAATAAATATAACTTAATAAATAAAAAAACATTACATAACAAATGAATAAATATAACTTAATAAATAAAAAAACATTACATAACAAATGAATAAATATAACTTAATAAATAAAAAATATTGCTTAATAAATAAAAAAATATAACTTAATAAATAAAAAATATTGCTTAATAAATAAAAAAATATAACTTAATAAATAAAAAATATTGCTTAATAAATAAAAAAATATAACTTAATAAATAAAAAATATTGCTTAATAAATAAAAAAATATAACTTAATAAATAAAAAATATTGCTTAATAAATAAAAAAATATAACTTAATAAATAAAAAATATTGCTTAATAAATAAAAAAATATAACTTAATAAATATAACTTAATAAATAAAAAATAAGTAAGCTAATAAGCAGGTGAGCAGATAAATAAATAAGTAAATAAATAAATGAAAAGAGAAAGCATGCAAGCTTGCATATGACTGAGTGACCACTAAAAAAGTGATCCTGTTGGAAAATAGGCGAGAGGTAATGAGTGATCCAAAACAGACATCAAAGCATGTTGTATTAATCATCACCAGATGTTGTATTAATATTTCAATAATCATCACCAGATGTTGTATTAATATTTCAATAATCATCACCAGATATTGTATTAATATTTCAATAATCATCACCAGATATTGTATTAATATTTCAATAATCATCACAGCATATTGTATTAATATTTCAATAATTATCACCAGATATTGTATTAATATTTCAATAATCATCACAGCATATTGTATTAATATTTCAATAATCATCACCAGATATTGTATTAATATTTCAATAATCATCACCAGATATTGTATTAATATTTCAATAATCATCACCAGATATTGTATTAATATTTCAATAATCATCACCAGATATTGTATTAATATTTCAATAATCATCACCAGATATTGTATTAATATTTCAATAATCATCACCAGATATTGTATTAATATTTCAATAATCATCACAGCATATTGTATTTATATTTCAATAATCATCACAGCATATTTATTGTATTAGACAGACAGGGTCGACCAAAAAGCTACCAAACGAGACTTCATACACAAACTCCTCACCTTACGAATGTTGTGTATGAAAAGGACTTGCTGAAGTCTCTGTATCAGCGGCAAGCCCCTTCTAGAATGCCTCTTCAGTAGCCAATACCTGTGAATCCTCATCATCAACTGCTGCCTGTCTCTCACCGTCAGGTGGTTTGATATGTTCGTCAAACTGGATTGTAGGGAAAAAAAATTGAATCGCGTCGTAACAACTGAAATAATAGATGAAATAAATAACGAATGAAATTATTTTTGTGATTTTACTAATAAAAAATTTGATCACGACGGATATCTCGTTTTTAATAAATTATCTGTACAGTACGTACTCAACTGAAACACTCAAAGATGACTTGACTTGACTTGACAGTCACTTTCGCAGACACAGCTAATAAATATAAACACAAGAAGATTCAATTGAAAAAATTTACCTCTGTTGCGAAAGATTGGGAATGGCAACAGGCCAAGCGAGATGCATGAGCCGACCATCGGCCCGGGGCGTCCCTTTTTCGATACAAGAACCTGGAGACGTCATCGAATGGTCGCCTTTTTTCGGTTTTCTGCCGGGCTTCTTTCGAGGCTGCTTACCCGGAGAGTTGTTCAAGGATAACTCCTGATCGGAACAGAACGTTTCGTCTTTCTTGAGGAGCCTACTACTATCATCTTCATTCGCCAGACTGTCGTCATTGTTTTTTGGCGCCTCTGTAACGTTCGGATCAGAACCAGCGATCGACAAGTGGAAATGCTTCGGGCAATAAAAGATTCTTGTCCTTCTGTCCCCGGTTCTCTTTGAAGAGAGAGTCTTTGACGAGTCGACGTCGGAGAGGGTCGAAGAAGAAGCGACCAGTTTGAGATAGCAGCCTTTATTGACCGCACAGAGGGCGTGGTAAGAGTGCGGACAGCCCGGGGCCTGACACCCGAGACAAGCCCCTCGGCCGACTTTGTTACAACCTCTGCATTTGAGCTCGGAACGCCACCTGGGTACTTTTTCCACTCGTTCTACCGGCTCCAGGTATACGTTGCTGCCAAAAGAGACCTACAAATGTAATTTTCTTGTGCATTTAGTTTATATTTACAAATTTTTGAAACAGCATCAAAGCAACTGCGTAAGTAGTTTGAATAAATTAACATAAAAAACAGATCTTTGCATAAAACCCACTTCATTAGATTGTTGCCTAAATATCGCCTCATAATAAAAAAAACACAGAGAAAACAACTCCACAACAAACTAAAACAAGACAAAATGAAGATAATAGAAGATTCTTAAGATCAAAATTTTACTAAATAAATTTTTTTTTTATAAAAAGTAAAAAAGCGAACTTCAGGAATGAAGAGAGCACAAAGGATGTGAACCCATCTGCCATCATTGGTCTGCTTCATGGCACCTGGTCCTGTCTTGCCCTTACACGAGCACGGGCATAGACAGCACTTGACTGGAGAATTAGGAGATTTCAAGCACTTTTTGCACAGCCACTGGCCTATTAATTTGAAATTTTAAAGGTTTTATTATCTTGCAACCAAATAAGATATTGCAAGTTAATACGTCTTGGAAACAATTTTATTATAACATCTCAAATATAATTCTCAGATTAACCTATTAAACTTTGGAAAGTAATCATATTAGGAAATGAAATTTTTTAAAGTCAGCATGACTCCAAGAACCAAGAAAAGACTATAAAACGTACTACATGAACGATATAACATGAATTGCTGCAAATTTCACTTGTAAATTATTGCAACAAATAATATAGAAGATAAATCATCAGGAGAGAAAGTAATAAGCATTTATAATTTAGACCACATAAAACACATCCCAAATTAAAACTTCAGAATCAAGATTCTAGTAATTCCACGAGCAATATCAACTCTACGGAAAAGAAAAAACAATGATCCGAACCAAAAACTTTGATTTATTTTAAATATAATCATAGAAATGATGAATTCGGATTGTTTAGATCATCATTAATGACATGAACGTGAGGTTATCAATCAAATTTTCAACTGAAAACTCTCAAGAAGAAAAAAACCTTCGGGAAAGTATGGCACTCCGTAGCAATCTTGGTGCACAGACAGGCCGCACGAATCACAGACGAGGATTCCATTCGTGGCACACGCCCAACTTTCTCGACACACGCTGCAAACTTTTATCTCCGCAATCTCGGAGGTGTTGCAGGCGGCTTGCTTCTCGGCCGCGGCACCGTCTGCGGTCGGGGCGGGGCAAGACGTCGTGAGGGAGTGGGCCTCTTTTTCGAGTCTATCCAATACAAATTCCAAACTGTCTAGCGCCACAGGTACCAATTTGTTTGCCTTACGATTATCATTTAAAAGTTTCAGCCATGCTATGTCCTGAAAAAAAAAACGATTTTTAGTCAAATCTTTTAGCAATTATTTTATATTATTAAAGATTAATCTATGTAAGAATCCATAAAACATTCTCTGAAAATAACCACCTCTTCATCAACGTCGTATTCAATTTCCGCATCCAACTCCTCTGGGGTCGTCTCAAAACATCTCAAATAAGCAGGAGTCAACTTGAATGATGCCGCTCGCTTTTGGCTCGAATCAGGTACATGAGTTTGGGCATCGCAAACTTGACTTGGAGTTGCAGACACAGATTTATTAATTTCAAGATCATCAGCCTGCAGAATGATAAAAAAAATAATAATTTCTATCTTAAATTCCTTACAAATACAGCAATAATATATAACAGCAACCTGATCCAAATTTCGATAAGAATTAACATTTCCCCGACAGCTGAATATTTCAGAAATACAAACAGTAGCCACGTTACAAACCATTCCCTAACCCCATCTTTTTTAGGAGAAATAGAGGGGCATGCCTAAATTAACTAATTCAAAATATTATTATAATTATAATATAACCAAGGATGCTAGAATAGGAGACTACTGCAAATACATTCAGCTACAAGTTTATTTCATATCCCAATAACAATCATTTAATTTGACAGGTTGAGAGGGTTAGCGAAAGGTTCGTAACGGGACTACTGGAGGTTCGTAACGGGACTACCGTAGGTTCGTAATGGGACCACTGTACGCCAAACCCATCAAAGTATATGATTACCCATTTTTAATAATAATAATAATAATTAATATAACAAAATTATAATAAAATGCTTTGATATGTTAGCTGTCACTCACTTTTGGATGATCATCTGGCTGCTCAGCCTCAATCGCTTCGATGACCTCCCGAGAGCTTTCGACGTCGATTGCATCGGAGATATTAAGCCGATGAATCTGACCATCGCTGAGGACATCGACAAACTTCTGTGCTTCTGCATAAGTGAGGGTCTTACGAGTAGGTAGAATCGTAAATTCTTTTCTGATCAATGGAAAACGTCGCTGTCTGCTCCATCTCTTGAGCTTGCTTTTTCGACGACGATCCCGTTTGCGTGTGCCAGCAGACACGAGTATCACCATGCTCAAAACTTTACCTTTATGCAAGTCCAAGTAGCTGTACGATTACGAAATGTAATATAATAATTATAATATGCAGAAAAAAATCAGAGCTAAACTCCAGCATCGGTAAAATCGTCTAATTCTAAAATCAAATCAGAAGCTTGCAAAAACATTATGCATTTTAATCCCAGACTTGCAATTGCAAAAACATATCCAGTTCTCAGATGTTAAATTAAATATGAAGGCAAGAAGACAAAAGGCTGCAAGTGCAAGACCTGTCGACAGCCGTGAAGAGTGCAGCTTCAAACGGAACGTAATAACATAATTTTTAAAATAATAACAAACAAATTAACTCCTCGATCATAACTCCAACAAGAAAAAATCGCTTTTTCTAAAACGCTTATATTATTTTGATCCTTCGGAAGTGTTAGATGACGCTCGAAGCGCTTGATTTTGAATTACATATTTTATTTTTGTTTTTTTACAAAAAAATTAAATAAAATTATTTACAATAATTCACAAAAATTTTTTAAATTAAAAAAACTGTACAAAATAATTATTTAATAGTTATCCATGTAAACATATCTTAACGGAAATCGTGGTTGAGGCCTGCTTATCGTCCACTAAATTGAGTTAATTTAGGTTTCAACTATCCTATTGATTAAATATGGCTAAAAGTTTAAGAAGCAAATGGAAGCGTAAAATGAGAGCTGTTAAGAGGGACAAAGTCGATGCAAAAATCAAGGCAAATCTGTTCAAGAAGGTCGAAAGCATCGCTAACGCAGTTTCCGCAACAAAAAATTCGAGTGCCGTCAATTCAGTCTCTGATGGCAATGGTTAGTCGATCTAAATTTCAGACTTTAAAATTGTATTTCAAGTATTGTTGATAAATCTTATCCGACACTTGATTGCTACTTTATATTTTCAGAAAAACAAAAACCGATCTATGAAGACAATAAAAGTATGTCAAACTTAGATATTATAATGCTGAATGTTTAACAAGTTTTACAATAAAGAAAATTATATATATATTTATGACCTCAACATTTGTTTATATGTGAAACTTTTGATGTTTTTATTTTACTTTTTTTTTCAATTTATTTTCTAGTTGAAGATGTTGAAATGAGTGAAGAAAAAAGTGCAAAAAATTCCTTTAATCCAAAAACTCTGCGCGACGAGAATGGGCAGTACCCGAAGTGGATGAATCAACGGGCCATTCGCAAGCTTAAAAAACTTAAGAATTCAACAAAAAATAAAAAGCGATAAACAACTCTGTTTGAAAAATGTAGTCCAAATTGACATTGTTGTTTTTTTAACTGTATAAAGATCATTGAATAAATTACTTTGTTTTTGTTTGATGTTGATCATAATTTGTTTACAAAGTCTCAATTTTTAGCTTGAACAAATAATTTTTTAAATGTCCTGATTTTAGAGATAAAATCTTGCAAAAAGGTCTTGAAATACATCTCTGTTAAAAACCCTAATCAAAGTCCTCGACAATCTTATAACCTATTTGAAAAAAAACGTTAATTTAGTGCCAAGGTAACTGGTTGACGTTTCAGGCTGGTAATAAATCGTCGAAAATCTGCCATGGTGACCCCAAGAGTAGCGGAATTCACCATCGGATGTAAATAGATGCGCTCGTCATCTCTTTCCTTCCAAATTTTTTCATCTATGATAAATTTAACTTCAGACAAGCTGTCATTTAGAAGAGCATATGGCGAAACGCAACCTTGTCGAACTCCCAATTTCTCAAACAGCTGATTCTCGTCAGCCAGCCGAAACCCGCCGCTGACAGCGAGACTCTTTGCCACTGAATTTAGATTGATGACTGTGTTGTGTTCGGCCGTCAATAGCCAAAACCCAGTTTTCTTCTTGTCGCGGATGAAAAGATTTTTACACATCAGTCCTTTCAGGTGTTCAAGGAGAGGTAGCATTTGTTCTACAGTGAATGCCTACGATAAAATGAAGAGCAATCTAAAAAAAACTAATTTTATGCAAATACAAAATTTAATTACTGTCATTTATAGATTAAACTACTTCGATATTAATAATAAAGATTGTTAACCTCCTCGTGTTGATGATTGTCATATTTGATATTCAAATCTGTCAAGTACTGCAACAACTCTTCTTGACCGTACAATTTCTTTTCCATTTCAGTAATTGAATTAATTTAGCCTCACTCCTGATGATAAAATTTTTGCCCACAATGCACAATGATCAATGAATAATGAATGGTTAAACGTCAGGCTGGCAAGGCATATTTATTCTTTTATATGTGACACCGAAAAGCTGCCGTTTATATTTAACCACAAGGCCAAAATATCTTGTTAATGGGAGACGTTATAAAATTTCTATCACTTAACCTTACTATGTAACTTCAATCCGTAAAAATTAAAAAAAATATTTATATTGAAATAATTTAAATTTTGTAATTATAATACTATATCACTTAATAGTTTTAGATACTTATTCTCATTTACGGGTTTACTATCAAAAGAGCGAATAATAACCAAAAACGGCACGGCGAAAATGAAAAGGGCAAAAATAAAAAAGTACAATAAAAAGGCAAACATCAAAAAAGCGAAAATGAGACTGAATTATTCCGTTTCAAATGCAAACCATCCAGAGGAAGCGCGGAAGAAAACTGGATCAAGAAAGAAAAACGATAAAAAAAACTTCTTTAAACCCCGGGTAACCCCGCAATTTTAGATCAACCTCTCGACCCCAGTTATTTTCCCTTCCTTTGGTCTCCAGTAGCGTGACTCGTTTGAACAGCGGCAAGACCAGAGACGAGATTTTGTCGAACCTTTCTTTGAGTTTTGAGGCTACTGAATGGTTTCATAATGAAAACTCGAACAATTTTGTTCGAGCATAAATTTGGTTTCCATTTTAATTCAAGACTACCTGCGCTTCAATAATACAGTGGCATGGAATATGGCTATTAATAAATCTAAGCAAATATATTGTTATATTCAAAATTATTTTAATAATACATTAACGTTTCTATTAAATTGAACAAGAATTATTATGCACTATCTTTGGTGTTTTATTGTATCCGGAGAATTATAACACTTCTCAAATTTGAAGGCGATTATCCGTTATTTATTTCGAAGGTACTTGTTTCACGCTTTCTCTGGCTTTAGTTTTTGTGAGTGGTGTGCTGCGTCTTTTTTTTAAAGAGTTGTAGCGTTCAGAGGTCGGTTACTGAATTTTGCTAAGTTTTTGTCAGCACGCGTAAAGTCGTGTTTTAGTAATGAGCGTAATTTCGTTTATATGATTCACATCTTAATTGGTTTGATATTTAGATATTGCTAAACATTTTTCGTACATTTGATTTTATATTTTTCAGATACAATGGAAACCGATCATGGTTTGTTTTTCGTCTTTCACATGAAAACGGTCTAACTAATTACTAAGACGTTTTTCGTCAAATTCTATTTAAACTAAATAGTATAACCTGCCTGAAGTTAGCTTAGTTAGTCAACTAGTGGCATATTTGGTAATCATTTACTTTGAATGGCTGAGGTGGTTAGGCTTGTTAGGGAAAGGTTCACAGAGAATACTGCAGGTTCGTAACGTGACCGCTGTAGGCCGAAGGGAATGATTACCGCATATTTAATTAAAAATTAAAAGTTGATGTAATTTTGTCTAGCAAATATCATTAAGTTCTAAATTTTATTAAAAATTTATTGCACGAATACACAGAACAACAACTAAGAACTAAGTTATATTTATAATTAATAATTATTATTTCAAATAAGTTATATTGATTTTTTATTAAATTGTAAAAATGCACACTTTTATGTCATGTTAAATATATGACGTGTTGGCTCACTGAACTAACTTCAAGAACATTAGTGTATAATAACTCTCTAAAAGCTAGAATCTAACTTGTTAAGTTTAGTAAAATTTTTACATCAGAACATATAAATAATCTAATAAACTATTATATTTTTCTGTGCATTTTTAGTGACAGATATACCACAAGGTTATTTTGATCAGTGTTTTATGATTTAAATTATTATAAAAAGTAACATAGGTAATTCATGAAATTTAATATATATATATTAATCAAAGCTAATTAAAATTTTTAGGGGATAGTAATGAAACTGTCCAAAAAGGTATTCTAACTTTTGATAATGGTTTTTAATAAACTATTTTTACTGTTCAACTAAATTGCAACTAAAATTATAGTAATGAGTATAAAATGAATATGCCAATTTTAGCATTTATAAGTACATTTTCAAAAACCAGTACATTTGCGACCAAATATCTGCAAATTGCTTTCTAAGGTTCTGCTTTATTTTAAAAAAATATTCGTAATAAAATCAGTTCATGTTGATCATTCTAATGATCTGATATGATCTTTTAGGACTGCTAGCCGTCAAAACCGAAACAAACAGCAAAGAAAATCTAGTTTCAGGAGGTTTCTAAAACTGGAATTTTTTATTTTCGGATTCTAGTATTTAATATGCCGAAAAGTATTGTTTCTAATTAATCTAAATTTTTCTTGGTAGATTGTGCAGAAGTCCCAGAGAAGATGGCAGACCCAGTGACCTTGGAACGTCCCGCTGAACATTCGTTTGATCCGGCTATGTATGTGCACAGGTAAAAAGTCTTTTTCGTCGAGTTTAAAAAACTACCTGCTCAGACCAGACGCATTATTAATATTTTTCAATAATCGACAGTCTTCCTAAGACGATGAAGAGAAGATTGAAGGCCTTAAAGAAACTGCAAGTGCAGGTTAACAACTTGGAGTCGGAATTTTTCGAAGAACTCCATGATCTCGAATGCAAGTACCAAGCCAAATATGAACCTCTATATGCCAAGGTGGGTACCGTTCACGTCGATTGATTGCCATTTATAGCGTTTGTAACTCTTGAAATTTACTGGTTGATATTTACAGAGAGGAGATATCGTAAATGCCAAGAACGAGCCTACGGATGAAGAATGCGAGTGGTCTGGTACGGATGAAGATCCCGTGGTGAGTTGTGTTTTGATACTTTGTGGTTTGCATGAAAATATCAATTGATATTTTTCATTTAATTATTCTTTAACAGTCAGATAAGTTTGAAACTCTAGCCATCGATGAGCAACCGGCCAAAGAACACAATTTTGGTGAGTTTTCCTGTTTTTTTTATGTTTCTATGGGTTGAAAATTTTTTTTTATTGTAATTATATATGGACTATATCTATAAAATATCTCATTCCGTGTACAGATGAGTCAACGAAAGGTATCCCGGAGTTTTGGCTCACTATTTTCAGGAATGTGGACATCCTCAGATCCATGGTTCAAGTAAGTAGTTAAGAATGTTTAACACATATAACAGTTTATGTATATGTTTTATAAATACATACTGTTGCGTTACAGCCACACGATATACCAGTCCTGAAACACCTCCAAGACATTCAGGTCCATCTCCACGGCGACAAGGTACATTATTTCCTGTTGATATTTTCAATTGACGCTCTGAACGATAAATTGGTTTTCGATTTCGTAAATTTATCATATCACTGCAGAGCTTCAGTTTGGACTTTCTCTTTGATGAGAACGAGTTCTTCACGAACAAAGTACTGACGAAGAAGTACTTCCTGAGGTTCAAGCCTGACGAGGATGAACCGATAATGTACGAAGGGCCCGAGGTTTACAAGTGTACTGGGTTAGTTAACGTTCATCTTTTATCGTAAAACATTATGTTTTTGTACATGTTTTTATGCTAAAAGTATATCTAAAATGTCATCAAATTAAAAGTTTCGTTTATGTCTTGTTGACATTTTAGTGCATAAATAGTTTCTTTTCATAGTGGAAACGGATTCTTGCTCTGGACTACGAGTCCACTAGAGTGGGTGAAATACTTTGAGGGACTGCCTTCGGACCGTAGCTCACGCAGTAGTAGAGCCACGGTCAAATCCCACTGAAACTCTTTATTCATTTATGAATTATTAAACATTTCAGTTGTCAAATCGATTGGAAGGCAGGAAAGAACGTGACCGTTCGTCTGGTGAAGAAGGTTCAGAAGCACAAGGGGCGAGGTGTCAAGAGAGTGCTGACCAAGACGGTTCAGAATGATTCCTTCTTCAATTTCTTCAATCCGCCGACAGGTACGTCTATGCACCAAATATTTGTTTCTAATTGTTATTTTATTTGTTATATAACTGTTATTTATTTTTAAATGTTTTTAACTTTCGATTATTTTTAACTTTCGATTATTTTTAAATTTATATAACTTTTATTTATTTTTAAATTTAATTAACTTGTATTTTTATTTTTTCAGTTACTGAGAATGAGACCATGGTGAGCTGACATTTCAATTTGTTTAATTTATTATGTATATTGGTGCATAGTGCATAGTTATTATTCTTATACAGTATATTTTTATGACGAATTATAGCCGGTGAGATTACGTTCCGATGTTGTCGTAACTTGTTCTATATTCATTATTAATTTCAAAACTTGTTTAAAGTCAGAACAAAGCTTATCTACAAAACAAATCTACAGAGAAAAAAAGTATACAATATTTAGATTACATTTAAATGGTTTCCAGGATGAGGAAACAGAAGATATCCTCGAAGCCGATTTCGAGATCGGACAGTTCCTGAGGGAGAGGATCGTAGCGAGAGCCATCCTCTACTATACTGGAGAGTGCCTCGATGAGGATGATGACGATGAGGTTTGCTCTTGTTGTTGAGATGCATGTTGAGTTGAGTTGTTTTTATTTTTATATTTATGTATAGCTTTTTCAGCTGTTTACATTTTTGTTTGTTTTGTATCGTTACAGTACGTGGAGGCAGAAGAGGGAGAAGCTGCCGAGGTTAACAACTTTGGAATGAATTTTTTTGTGTGAAAGGAAATGTAATCTTGTGTTATGTGTTGTAGTGGTGATATTAATGAAAAAAAACGAGCTATAATTTTCATGATTCTAAAAAAGAAATAAAAGCTATTTTTTGTCCTGAATTTTATCTTAGAAACCTTTTTTTTTGTTGCAGGACACTGAAGATGATGATTGAATGAGTTCCTAGTCATTTCTTTTACCCATTTGAGGTATGTTGAGTAGAAGAATGCCTGATGAATGTAGGTGTAATTTTACTTGTTATTAACATCTTTATTAATTTCTCCAGATTTGTGGCAGAAAATGAGTGGGACCATCTGAAGCGAGTTAATGAGACAAAATCATCATCATCTGTTTCTTTTTCGGTTTATGTTCCTTTAATGTTTAATCAAATATGTTCTCCATGAGCTGGCGTTTTTGATAGCTAGCTTTCTGTGATTCTCACCTTGCACTAGCTCAAACATGTATGAATGGTTGGTTGTTCATGAGGGAAACGGTCTCGTCTTATTATTATTGCTTTTCTCTGTTGATGTTTTTTTGCTTTGGCTGATAAAATAAAATGTTTGACTATGATCTGATTTGTTGTTACGTGTTGTTGTTTCAACTCGTTCCGAGTAGAGCTTAGGATAAAGAGTGAGAAAGTAAATGTAATTTCATGGAAAAAACTTGTGGAAATAAAGGAGATTGAAATTTCCCTTTTATCGGTTAGTGCTATTTCCATTCTTGTGAAATGCAGAGGTAATGAATTCAGTCCAAATCGTTGATATTTCAATGTTAAACGTATCTGCTCTGTATGCGTGCTGCGGCTAGACTTCGATATAAGTACCATTGTTGGTGGCGGACTTATAGCAAAAGCAAGCTCCTTTAACACCATTGTCATTGCATCTCAATGATGAAATGAGCCATCCTCTACTATACTGGAGAGTGCCTCGATGAGGATGATGACGATGAGGTTTGCTCTTGTTGTTGAGATGCATGTTGAGTTGAGTTGTTTTTATTTTTATATTTATGTATAGCTTTTTCAGCTGTTTACATTTTTGTTTGTTTTGTATCGTTACAGTACGTGGAGGCAGAAGAGGGAGAAGCTGCCGAGGTTAACAACTTTGGAATGAATTTTTTTGTGTGAAAGGAAATGTAATCTTGTGTTATGTGTTGTAGTGGTGATATTAATGAAAAAAAACGAGCTATAATTTTCATGATTCTAAAAAAGAAATAAAAGCTATTTTTTGTCCTGAATTTTATCTTAGAAACCTTTTTTTTTGTTGCAGGACACTGAAGATGATGATTGAATGAGTTCCTAGTCATTTCTTTTACCCATTTGAGGTATGTTGAGTAGAAGAATGCCTGATGAATGTAGGTGTAATTTTACTTGTTATTAACATCTTTATTAATTTCTCCAGATTTGTGGCAGAAAATGAGTGGGACCATCTGAAGCGAGTTAATGAGACAAAATCATCATCATCTGTTTCTTTTTCGGTTTATGTTCCTTTAATGTTTAATCAAATATGTTCTCCATGAGCTGGCGTTTTTGATAGCTAGCTTTCTGTGATTCTCACCTTGCACTAGCTCAAACATGTATGAATGGTTGGTTGTTCATGAGGGAAACGGTCTCGTCTTATTATTATTGCTTTTCTCTGTTGATGTTTTTTTGCTTTGGCTGATAAAATAAAATGTTTGACTATGATCTGATTTGTTGTTACGTGTTGTTGTTTCAACTCGTTCCGAGTAGAGCTTAGGATAAAGAGTGAGAAAGTAAATGTAATTTCATGGAAAAAACTTGTGGAAATAAAGGAGATTGAAATTTCCCTTTTATCGGTTAGTGCTATTTCCATTCTTGTGAAATGCAGAGGTAATGAATTCAGTCCAAATCGTTGATATTTCAATGTTAAACGTATCTGCTCTGTATGCGTGCTGCGGCTAGACTTCGATATAAGTACCATTGTTGGTGGCGGACTTATAGCAAAAGCAAGCTCCTTTAACACCATTGTCATTGCATCTCAATGATGAAATGAGCCATCCTCTACTATACTGGAGAGTGCCTCGATGAGGATGATGACGATGAGGTTTGCTCTTGTTGTTGAGATGCATGTTGAGTTGAGTTGTTTTTATTTTTATATTTATGTATAGCTTTTTCAGCTGTTTACATTTTTGTTTGTTTTGTATCGTTACAGTACGTGGAGGCAGAAGAGGGAGAAGCTGCCGAGGTTAACAACTTTGGAATGAATTTTTTTGTGTGAAAGGAAATGTAATCTTGTGTTATGTGTTGTAGTGGTGATATTAATGAAAAAAAACGAGCTATAATTTTCATGATTCTAAAAAAGAAATAAAAGCTATTTTTTGTCCTGAATTTTATCTTAGAAACCTTTTTTTTTGTTGCAGGACACTGAAGATGATGATTGAATGAGTTCCTAGTCATTTCTTTTACCCATTTGAGGTATGTTGAGTAGAAGAATGCCTGATGAATGTAGGTGTAATTTTACTTGTTATTAACATCTTTATTAATTTCTCCAGATTTGTGGCAGAAAATGAGTGGGACCATCTGAAGCGAGTTAATGAGACAAAATCATCATCATCTGTTTCTTTTTCGGTTTATGTTCCTTTAATGTTTAATCAAATATGTTCTCCATGAGCTGGCGTTTTTGATAGCTAGCTTTCTGTGATTCTCACCTTGCACTAGCTCAAACATGTATGAATGGTTGGTTGTTCATGAGGGAAACGGTCTCGTCTTATTATTATTGCTTTTCTCTGTTGATGTTTTTTTGCTTTGGCTGATAAAATAAAATGTTTGACTATGATCTGATTTGTTGTTACGTGTTGTTGTTTCAACTCGTTCCGAGTAGAGCTTAGGATAAAGAGTGAGAAAGTAAATGTAATTTCATGGAAAAAACTTGTGGAAATAAAGGAGATTGAAATTTCCCTTTTATCGGTTAGTGCTATTTCCATTCTTGTGAAATGCAGAGGTAATGAATTCAGTCCAAATCGTTGATATTTCAATGTTAAACGTATCTGCTCTGTATGCGTGCTGCGGCTAGACTTCGATATAAGTACCATTGTTGGTGGCGGACTTATAGCAAAAGCAAGCTCCTTTAACACCATTGTCATTGCATCTCAATGATGAAATGAGCCATCCTCTACTATACTGGAGAGTGCCTCGATGAGGATGATGACGATGAGGTTTGCTCTTGTTGTTGAGATGCATGTTGAGTTGAGTTGTTTTTATTTTTATATTTATGTATAGCTTTTTCAGCTGTTTACATTTTTGTTTGTTTTGTATCGTTACAGTACGTGGAGGCAGAAGAGGGAGAAGCTGCCGAGGTTAACAACTTTGGAATGAATTTTTTTGTGTGAAAGGAAATGTAATCTTGTGTTATGTGTTGTAGTGGTGATATTAATGAAAAAAAACGAGCTATAATTTTCATGATTCTAAAAAAGAAATAAAAGCTATTTTTTGTCCTGAATTTTATCTTAGAAACCTTTTTTTTTGTTGCAGGACACTGAAGATGATGATTGAATGAGTTCCTAGTCATTTCTTTTACCCATTTGAGGTATGTTGAGTAGAAGAATGCCTGATGAATGTAGGTGTAATTTTACTTGTTATTAACATCTTTATTAATTTCTCCAGATTTGTGGCAGAAAATGAGTGGGACCATCTGAAGCGAGTTAATGAGACAAAATCATCATCATCTGTTTCTTTTTCGGTTTATGTTCCTTTAATGTTTAATCAAATATGTTCTCCATGAGCTGGCGTTTTTGATAGCTAGCTTTCTGTGATTCTCACCTTGCACTAGCTCAAACATGTATGAATGGTTGGTTGTTCATGAGGGAAACGGTCTCGTCTTATTATTATTGCTTTTCTCTGTTGATGTTTTTTTGCTTTGGCTGATAAAATAAAATGTTTGACTATGATCTGATTTGTTGTTACGTGTTGTTGTTTCAACTCGTTCCGAGTAGAGCTTAGGATAAAGAGTGAGAAAGTAAATGTAATTTCATGGAAAAAACTTGTGGAAATAAAGGAGATTGAAATTTCCCTTTTATCGGTTAGTGCTATTTCCATTCTTGTGAAATGCAGAGGTAATGAATTCAGTCCAAATCGTTGATATTTCAATGTTAAACGTATCTGCTCTGTATGCGTGCTGCGGCTAGACTTCGATATAAGTACCATTGTTGGTGGCGGACTTATAGCAAAAGCAAGCTCCTTTAACACCATTGTCATTGCATCTCAAACTGTTTTTCTATTGACTGTGCCATCTAGGACAAATTCGTTGCAAACATTAAATGAGTGTAAGTGTCTACTAATTTGAATTTAATAAAAACTAGACTACCTCTAGTTCAAGGATGTCTTGATATAACAACTGGATGCACAACCTACTCTAGTAGGCCTAATGTTTTATTGCTTCTTTATATCATAATTATAAATAAATTGATGTAACAAATTACAAAAGCATCAGTAGTTATATCATACTTCTAAAATGATGTAACTATGACGTAATTGGCTAATATGTCTTGGCCTACTAGAATAGGTTAGGTTAGAATAGGTTGTGGATCAAGTTGTTATATCAAGATATCCTTGCTCTAGTTAGCATCGCAACAACACAGAAGCGGCTAGGAACAAGCCAAGGAAATGTTATTAAAATTTGGTTAAAACACTATAAGGGTGATTAGTGAAAGAGTGAGGTGGGCAAGGAGGTTAATCAACTTTGTATTTATACACATTTAAACTTTTCTGTTAATGATGATGATGCGTTATAATGTGAATTTCAAACGTCGTGGTAGTATTTATTGTCTGGCAGTGTACTAATTTATGCTTAATAATGCTTTTAAAATTGGTCGATATTTTGTGTCTGATTATCAAGTGGTTTATTAAGTATAGGTACCGTGTATTCAAAAATGTTGACGATCGGGGAGAAAAATGATGTTTTCTGAAAAATAGAGAAGGACGAGTGTTCAACTTTTTCTCCATAAAAGTAAATAGGCAAGTGAATGACCAAATCAACTTTTTTTTAAAAAAAAAGTTTATGACCGGGGCGCTAAATTAACATTACTCATTTCATCAATTTTTCCATCCCAAAAATTTCTACCGCGCTTTTACGCTACAACATTGTTTTTCATAACGGTTTTGTTAGTGTGTTTGTAGAGTAAATTTAAGCTTAGTAGTTCCATATATGGGTAGTTCAAGGACGTGTATACTTTTGTAATATATAAAAATAATAATTCTGTAAACAATATGTATAGGTAATTTCTCTAATCTCGAATGCAGTTATAGCAGCCAATTGAATAAGTTTCAAAATGTGTTGGTGACGTTTTAAGCCTGAATTTGATGCATGATATTTACATATACTGTATTCAGGACAAGTTTCTTTTGAGGCTCAATTTTTTATCATGATCCATTTTTTGCGTAAATTGTTGGAACATCCCCACTGCAAAACGCGCAATTCCTTCACGCGTAATTTGTGGACAACGTCGAAAGAGCTCAAAAATAAATTTGAAGGCTTAATGCATTATTTCACGATTGTTTAAAATCAATGCAAATTAACATAATGATTTTTAACAGCATCGTTTAAGTTAGAATTGAAAAATTTAGTTTGACTGGCTTTTTTTTTTTGGTGCCGCCATTTTTAACCAAACTAATTCAATTATAAAAACTTAATCTTTTAATGTAGTCAAGTTTGAAACCCTGAGTTGATGAAAACCAATATTAAAATGTAATAATTTAAAATGTTACATTTTCAAAATGAAATATTACCAGCATGAACATAAATAGTCAAAAATCATCTAAGAACGTGCAGATTCATAGACATATTCATTCTAACTTTTATATATATATTAAAAAAAATATGGTTTTCAATATAAATAAACTGAACTGAAGCAAGATCAAAGAACTCGACAAGATAAAACTGAAAACAAGGCTCAAGTATGATAGACCATGCTTATATCTTTATATTTACATCAGCTGTTTGATTCTATGTATCCACTGTACTCCTTTATCAAATGGATATTAACTCTTGACGGATGTCAGTACTTGTTCGCAGATGGTCTTGTACTGCCAGACGCTACCTTTTGCTCGTTTCCTGCAGATGCCAACCAGAGAGGACTTGTGTATCTCGACCACTTCCAGGTTGAATGCGAGCCGCACCTTGTCCGAGTCGTCGGGTATGCTGCATCGCACTGTGTAACTGTCAGGTGAAAAAAGAATATGATTAGTGGTATTCTTCATAGACTATAGAATGGTTGAAAATGATCGCGTTGAAGTTGATAGAAAATTCTGCCCTACCAAGGCAGAAGGAAGCAAGTCACCGAAACGTGATTTCGTAATAAATGTAAAACAAATTTAGGTTTTACTTGTAGTGCTGGGATATGATTCCTTTTGTCGTGGGTTATACACAGAAACTATGCATAGTAAAACCAATTCGTATATAATATAATGTAGGTCTTGCTTTCTACATTTAAACACACTATTGATCTAATTTTAGGCCAAAATTGGACTCGCTTCCTTTTGCTGTGGCTAAAGATATCAGTCTTCTATAAACAAGTTTAAATTTAAATACAATGAAAATCTTCACGATACATTAATTATGAATTACTAGGCCTTGAGCAAGTGTGCCATAAAATTATCCATGATTCTAAAAAAATACATTAAAGCGAACAGAAATATATGAACCGGGACAGAATATATCTAGATAAGACATAAGTAAAGTACTAACAAGTACACAAACCGAACACAAATATATAAAGTCCAGAATAAACCAGAGAGTAATAAATACAGTAAAAGTCCACTAGAGTGGCACCCTCAAGAGCGTCTGCTAAGAGCAACAAACACTTTTCCTCGGAACGAAATTTCTTAAATCTGTATCTGAATTATGAAACAGGAAACAAACCCGACAGTCTTGAATTGGATGTTCAACTCATTGAGAACGAATGTTATGTCCCGAACCAGTTCTTCGGGAGGCTTCTGACTGAGATTCGAGACGTTGTTCATGGCCTGTGAAGATCATCATCATCATCAAGCAGGATTATTTCAACATTTAAGTAAATATTTATTAATTGATAAAATATTTGCAGTAATTTCTTTAGCGCACTGGTGGTAATTTAAAAAAAATTATTTTGTGAATATATAAACAGCTATCGTATTTTTACGCATTAAAAGCGCCCTCTGACGTATCAGGAAAGGTCATAAAAAAGTATGTTGCTTTAAATGTAAATACGTAAAATGTAATTTCGATAATATATACATCAAATTGTGTTTATTTATAAAGCTGCATCTTTTTTTACCCCTCTCCAGGCCTCCATAGACGCGCGTTATATGCGAAAAAATATGGTACAAAGTTCAAACAGAGCATTCCATTGAAAAGCAGATAATTTTGCAAAGCTAAGACTAAATAACCCAATTAATTACAGTAAGAAAAGTTTCTTTCTCTTCAGCGAAACGAACAAAATTTAAAAAAAAACTCCCAAAAGTTAAAAAAAAACTTCTCGACCTTGACGACCCTCGGACGATCGGGACTGGAATTCTTTTTTTTCGGGGTCAGCATGCAGATCAACTTGTCCATTCCCTTCTCGATGCTTCCGAACAGGGAGGTGGCCTTCCTGACGGATTTCGTGCAGTACGGCGTCTCGTCCATGGTCAGGCACTGGAAGTCCGATGCCATCGTCTCTTCCTCGTCGGTCGTCTCGTTTGAGCCGCGGTCGTAACAAAACTGTTTCGGTCTTTACGATTATTTGTAAAGATGAGCAGATTTTAAAACAAAATATATACATATTATTATACAAAACCATACATGTTATCATACAAAACTGTTTCGGTCTTTACGATTATTTGTAAAGATAAGCAGATTTTAAAACAAAATATATACATATTATTATACAAAACCATACATGTTATCATACAAAACTGTTTCGGTCTTTACGATTATTTGTAAAGATAAGCAGATTTTAAAACAAAATATTTCAGCAAAATTTTAGCAGATTTTAAGCGACAAAAGAATCATTTAATTTTTATTATTATAACTTTGTTATACAAATTATACATATTATTAAACAAAATATATACTTATTATTATACAAAATTATGCATATTATAATACAAAATTATACATATTATTATACAAAACTATACATGTTATAATACAAGTTTGTTGTTTGACAATAATTTTTTTGAATTTCTATCCGATCTTCTTTAATTCCAACGAAGCCACACAAAAATAAAAAAACAAAACACAAACTTATTGCTTCCTTGAACCGGAGTGGAAATGCTGATGTTGTGGAGTTGCGAGTCAACCGAACGGGACGGGCTAAGGGTCGACGTCGGAAAGAGAAGTCTATCTCCGACTGTGGGTCGAGGTGCTGCGGAGAAAATCCGTGAAATCACATAAACGCACAAACAAGCTAATAAATAAATAAATAAACAAACTGATCCTGTGCATGTTGCATTCATATAAAAACTACTTTAACAAAATTGACGTAAAAACAACAAACCAACTAACTTCCGACGTAATTGGACCGAGCTGAATTCTCGACATTCCTGGACGGGGTCAAGTACGCCCCGGTCAGCGGACGCGGCCTGCTTTTCGGCGTCTTCGGTCTCGCGAAAGAAAAGTTTTCCTTCTTGTCTTCCACCACAACGTTGCTGGTTTCGACCTCGTCAGTCGACCTGCCCCTGGAGCGAAACGGTCTCGAGGGGAACGTCCTCTCCGCCTCGGCGACCGCGGTGCACCTCTGGTTCGGATCCCGAACGGTCCTGGGTGTTTTCCCATTCGCCGGCCTTCTTAAGAAGCTCTCGTCGTCTTCTTCCACCGGTGGTTTGGTGTCCTTGAACTTTGCGTCGTTCAATGGCTGAGTGTGAAAATAAGGTTAATTTTCACAGTTTGCTCAAAATAAAGGCTTCCTTTGGATTATATCAACATTTTGTGCAATAGATAGACTTTTTCACAGTACCATATATACTCGGGTATAAGTCGAGAAATTTATACCGTTTTTTAAGCCAAAAAATCAACTCGACTTATACACAAGACACTGAATATACCGAATATTTCTGGAGCTGGCCATATAAATAGAATAGAGGACATCGTATGAAGCAGGTATACAATTCTCGACTTATACCCGAATATATATACGGTAATTAACTTTTCACATTATGACTAGCTTTAACAAGATATTTATCTATAGAAACAATCGAGAACGCAAGAAAATCTCAAAAGTTTATAGACGGAACTATAAATGAAAAACGAGGTATTAATTACTGACCCTGATGAAGAATTCATCCGCCTGGGCCTGTACGGGTTTCTGCGTCAGTACCTGCGGCCTCATCAACCTGATCGGGCGACCCTGCTGTTTCTTTTTGAGCAGCAGCAGATACGTCGACGTTATGTAGTCGTATTCCCAGCGCAGCAGTTTCTCCTTCAGCTCGGACCGGTTCAGCCGGAAGTAAACTGACATCTCCATGAGACACACCTCGTCCAGGTATTCGCTCTGGAAAAGAAATCGTACGTGAGCCGTGCTTCGAACACTCGTAATCGACGTATTTCAATGTAAATTACGTATTTCCGGGTTATTTGTACATACTGTACAGGTTTAATGCATAGGTTGAAACCGTACACGCCTGCTAGACTTGGTAGTTTACTGCAATCTCGAATGCAGAACTCTGTCTTTGGTACTACTAAAGTGTATTCTATGATAATGGATTATTTTTGAAGCACTTCACCACACATGTGACACGATCGTGTTGACAGAACATCACGAAATTAAAAGCCAGACCGACCGACCGAAAATTCCAATTCTTCGACTAATCCTGACTCTAAGAAAACCCATACTAATTTCGATTATTTGATAACTTACTTAGGAACTATAAAAAGTTACCTGTTGAGTTATAAAAAGTAAAAAAACAAAACAATTAATAGGAATTAAAAATTTACCCGTTGGATGGTAACAGGTAACTCAACAGGTAAAAAAACAATTATTAGTAATTAAAAAGTTACCTGTTGAGTGGAGTCCCAGGCCACCGGACACCCGTACCCCCTGACGATCCACGAATGATTAATAAGTTCCCTCATACTCATTCTCTTGTCCGGGTCAACCTGAAGTAGTCCCTTAATGACCTCCGTACTTTCTTTTGATAAGGACTTCGGTGTAGTGTACTTGCCGCTCTTTTGATTGAAATGTTTGGAGTTAATTTGTTACAATTAAAATCTTTTTTTTAATTAATGATTTTAATGCTTTAATTAATTGAATGCTTCAATGACTTGAATGCTATAATGAATTGAATGCTTTAATGAATTGAATGTTATAATCAATTGATTGTTATAATGAATTGAATATCATAATGAATTGAATGCTTTAATGAATTGAATGTTTTAATGAATTGAATGCTTTAATGAATTGAATGCCTTAATGAATTGAATGCTTTAATGAATTGTGTGCTTTAATGAACTGAATGTTATAATGAATTGAATGCTTTAATGAATTGTGTACTTTAATGAACTGAATGTTATAATGAATTGAATGCTTTAATGAATTGAATGCTATAATGAATTGGATGTTATAATCAATTGATTGTTATAATGAATTGAATATCATAATGAATTGAATGCTTTAATGAATTGAATGTTTTAATGAATTGAATGCTTTAATGAATTGAATGCCTTAATGAATTGAATGCTTTAATGAATTGTGTGCTTTAATGAACTGAATGTTATAATGAATTGAATGCTTTAATGAATTGAATGCTATAATGAATTGAATGTTATAATCAATTGATTGTTATAATCAATTGAATGCTTTAATGAATTGAATATTATAATGAATTGAATGCTTTAATGAATTGAATGCTTTAATGAATTGAGTTCTTTAATGAACTGAATGTTATAATGAATTGAATGCTTTAATGAATTGAATTTTATAATGAATTGAATGCTTTAATGAATTGAATGCTTTAATGAATTGAATGCTTTAATGAATTGAGTTCTTTAATGAACTGAATGTTATAATAATTTGAATGCTTTAATGAATTGAATTTTATAATGAATTGAATGCTTTAATGAATTGAATGCTTTAATGAATTGAGTTCTTTAATGAACTGAATGTTATAATGAATTGAATGCTTTAATGAATTGAATTTTATAATGAATTGAATGCTTTAATGAATTAAATGCTTTAATGAATTGGAAGAATTAAGTTATTATTATAATTATCTTAAAAATTGTCACTAACGAGAATCTTCTTGTACACAGCATTCAGGTTGTCATCATCAAACGGCAGACGACCACATAGCAACGCGTACAATAGAACACCCATGCTCCACAAGTCAGCCTGCAAGATGTCGGAAAAAAAAGATGCATATTATACGTTCCTAGACGTAATTATTAGAGATTTATATCTGATTAGAATACAAATAACTACCTAGATCATCAACATATACATTCCTAGACGTAATTATTAGAGATTTATATCTGATTAGAATACAAATAACTACCTAGATCATCAACATATACATTCCTAGACGTAATTATTAGAGATTTATATCTGATTAGAATACAAATAACTACCTAGATCATCAACATATACATTTATAGATGTAATTATTAGAGATTTATATCTGGTTAGAATACAAATATAGTTATTTGATCAACACATCATCAACACATACATTTATAGATGTAATTATTAGAGATTTATATCTGGTTAGAATACAAATAACTACCTAGATCATCAACACATACATTTCTAGACGTAATTATTAGAGATTTATATCTGGTTAGAATACAAATAACTACCTAGATCATCAACACATACATTTATAGATGTAATTATTAGAGATTTATATCTGGTTAGAATACAAATAACTACCTAGATCATCAACATATACATTTATAGATGTAATTATTAGAGATTTATATCTGGTTAGAATACAAATAACTACCTAGATCATCAACATATACATTTCTAGACGTAATTATTAGAGATTTATATCTGGTTAGAATACAAATAACTACCTAGATCATCAACACATACATTTATAGATGTAATTATTAGAGATTTATATCTGGTTAGAATACAAATAACTACCTAGATCATCAACACATACATTTATAGACGTAATTATTAGAGATTTATATCTGGTTAGAATACAAATAACTACCTAGATCATCAACATATACATTCCTAGACGTAATTATTAGAGATTTATATCTGGTTAGAATACAAATAACTACCTAGATCATCAACACATACATTTATAGACGTAATTATTAGAGATTTATATCTGGTTAGAATACAAATAACTACCTAGATCATCAATATATACATTCCTAGACGTAATCATTGGAGATTTATATCTGGTTAGAATACAAATAACTACCTAGATCATCAACATATACATTCCTAGACGTAATCATTGGAGATTTATATCTGGTTAGAATACAAATGACGACCTAGATCATCAACATATACATTCATAGACGTAATCATATCTGCTAAGAATACAAACCTAGATCATCAATGCATCTACGATTATCAAAAATAAAAAATTCATTATTTTGCGAATGAGATGAAAATATTTTAAACGAAAAAAAATCGCCTAAAAATTAGAAGTCACCTTCGGACCCAAATATCTCTTGCCGGCGATGAGTTCCGGGGCGGCGTACGCAGGACTTCCGCAGCAGGTTGAAAGAGCAGTATCAAGACCACCCTGTAGTATTTTTATTTAATTTTTTTTTGTTTTCATATTATTGTTTATATTATTTTATTATAAACAGTAATATGCTTGAAAGTGGTGATGCAATAAAGAAATTACTGATCACAATTACAAGCAATGATGAAAAATATGTATGTGCTATGTGGAAGGAAAAAAACTGAGATCACAGATACATGCAGTGGGGAGTAAACTGATCACAGATACTTGCAGTGGGGAGTAAACTGATCACAGCTACATGCAGTGGTGAGTAAACTGATCACAGATACATGCAGTGTGGAGTAAACTGATCACAGATACCAGTAGTGTAGAGAAAACTGAAAACAATTACATGGAGTGTGGAGACATTTGATAAAAAATAAATGCAGTAAAGAAACAACTGTACACAAATATATGAAGTGTGGAGACATTTGATCTGAACATAAATACACAGTGTGGAGACATTTGATCAAAATAAATGCAATAAAGAGACATGTGTTCACAAATACATGAAGTGTGGAGACACTTTATCACAAATATATAACCATACAAACAAATGTTCACAAATAAACTTGATGAAAAGAAAGCCCTACTTCTGGCCTGGCGCTCAGTCCGAAATCTGTCAGTTTCAGATTCTGATCTTCATCGAACAGCATGTTTTCCTGATATATTTTATATATTTAAATTGAATTAAAATTTGGTAAGAAAATATTTAACAATATAATAATAATAATTATTATTATTAAAATCAAATAAATGGGTATACATTAATGGCTTAAACTTAAACACCACCGTTTAACACTCACTTAACACCCGTGGAATATTCAAGTTTACTTGTTGTTAACATCAAATAACTAAATATAAGTCTTTTTCAGCAAATCACATTGAATACCAACACCACAGACAACAGCAGAATATTACAACAACAACTGGGTACCAACGGGTTTCAAATCTCTGTGGACGAAACCCTTGTAGTGAATGTAGGCCACAGCTGCTACGATTTGTCTGAAGCAGTTCCTTGCTTCTTCTTCGGACAGTTTGTCTTTCGTGATGATGTAATCAAATAATTCACCTCCTTGACAATACTGTAGAATAGCTTTTTTATATAAACATATAGAATTTTTTTGAAGAGAAAAAACTATCGTTTTTTTCCTGGTTACTTTAAAAACCTGACTTTCAGCTTAAAAAAATTTCATTATTTACCTCTTCAATGCAGCATGAAGTTCAATTTCTCAAGAGCTTAATGAGCTTTACAATACTTGATCATAAAGATACTTAAAATGACTAAATAAAATAAAATCTAACACAATATAAACAACATTTTACCTCCAACACGAGATAAAAATATGTGTCCGTTTCCACAACTTGATAAAGCTTACAAATATTCTGATGCGTAAGCTTCTTCATGGCGTCGATTTCTTGCTTAACTCTCGGTAGATCCTTGCCGAGAGCTTTTTTGTTCATTATTTTGATGGCCACCTTGTCCCCAGTAGCAGTATGATAGCCCAGCTTTACTTTAGCAAAGCCACCTGAATAAAATAATTAAAAACATTTTTTTTTTACAACAAGAAGAATATCATTTTGAGGAAGAATTAGCCAGCTCCTCTACAATATTTGATTAAGAGATGATTATATCAACTGTATTATAAAACCCTTATAGCATGATAAACGTGTACCGTATACGAATTGAAAAACCATTTAAATTTAGATTAAAAATTTTAGAAGACAACTTCTGAGTAGGAAATGGAAACATAGTGTAACCTTATTAATAAGACTGCAGAATTGATAACAAATAAAAAATTAGGCAAATGCAGAAAAAAAACTGAAAATAATTGAATTATATTAGGTTATTCAGGTTACTGTCACTTGTTACTGAGACTTTGGTTATGAAAACAAAAAATTTTCATTTTTTCATGGTTGTAAAAATTAAAGTATAAGACTTTATAAGTGCCTTGACAAACATTATTTTTGATTATAGACGAATCAGTAAGCATTTCAAGATTGATATTTTAATAATCCGTAGAATAAACATAATAATAATAAATAATATATAAGAACGTTAATAAGTAGTTAAGTCAAGTTGTTTTCTAATTTTCCACCCACCTGATCCGATCGTACTCCGCACATGGTACATCCCACTTAAAACTTCAACAGTCATTATGCTCGATTTTAGACGTCAGTTGAAAACAGACCTCTAATACAATAAAATTACAGCATTAAAATACAATTGCAACTCGTTAAAACAAAAACTAAACAAATTCGAATGTGGCGGGTGCTCTGTATACAACTACAGAGAACAAATAGCCCTATTCTTGTCTTTTTTACTCATTTTAAAACAAAGCAGCACTTTGTTTAATTACATACAATCTATTAAGTTAGTAAATAATAAAACAATAAAAACTTTTTTCTATACTTTAACTATGTAAAGTTATATTAAATTATAACTTAAAAGTGTATAAAATTTGTTACGCTACAATTTCAACAATTTTATAGAAACTTTTGAATAATTAGTATAGTGTTTCTGCAAACAGAGCAGATAATAAAACTAGGCATCTTAAATTACCTTTTAAATTGTTTGTTGAAGTGTTCATAAAAGTTCTTGTGGTTATTATTACCTACTTATTATGGTCCATGGCTTCGTCAGTAAGATACCGTTTATTAGCACTAACATCGACAAAGTTTTCTTCAGTTACTATACCCTACACCTCCTGTTCAAGGCATCTTCACGTCATACAAACTTCACTCTACGATCCAAGAAAAAAGCATGCAAATCGGCAGACAACTGTACCCATCATCATTAACTATCAAAAGAGAAATATATCTCAAGCAACATACGACAACTGGTTTTCAGTTGAATCGCCACCGATCAGTTATGCCTACAGTTTTCTAACTTCTATACACGACTACACAGGGCTTCCCTGGTGGGCGTCGATTGTTTTAGCAACATTTCTGCTCAGGAGCTGTGTTACTTTACCTATTTATGTGTTGACATCGAGAAACAATTCTAAACTTGAACTTCTTATGCCAGAAGTGAAAAAACTCGCCGTAGACTTGAAAAGTGAAGTCCTCCGAGCTCAGAGGGAATTCAAATGGTCTCCTCGACAGGCTCGCATGCATTACGTAAAAAATGTTTGTAAACTGATTTCAACCTACTAATCTTTATAAAGTCCTTTTTTAAATTTCTTAAATGAGGTAAAACCGCACAAGATGTAGTCCTATTGTTTTCCCTGTAGCACAACGAAGGGGTGGTGGGATTAGGGAAAAGTTAGCAATGTAACCACCGATGATATTTTCTGCTGATAATAGCAAGTCGGTGACGTTTAAATGGAGGTTGCAGCAGTTTGTTCACACCAGCGACATGTCTTATGCAGTTTTACCCTATGTGAAAATATTTGGCGCCTCTGAGGTTTCACAACACAAAAGTGCGCCCAATAAATTTTCTACTACTACTACTACTATTTATAATGAGTTTGACATCATTGCACAGATGAAGAGGCATTATGCAAATCTGTATGCGAGGGAGAACTGTCACCCGGGCAAAAACTTGATCCTTCCGTGGGTTCAGATTCCAATATGGATATCAACTTCACTGGCTCTCAGAAACATGAGTGGAATGTTTCAAGTCGATGGCTCAAGCTAGTTTATAAATATTTTATTTTTTTTAAATACAACTAGTTGTAAGTTAAATGCACATGATTATTCTAATATGGCTAACAGCTTTGTGTTGTTTTCATATTTGTTGTTGCCAATGGAAGCCATGGAACCTGAGTATTGATATATTGTTTGTTCCTTGGTTAAGTTACCAATTTCGTTTTTCTAAAGACGGTTTTGTAATCAATATATACCAACGAACTTTTAAAATCATATTAAGCAGTGTGGGTAATAAGAAATTTGATATATTTACACACATACAATAAATATACCTTTAAAAAATAAATATTTGAACCTCCAGATACACCTGTTCTATGTACTGAACTGGCCAACGAAGGGACTCTGTGGTTTTCTAATCTGCTAAATGTTGATCCAATTGGTTTACCTCTCATCTTCTGTATTACTAATTTTCTTTTAGTCGAGGTGATGCCAGCTAGATGTTTTTCCAACAATTAATATCGTTTTGATGTAATTAAGCAATTTAATATTTCAGATGCATTATTTGAGAGTGAAAAATCCAAAAACGTTTCATAAAATTTTGACTTATGGCTTCAGAGGACTCAACATCATCATGTTTCCCATAGCCGCTTCCGTTCCAAGCGTTAGTCGCCTGTGATATTCAATTTCTTCTAAAACTGTTATTCTGCCTAGAAATACGTTAATATTTTGTTCAATTTCAGAGCATGAGCTTTTATTGGGCTTGTTCTAGTACATACGGACTATTACAAAATATATTAATCTTAACACCCACTCTGAGAAGAACACTACGAATACCAGAGACGTCTTCAGAAAGCAAAACCCCCTTCAAAGACATGCAGGATATGTTTAAACTGAAATATCTTAGTAAAAAAGAACAAATAAATTGAATTACATATTTTAGGCTGAGTTGTTTAGCGTATTTTTTGTGGCCCAAAAGGGTTCGATTTTAAGCTTGTAGTCATCTATACTAGGTGTTTTGGGACTAATTGGCAGGAGTTAGGAGTTATACCTTGGTTTACAAGCTTAATTCAATCCAGAATTAGGCTCATAACCTGTAACATTGAATTCAATGAAATAGAGGTCATCATCGTTTTTATTAACACCTGCTTGTTTAATTGACAGAACAAAGAAGAATACACAATATTCTCAGCAACGTAGCAAGCAATTTCTAACACAAATCACCTTATCACACACTATTATTGCCTCACTATTAATTTCTCTTGCAGGCTTTTATATTGATTGATACCAAGAAAGGATTATTATTATATTAAACGCAATTCCTCTACCTAGCTTTGTCACTATTCTTTTTCAAACTCATAGATGTTGTGGTTAATGAGAAAAATAATGATGATGGTTAAACCCCTGCAACCTCCAAAAAATTTCTACTGACCCTTTGAATAAAGAAGGTCACTATGTAGGTGATCATATGTATGTCGCTATAGTATGTGATCATTCCTAATCCATGCCACACTACCCACATACAACAACGTTTCCCAAACTGTAGGCCGCAAAACTCTAGCAAGTGGGTCGCGACAGGTTTTAGGAAAACATAACTTTTTTCGTTTTTTAACCCACAAACTTCATACTTTATTCCGGTATAACTAGCGGAACAACACTTGACTATGATTGGGCCATATATATATGTCTCAACTTCAGACTCGAACCCACGACTGTCGGATCGGCAACACCGCCTCGCATCATGCCAACTACCTTACCATCTGTGCCACTTCCATCGCCAAAAAAAACAGTGTTTGATAGCTCTTTTGTTGCGGTATGTTGAACATAACACTCGACTATGAATGGGTACAAATTAAATTAGCTAGCAACGGATTGTAAGCTGTACAACTTATATACTATTGATCATCTGAAGTTGAGACATTTATATTTGCGTTATTCGTGGTGGATTGTAAGCTATCCAAGTTTCTGATATATGTGGCATATCTAAGCGCCCACCGTTCACATTAATTCTTTAAACTTGACAGTATGAATATTAAACTCTTATGTCACTGTTAAAACGGTTGCTTTTGCATTGTAATAAATTTTGTACTGTTTTCCTAAGTTGTGTTCCTAAATGTTCTAATTTCTAAACGCTGTCTGTAAATCGGAATATGTTGACCCAATTTATGAGATATTACTGAGTAATTAATGCTTAATTTTATTCAGTGGGTCCCGAGTTGTCAAAAATATTTCCAAGTGGGAACCTCTGACATCCAATATACAAATTCATGGATGTTCTTGTTTGTAACCTGGCATATTATCGTTTGAGATAACATTGAATAAGGCAAAAAACTTACAAACACACTCATTATTTACAATAAGAAGTTATTTCAGACAAAGACTATTTTTCAAGCTGTTACATACAACAGTGATGGCTACTCCAGAACCTAATCCCATACTTCAACCAATGTCCAAAGATGTATTGCAAGTACTGCAGCATATTCAATGATTCTTTATATCACCGCATACATGTAAACTAGCTTCTAAGAAAGCCAGATAAATTAAGTTATGAAACTCAGAAACATAACAGAATATTTTAGAACATACTAATTAGCACTTTAATCTCATTTTATGAACAATAGATATGTAGCAGCTTGATGTTTTTTGCCTCAATACCAGTACATACAAACTTTTTATAATCTATTGAAGGACGATACACAGAAGTCATAGTGTATATGAATTACGGTTAGTGGTTGTTAATACAATTACTCAGCAAGAACAACATTTTCAAACTTTTATTGTTTTAAGACGAAAATTATGAATTGCAGTCTTTTAAACATCCGTTATGATTTACTGTAAAAAAAAAGAAAAACATAAGTCAGTCAAGAGAAAATATTTTATGAAGTTATGCAACAAAGATTTAAAAAGTCTATACCTTTCCAGCTTTGGCAGAACCAGATGAAGCACCAACTTTGGCTTTCTTGGTACCTCTCACTTTCTTCTGTCTGTTTTTCCTTTCCTTTCTTTGCTTCTTTGAAATTCTAGTTATGGTTATGAGCCCTTGCTACAAGACAAAAGACAAGAAAATAAAAATAAGATAAACCTGTTTTTTAGATATTTATAATTAAGATGATCTTCCATTATGTAGCTCGACCTTAAATATATAAGAAAGAATTAAATTATGAATCATGATAATATTTCTAAGCAAATTATGATACACGACAAGAAATACTTAGGTGCTTCCTACACACAGCCATTTCAGTGTTAAAACACTCTAAAATAAAATACTATAAACTATTATAAAAAATCCCATCTAACCCTGGCCAGTCTGTACTTTGGCTCGAATTTCTTGGCATAATCCAACGTATCGTAGATCAGAGCAAAGCCACTTGTCTTACCACCCTGGAACTTCGTTCTGAATCCATAGGCAAAAACGACATCAGGAGTAGTCTTGTACATTGCCGCCAGCTTATCTCTTACTTCAGTTTTTGGAACTGTAGCACGTCCCGGATGCAAAACATCAACAACCTGTAGAAACAAATAAATAAGATGAAGTCCATCATTCATCAGACTAATACCGAATAAATTCGCTCACCATCTGCTTTCGGCAAAGAAGGCGGTTGGTTTGATAGTTTCGTGTCCTAATTGTTGCAGCGGTTTCGGCCTAAAAATTAAAGGAAATGTTTCATTAACGAACGACAACCACATGTTGAATGAGGTGCACGTTGTCGAGTACATCATCGAATTTATAGTTTCGCGAGGGTGGAAAAAGTTTTTTAGTTTAGCTGAATAAATCCATTAAAAATGACAAATAGACGAATTTTTATAAAGACAGATTCTAACAAACCATTTTCAATATCGCAACGAAAGCAACAAACGGGAAAAAGAAGGAAGAGCTGCAAACAAAGAACGTTAGTAGTACATCGCCGATAAAATGTTTTTGAAATTAAAGTTTGAATTGTTTTATCTATTTTAATAAATTTATTTAACAAATTGATTATATTTTATTTATTAAAAAACAGTCAACTGTATTTAATTATGTAAACGTGTTGCCTTAATACTTATATTTATTTAAATTTATTTAACAATTAACTTACTATTTCTGCTGCAAACTTTGTATTATACAAGTTAATTAAATGCTTACAGATTCAGAGCTTGCTATAAGCGTCGTAGTTTATAAGGATTTTAAAATACCTAAAATAATAATTAATTATAAACATTTTACTCACGAATTGTTTACTACTCAGGGGCAGGTGGGCAGCTTTAGCATCGCCGCTGTGAGTCGTGAGTGTCTCACATTTTTTTGCATCGAGTCATATCGGCAGCTTGGTATCCGGGTTTGGCTTATAATAGTTTCTGCCGTTTCACTTGCGACAGTTAAGGCCAGGATTATATTTTACCTACGTATCAAAATGCCGGTTGTAATTAATTTAAACAAATCAGATTCCAGTGTCCCATGGGGCTTCAGGCTGCATGGTGGAAAGGATTTTGGTGCGCCATTAACCGTCCAACGGGTTTGCTAGCTGTTTTTATAAATGTCAAAATAAATTTGTAGCAGGTGTCCCATGTCTAGCCATTTGATTTTAGATTAATCCAGGAAGCGTCGCAGCGAAATGCGGTCTGCAAATCGGCGACGCCATATCTGTTATTGATTCTGTTTCAACTAGCGGACTCAAGCACAAAGATGCCCAAGATTTGATTGTTAAGGGTGGGAATTCTTTGCAGTTGACAATTTTCAGGTCAGTAGAATTTTTATTTTATTTGTATATATGTGAAAATAAAATTCATTTAAGTCATTTTAAGTTTTTTAAGCATTAAGACAATAAGTCATCACTCCTTTTATTTAGCACGAGCTTAAGTGATAAGAATTAATTGACATTACTTTAATAATTGGAAGTTTTTTTTGCAGAGGAGGTGAAATTCCAGTTCGTCAAATTGAAGCTTCTGACCCGTATGTTCCATTTGTTGTGGAAAAACCATCAGTTAGTTTATTATTTTAGGAATAATTTTTAAGGAATAACAAATATAATGTTCATAATAAATTTGCATATTTTCACCAATCGCTAGAGATCATACTTAATTTAAATTTTTTTTTTTAGTTTAAGCAGACTGGAGAATCAACAATCAGTCCTGAGTATTCGTTGTCAAGTCAGGTTGGAAGTATAAGTATTAGGTTTGTATAGTTTTGTTGCTAGTAACTTTTTGAATATGTTTATTGCATATTTAAAATACTTGAAGAGGTTGTTTGTATTCTCAGTCAGTCTATTATAATTATCTTAAGGTGATTAATGGGACTTTGTTTTTTGTTATTTCAGCAGCGACAAGCCTAGTAGCACACCATCTTTTTCAGCCGGGGCGGTACCCTTCAAACCGGCCCCGATTTCGAGCAAGAATGCATCGCTATACCAACCGTCTCTTCAGACCATCACCAGCGGATTGGTTAAAAGCAGCACCGACTCGGTCAAGGAATCGGACGACTTCCCGCCTCCCCCACCCTTTCCGGCTGCCATCTCTCCGACTCCGAGATCGTTCGCGGCTTCCACTGGTGGCGCGAAGCTCCACCAGCCCACTCAGAGGTATCCCGAAATCGTTCTCAACGAAGAGCCGGTGAACGGAACAAAATCTTCGGATAACTCGCAGTACGTCCCGTCGGAGACTTACAAACTCGTAAAAGACATGGAGAGGGGTCTGGACGTCCCTTTCAACCCCAAGACGGGGGCTGGCGTTAGGGCTTCGCCCATTCAATCGAAGCTTGTGGATATTCTCGAGAAGAAACACGCGTAAGTTGTTTCTTGCCAGATTATTATTTTTTGCTTTGTAAGACTAGCTGTCATACTTGTTATTAGTCTAGTTGTTTTGTTTGATTGTCTAATGTTTATGGTAGTATTCAAACATTTCATTTCAATACGGCTCTTTTTTTTTTTTAAATAAATTAGTTTGTATGTTTTAAAGATGTATGTTTATTTGTGTTTACTTGAAATCAAATGATAATATGGGAACTTTAAAAATATCCCAGCTTCTGTTTCACATACACATATTTATTTGTCACATACATGCATCTCACTGTTGTCACACACACACACACACACACACTTACACACACAATTTTCAAATCACATAACTGCCCAGGATTCTGATTCATTAAATTACTCTTGCCTGTCTAGTTGAGTCCATTCATCTGAAGAATGTGGTACACAAGTACCCATAATTCAGTTCATTCTTTTCTTTTCACTTACTCTTTCATTTGCTTGTTGTGTGTGTGAATAAATAAATATCACCGAGCAGTCAGTCAGTCAGTCTGTATTGTTTGTCTTAGCAGGCAGCTGGTTATTGTAAAAGTTTTCTTCTTCTCTGTACTTGTTGGTATGCTTGTTTCTCTTTGTTTTCACTCGAATGTTTTCTCACAATTGCCCGTTTACTATCCCCACCCGCAGGACTCTCGAGAATGACAGATTTCAAGAAGACACAACTCCAAGGGTCATGACACCGCAAGCTCCTCCTTCTTATAATGCGCCCATCAAGAATCTCTCCTACGGCACCAACTACAGGAAAAACAGCCAGACGGGACCCTTAGGAGTCGGCAAGTTTTCGGGAGGTGGGGGCTCAACTGGTCATAGGTCGCCTTCCCCTCAACCGCCTTCCAAGAGTTCTTTGATCGATCAGTTAGACCCCACTGCCATTCCAATCTGTAATGTTTGCAAGACAGCAGTCAGGTAATTGTAATGTTAGGGTTTTATGGCTATAAACGTCAAACCGTCTCTTAGGCAGTACAAGGCACGAAAAGTGTTAGGCACAGTTGCTGTGTGGGGAAGTTGTGTGCATTTGTCTAGAGCTTACATATTATGTGTAAAATGGTAATTTGCTTGATGAAAAATTTAAGCACCAATAATCAGCTCCTGAGACAGCTGCAACAAAAAATCAGAAATTGTCTGGCTCTGTTTTTTGTAACATGCCTTCAAGACATATGATCATATGATTAGATTAAATTTTCTCTAATTTTTTTGTTTTTTTTTGTTTGTTTCCATAATTGAATTCTGTCTGTGAAAGATGGATGACTAAGATTGTTTCTGCAATAAAAACTATCCAACAGACAGTGACAATAGTGATTAAATCTGTTCAATTATAATATTAGTAATATTATTATTGAAAACTATTCAGTAATAGTTATTGGCTTGATAAGGATCTTTTAGAAATTATCTTGCTTATTAAATAATTTCTTTTTAAATTTATCAACAAGACAGCTTTTAAATTCAGAATTTAAATTTTCAATTTTTAAAACAACGAATATAAGACAGAATGTTCGTACAATAAATTTGTTGCCATTCATCGTTTTACTGTTTTAAGTTTTATTCATTAAGAAGCTGTAAATGATCTTGGAGCTTCAAGTGAAAAAAAATGTTATATTCAATTTGTTTGTTTATGAAAACAAATAATTGAAGCTCCAAGAATTAAAATGGCATTCAACAAACTCTCACGACAGAGGCGCGTACGTGATGGCCATCAACAAGATCTGGTGTCCCGACCATTTCCTGTGCAGTCATCCGAGCTGCCGGAGGAACCTGTCGGAGACCGGCTTCGTCGAGGAGCAGGGCCAGCTGTACTGCAAGGAGGACTACGAGAGGTACTTCGCCCCCAGGTGTGCCAAGTGCAACAAAGGAATTCTTGGGGTTGGTATTTTCTTGTAACGGTCAGTATTATCATTATCATCATCATCGACAGTCATCATCATCGACAGTCATTGTTTTGGTTATTAGTTTAATTCATATGGCTGTCATTTTTATCATAGTCGTCATCATTATTGGATCTGTAATTATCATTTATCATCTTTAATTACTGGTCTGTAAGCTGCAAGATGAATTTTTATTAGTGATGATGATGATGATGATGATCGTAGTTGCATTCTTTTTATGGAATTAAAGTCTGATGAATGAGTCATATTTTCGTTGGGTGATGACATATTTGAGATGTTTCTACCTACTGTTGTTGTTGGTGTTGTCGTCATAGAAATGTACTTGTACTTCTAGTGTAATCTGAATATGAATTACGAATATATGAATATATAAGTATCAAATATAGTGGGTATAAAATACCGAATATGGTGTAAATCGAGAGAGTATGAACTCCCTTCCCATGCTCATTCGTCGTGTACAGTGCTTCTTCTGTTGATTAGTAGAGATTTTTGTTAATTTGTTTACTAACTACTCTTGGCAAACAATTTGTTTGTGCATAGTTTAAGTCTTAACTGTGTGTGTTCAATTATGGGTCTGTGCTGAATCAGTTGCATTCAGCTTTAAAAGCGGTTTTAAATTTCTGAGTTTTTCTCGATTACTTGGAATAGTAGAAAAAAAATGAAATAAACATTTAACGATATTTTTTCACAGACGGTATGACATTTTATTTTCTATTTGGAATGTCTTTTCATAACTGACTCCTTAAGCTTCTGTTTCTAAGATATGTGCGTTTAAACATTAATTAAGATACATATACATACATTAAGATATTGTGTGTGCTGGCATTTCTGTTTACGTGTTAGAATAATTTCTTAAAAGTACGGATTCGATCTTTTCAGAATACCGTAAAAGCTCTGAAGAGCGCGTTCCATCCGGAGTGCTTCACCTGCCACCAGTGTAATCAGTCCATTCTGGGGGGCAGTTTCCACCTACATGAGGGCAACATCTACTGCGACAAAGGTTATTTCTTCTATTAGTCTAACATTACTGAAGAATGTTTACTTTAACAATTGATAATAATAAAAATTGGCTATGATGATGATGGTGATAATGATGATGATTAAGGTAGTATTGATGATTGTTGACTAATTAACACTTACGAGTAACAAAGTTCTTTTTGAAATCTTTCTAATCATCATCATCATCATCATCACTGCCATCTTCAGATCCTTATAATCACCTTGCCCTTTAATCATAATCCCTATAATCATAATCGCTGTGGCTTCAGAGACCACATTCTGTTGTCCTCAGGGAAGAAAGAATCGTTAGTGTCAGCTATCTCACACTCTTCAAAAGCATTTTTAGGCTTACTGCTCTCTCTCTCTCTCACACACACACACACACGCACAATAAATTATGAATAAATTAAATGATAACTCGGATGACTGGCTTAATTGCATTATTAAAATCCTATGAAGTTTTTTTCTATTTTGTAGGTGTAAAATTTATTTGCGGATATTCAGAAGGAATGTTTACTATAATATGCGCATGCATGCTCACTTCCACCAGCGTTGAGTGTCCGAACACAAATTTATTTTAATAAGATTACATTTGCATAGGCTCGGATTTTTTTCTCTCCAGATTTTGCAGAGTTCTTCTCAGCCAAATGCCTCGGATGCAACTTTCCCATAGAGGTCGGGGACAACTGGATCGAAGCCGTCGGAACCAACTGGCACGGTGAATGCTTCAACTGTGCCGTATGTCATCTTTTATATTTTTTAGCTCATTTTAATTCCTAATTTGTTGATTTTATTTCATCAAATGTCAACTAGTAAGCTGAGTGTTATTCGGCCTTCATTTCGGTGATCGTGGTCCCGTTTATAATAAAGCAATAAACAGCTTATCCTCATGTTTAGTCCTGTAGAATGTAGATTAAAATTTAAGCTGTCTTTTGAATGTCAGTTCTTTTAATGTGACTGATCAGAGATATCATTTTAAAAATTTAAGTGAGTTTCAATTGACCATACAAGCCATATGAATGACCAAGGTGTATTTTAGGATTTATTTTTAAAATATGTTTCCACCATGATAAAATACTATCTCTGATCTATGCATCTTAATATGTGCTTTGACTTGCACGCTACTAATTACATTCAATTTTGAGTGGCTACAGATAGTATTTAGTGTGTCAAGCACTTGACCTAGCTAACTCGTTCCCGTTGTTTCAATCATCTAGGTATGCCGGATGAACCTACAGAACACTGGTTTCGTACACAAGGAGGGACGTTTCCTATGCAAGGATCATGCCAAATCTCAGTACTGATCGACGGTACGACCTACGAAGTACTTCTGTACGCTTTTCATAGAATGTATGGTGTTGTTCAACCAAGAATGACTTTTTAACAGTTCTGCTCGGTGGAATTTGATGCCCAGCTTTGAATTTATTATTTTTTTATTTTTTTTCAACTATAAACACTTGAATTTGAAAGACTTTCTGTGCAAAGGAAATTCATTTTCTAATTTTCATTACAACTCCATTCATAATATTGCAGCTTCAACTATATATACATGCACACACACACACACATATATATATATATATGTTTAATTTATGCGTGCCTTTGCTGATGATTATAATGGTTTTGTTAGTTGATGAGATAGTTAGAGTGATGGATATAATACATTTTATTCACAAAGCAAGAATGAGAAATATGTCAAATTTCCATAAGATATAACAAGCTAATCGTTTCCCACGTGTCTTCTTTAATTTAAAAAAAAAAAATTTTTTAATTTTTGTTTTACAGATTTTCCATGGCTATTTATTACATTCAGAATTAACGTTTGGTTTCGTTTTAATTTCCGACCGTACATTTCCAGAATACGTTATGATTTGTGTTGTTGTTCCTTTCTTTTTTTTATAATTCATGTGAAATTACGACATTCGATCAGTGCTTTCCTCAAATTTCATTCCTTACGTCTCGTTGTGCCTTGTGAGAATGTTCGTGCGCTACTGCCTCGTTTATTGTCAACTTCTACAAAAAAATTCACTTTTAATCATCATCATCATCATCGCTAACGCGCCATCGAGTGGCATTCAAATTATGAAATCGATCGCGCCATCCACGTACTCGTTCGTTGCATTAATGCGGATCAGGTTTCTCATCGGTTTTTTTCTATCTTTTGAATGACCAATTTTGAAGAGGTTTGCATTAATTACACAAGTTTAAAGTTGGTAATTTTCTCGGGGAAAATATTGATTGCAAACGAATTTACAATTAAATAAAGATGTGACTGTAAAAAAAGTTTTTTTTTATAATGCTAGCAATCAATCATTAAAAAAAAATTGAATGACATATCTCAAAACTCGAGGGGTTCGATGCACGACTTGAAGAAATCTCATCTAAAATGTTTTAATAAATAACGTTACATGAAAATATCAATGAACCAAGTTCATGTGTAATAGTTTTTACTAAAAGAACATTCAAAACTATCCTCATATAAAAAAAATGAGATAATTGATCTAGATGTCGTGGTACGTTAAAGGTTTCATCACAAGCTACAAAGGGAGATGTGCTACGAGGGGAGCTCTGGTCCTCCCGACTGATAATTTCCAGTTATGGTCGCCCCACTGAAGTCCATGCCAGGGTTCTGTAGGAAATGTAAGACTTTACACTCAGTTTAAAAATCTTGCAATTCTAGTAAAAGTCTTCAGCTTGCCTCTAGTTGGAACCTTTGAAGAGTAAGTTTCTGTTGCATCTGGTCACGAGTCCACAAATCTGCTTCGTACTGACCAACTAGGAGACTGGTCCAGCAGTCAGCTGCCGTCTTATTAGTTTTAGCCAAGCAGATTCGGATTGATTTTCCATCCTCTTAAAAAAAAACTAAAATAACATGATGTTGACATTAAATCTATGAAAAATTTATATAGTACCTTTTTTTAAGCTCATAGGCACTTTGTTACAAAAATAATGAAATATATGAGTCTGTATGTGTTCATGTCTTTCTTAAAAAAAGTGGGGGAGAAGTAATTGTTGAGAGCGAAAAGAAAAGAGTGTCTAACAGAATTATGAAATATATGGTAATTAGAAGATGTTTGAATGTTTAAAAGCTGATTCGAGATTGGTTCAGAGAAGAAGTAAGGGAAGGTGGTTATTAAGTTAATGGTTTGAAAGTATATATCCTATAGAATTCTTTATTATAGAATAAGATAATCTAGCTTGACCAAAGCAGGGCATATGCTGCAGAACAAGGTTCATGATAGTAAAGTAAAATAGTGAGTAGCAAAGCTGAAGACCTAAATGACAAACAGACTCCCTACTTTTTCTACAATGCTTTTATCTACTCGTCGTCTCTGTTTGTCTTTCTGTTTCTCTGTCTGTTTCAAATCTTGCAATCAATTTTTGAGTCACTTCCTGATGATAGATTTTTTTCAAATTTTGCATACATGCTCAAAATAGAAGACAATGCAATATTCAATTATTAGTTTTACAATAAGTCAATTAATTTAGTTAATTTTAATTAATTTCATTTTTATATGGAAAGAAAAAATTATAATAATTATGATAAATTATAAATAATATAAATTATTATAAAATTATAAATAATTATAATTAAATAATTATAATTATAAGAAAAAATTGATTGCAAAATTTGTGTTTTAATTACATATAAAAGCATTGGGTTTTAAAAATTCGTTTTTAATTTACTTGTCTATGATCTACTCATCCACCTATGTAAATCATAGTTAATTAAGCAGTTTCAATAGTCTACCTTTCTTAAGAAAGTATAAGCTACTATATTCATTATAAGTATAAGGTGACAGAGAAAAAGACTGGAATGGTGATACAATTTATTTGAAGAGGAACAAATTTAGTTTATTACTGGAAATCGTATGAGTAACAATCAGGTTTGAAAATTTATTTATCTCACCCAAAGTCCATACTGACTCGTCTGGCTGTACTGTTTTCGGAAACTCACCCTACAGCAAAAACTTAATTATAATTCGGAATAATGTTGAGTCCCTAAGGCCAAGGCCTAAGGGGCCTAAGACTTAGTTTACTTTATGTCTATATTATATTAATGTTTTATTCTCATACTAATAACTACCACGCCTTATGAAAACCTTCTCTAAATAAAAAAAATATTATAATACAGAGAACCTGAAAAATTAGATTTCTTTTCACTGTCAATGAAATAAAGCGTGGTTTTATTATGCAACTAATTTCTTTGGCTCGCGTCCCTTCTGGGGCGTCAACTTCAATATTCACGTCTTCAATCGTCTGCCACCACCGTCCCCACGACGTCTGGCTTGGTACGATACCGCTTCGCTCATCAAAATCTGACATTTTTGTAAAACATCTGTAAACATGAAAACATTCAAAACTAAACTGCGTAAAAGTAAAAATTTAAGCGAGTAAATGTAATGTGTGAACAATATATTTTTGTTAAAAATTATAATTATTGATATATTTAATAAAAAAATTAAAAATTGTAAAAAATGTTTAATATTTATATTAAATAGTTATATTAAATGACCCCACAGTGCTCCATTTTCTGATGCCTGCGTTGGTTAGTTGGCTACCGGCGGCTTGTTTTACCACGCCGAAGAGTTTTTCAATCTCAGGTCAAAAAAATGAACGGAACTGTGACAAAATTAGTTAATCTGTACGATGAAGTTCTTCAGAAGTCAGGTGTGTTGCAATTTTCGTAGATAGATTATATTTGAGTCAAATAATTTGACTCGACTACTTGACTACTTCTACCTTCCTTGACAATATGACATAATTACAGAATGTCATTCTATGAAAAATATTCCACTTCCATTTCACACAGTACTACTAGTCACCCGCCTGCTCGGTTTAATAATTTACTAAAATAATAACCAGTGTGATGTCGTAGGTGTAGAATCTATTCAATTTAGCAAATAAAATCGTTATCTGGGAGGTTTGTAAAAATTCAGCTCCACCAAGTTTTTTTAAAGTAAGAGTTAGAGTAGCCCTTGAAAGTGTAAGTAATTACACTTGTGGCGTTGATTGATATTACCTTCAAGGGATTTTTAACAATATGAAGCTCAAACCAGTTTAATATCTAAATGCTCAATATTGAAATTTTTTTTCAGATCCCAGGGTGGAAAATTATCCGATGATGTCTAGTCCTTGGTTGAGTCTGGTCATTTGCGTGTTGTACGTAATCGTTGTGGAGCTTCTTCTGCCCCGTTTCATGGAGAAGAGAGCTCCTTACGAACTCAGGAAATTACTCATTGCTTACAATTTTGCTATGGTTCTACTCTCTGGTTACATATTCTTAGAGGTTCTACTGAAATTTCATTTTCTTATGAGAAATGTATTGTTATTACAGACTGTAATAATAATAATAATAATGATAATGATGATGATGATGATGATGATGATGATGATGATGATGATAATAATAATAGCAAAAAGTAATAATTATTCTTGTTATTGTTATTATGAGTAAAATTATATTTAGTTGTAAAATTAGTTCCTTGAGTGATGAAGATTTTATTTTATTTTCAGTTTGGTTTCTCAGGATGGTTTGTGGGCTACAGCTACAAGTGTCAACCGGTTGATTATTCTCTGACACCTCAGGCCATGAAGGTCATTTGTTTGATTTTTTTTTGAATTCTTATTTTAATATAATGCTGATTTATTTAAGAAAAACCCCAAATTATGTTACGAATCGATTTTTTTCTACACTATTATCAAACTATGTCTGTCTGTATGTGTGTTTGTTAGCAATTTTGCATAACGCAGGGTCAGCTGTTGATAAAATTAGTATGTAATCAAGTTATTACGCAATTGTCAGTCCTAAAAATCACTAAAGGTAGCACTGCAATCACATGCAAAATGATATTTTAAAAAATTCGTCATTTTTGACTGGCTATTTCTAGTTACAATATAACAGTGATTTAATTATCTTTAGATCCCACTAAATTTTTATTAAAAATCGAAAATTATAATAAAAATAATAAAATAAAAATAATAATGTATTAATCATTCTAAGTAAATATTTGTGACAACATTTAAGCAATTTTTTTTCCAGATGGTTAACGCTTGTTGGTGGTTTTACATGTCCAAATTTATTGAACTCTTGGACACCGTAAGTTGTCAATGTTTATGTTTTTCAATTGTTTTTTTCTTGTGATTCTTATAATTCCAGTATAATCCCATTATAATGTACTTCAGGTTACCCAAGAAATGGGCATGATTACTTGAGTATCAGTTTTTTTTATTCTCGTCATTGCAATAAGTGTTTATTTTGCCAGCCGTGCTTTGTAAATGAGTTGAATAATCCGTTATATACATATGAAATATTTTACTTGGGACCAATATTTTAATACGTTATAGGCAGTTATAGCTAAATGTACGTTATATCCAAACACGTTCTAGCTGTAGTAATTTAACAAAGGGAGAAATGCACGGGACCGAAGTTTCAGTACGTTACATTCAGGGTACATCATAGCAAGATAATACTGTATCTATTTTTATTTTAAAACTGTTATTCACTTGGACGGTCGTAGAATATATAAAAAAAAATCAGCTTAAATTTTCAGATTTTTTTTGTTCTGCGAAAGAAAAACAACCAGGTAACGTTCCTCCACGTTTTTCATCACGGGATCATGCCGGTGTCGTGGTGGTTTGGCGTCAAGTTTGTGCCAGGTAGGTGTTTATTTTTTTTTATGATTATAGTATTTTTTCGCATATAAGAAAAAGATGTGGCTCTATAGATAGGCACAATTTGATTGTTAAAATGTATTATTTATATATATATTATCAAAAATAAATTTGACATATTTAAATTTTCTGATTAATAGAGCAACATTCTTTTTTATGACCTTTCCAGGCATGTCAGAGTGCACGTTATATGCGTAAAAATACGGTACATAAATCAGGATGAGATTGTTATCTGAATCAGTTATAATGTTAATTACTAGTTGTTTTATAATTATGTTAATTTTGCTCTGTTGTACTTGTTTAATTTTAGATTACCAGTGATGTAATAATTGTATTTATTATGTTAATGATCTGCTACTGTATCAGTTGAGTGCTTGTATTGGTATTAATTATATTAACAGACCAAGAAGAAAGGAAGATATAGTGAGAAAGAGAACAAGAATTAATTGATAGGCATTAAACATTTATTAAATTATCTTTAATGTAGCCAAATTTTTATTTATTTATATAAAATTTTTATTGATTTATATAAAATTTTTATTAATTTATATAAATTTTTTATTAATTTATATAAAATTTTTATTAATTTATATAAAATTTTTATTAATTTATATAAAATTTTTATTAATTCATATAAAATTTTTATTAATTTATATAAAATTTTTATTAATTTATATAAAATTTTTTTTAATTTATATAAAATCTTCTTTCTTCTCCAGGTGGATTCGGGACTTTCCATGCATGGCTGAACTCGTTTATTCATTTCGTGATGTACATCTATTACGGTCTTGCAGCCCTCGGACCGAAGTACCAGAAGTTCATCTGGTGGAAAAAGTACATGACTTCCATGCAGATTGTTAGTGATCTTTATTCTATCTTTATTTATATGTATATTTTTAATAAATTACTATAAATCTCTCTTTATATATTTTTTTAAATAAATTAATAAAAATCTATATTTATATATTTTTTAAATAAATTACTAAAAATCTATCTTTATTTATATATTTTCTAAAATAAATGACTAAATATCTATCTTTATTTATATATTTTTTTAAAATAAATTACTAAAAATATATCTTTATTAATATATTTTTCAAAATAAATTACTAAAAATCATATCTATAGATGTATTTATATTAGAGCCCTAGACGGGCCTGCTCCGCATAGTAAGGTTTTTAAAACGGGACGGGCGGAAGTCGGCGTGAATATCAAGCAAGAAAACCCGCATCAGTACGGGCCGGGATGAGTTGCGAATGGGCCGGGCCTAGAAAATTAAGCCTGTTCAGGGATGTGGTTGTTATGATTTAGCTTCATATATCGACCAATTAAAATAATTGAAAACGAATGAAATGTCGGCTCATGTTTAACAACGCTCCTCATTTTTCAACCTTGTTGTTTCTAGACAATAGCAGAATTTTTTTTTAAATATCAATCTCTTGAAATTGATATGAGTTTATTTGATAATTATAGACCCAGTTCATTCTTGTGTGCATCCACTCTGCTCAGCTGCTCTTCATCGAGTGCAACTATCCGATCGTCTTCACCTACTGGATAGGCCTGTATGCCGTAATCTTCCTCGTACTTTTCCTCAACTTTTACGTCCAGTCGTACAGGAAGCAGCCGGTGTCCGCCAGCAGAAAGTCGGAGGTGAAGGACCAAGATAAAGTCAACGCAAACGGGTCGAAAAAATTGAAGTGAACACGTGTTCCGGAAAATGTTTTACGTCTGGCATTTATGAAGCTGTCAATTTTTAATGATATTCGGTTTTTTATAATTATATTTTGGTTATTTCTTTACATCATAATTTTTTTTTGATATTTGTTAATGTTTTGATTTTCTGGTTCAAGCGATTATTCGATGATAAGGTTTCGTGCATGCGTATTTATTGCATGCATTTAATAAAATTATTTCTTAATTATTTACGCTAAATTTTCATACCTGTTATAATCAGTAATATCAATTTAGCATATTTTCTGTGACGATTCTAACATATTTCGATTTAAATATATTTCTGTTTAGAACACATGTGCGGGTGGTAGGTTAAACTATCTCCCCGGGGCTATTGTGTGAGCCCTGGTTCAAAAGCGAAACCCTAATGCACTTGTATCTACCTTATTTCACATGCAATGATGATGGTGATTTTATTGTTCATAATTTCTTTAATTTATTAATTAAAAATAACATTATTGAATATTTTCATTATTGATATTAGCTTATTAATTATGATTTAATTATTAATTATACAAAATTATTTCTATTTAGTTATTATGTCTCCATTGTTTCTTCTAAATCGATTTTGCTGATATTCTTTGTTTGCTCTATTCTCTCAACTGATTTATGTTTTGTAAGTTAAACAGGCAATCAAAACTAGGAAAAGATATTTAGACGTTTTTGATCTCGTGATTGTAGAAAACCATGACATTCTCCGTTTTTCTTTTAAAAGTTCTATCGTTCCCTCTGGGGTTACCTTGACCCTATGCTGCTCATTATGACCTTTTACGGCTGTGTTTCACTCGTAGCAGTATTTTAATTCTGCTTCTGCGCATGAAACGGATCGTAGCGTTATTATCTCTCTTAATTTTTAGATTGCTGTTTTTTTTATTTCTTTTTTCTACCGATACATTTTTTAATTTCTACCTTGAAACGATTGTAGTGCTGTTGTTTGTAGTAGGCGTACGTTTCCATCGATCGAGAGTTGTTGTTTTATTTGTCGTTGAGGCATTCTACGAAAGATCAAAGTGTCAGATATATATCTCTCTCTCTCTCTTCTTACACTACATTTTTTTCTTTTTAAGTTCGCTAAATTTGACTAACCACAGTGAGATGAACAATCAAAGAAAGCATTGTAACTTATCGTTATTATGTTTATCGTTTTTAATCTAATGTTATTTCATGCAATTCTTGTAATAAATTGTTATTACTTGTAACAGCTGTAACATATGTTATTACTTGTAACAGCTGTAACATATGTTATTATATGTAACCATCGTATGCTATCATTGTTACGTGTAACTTTGCTGATTACCACCTTGTTCTGTTAGTACTCACATTTGCTTTTGTTTATCTTCTACAAAAATGGCTTTTTTGTGCTGGTTTACATTATGTGCAAGTGTGTCTTCAATTGCGTGTCAATGTATGCGTATGTGTGTGGGTGTGTGTCTGCATGCATGTATGTTTATGTTGTCATATTTCTCGAAATTCTTTGCACTCTCCGTATATGTGTTGCAATTCATCACTACAGTTCTATTGGCACTCCTTGTGTATATGTGTTGCAATTTATCACTACAGTTCTATTGGCACTCCTTGTGTATATGTGTTGCAATTTATCACTACAGTTCTATTGGCACTCCTTGTGTATATGTGTTGCAATTTATCACTACAGTTCTATTGGCACTCCTTGTGTTTATGTGTTGCAATTTATCACTACAGTTCTATTGGCACTCCTTTTGTATATGTGTTGCAGTTTATCATCACAGTTCTATTGGCACTCCTTGTGTATATGTGTTGTCAATTCATCATCACAGTTCATATTCTCTTCGGTGGAAAATATCAATCAGAATAAAGTTGTATATGTAATCCTGATAGTAGCGAGCTTTTCTCTGGACTATCAGATGGTTCTTGTCTTGTCAATTTCGTATGCAAATCAAGAAAAAAGTGTTGCCTCAAGAATAATGATCACCGAAATCAAATTGGGGAATTTAGAAGAGGTGTTGTAGGTGTCACGCATAGATAAATTAGTTAGCAGCCTCACCGATTGAGTTGATAAAATGATCGTATATAATTGATCATTGCTTAGTGAATACGAATTTTATTGCATGCTGGACTGTAACGTGGAAATTCACAAAAAACAAATGATTCATGTATCCTACCCCGTAATGGAATTTCCCGCCATTTTTGTACAAAAATAGTTAGTCATTTACAACAGGTGTTTTAAGACTGATACAGCAGTATTTAGAGGAAATGCCGAAGTAAGTTTTATTTCCTGCTTAATCATAATCTTTCCAGGCTCTGGAGAAACTGCCTCAAATTCTTCTCTACCGTCTTTCCTTTTTTCATCATAGAGTTATTTAAAACATTTATAATTTCAGTATTTTTTGTCTGATTTTTTTCATGTAAATAATTATTCATATTTTTTTTTTATGATTATTTATTTTTGATTATTGATGAAATCATTCTTTCTGTTTGTATCTCTGTCTCTTTTTTATTCTTTCTTCTCCTTTTTCTTTAGTTTTTTCTCTTTATATTTCTTTTTCTCTCTCCCTTTCTCTTTCTCTCTTCATTTCTCTCTCTCTCTCTCTTTTTCACTCTCTCTTTTCTCTCTCTCTCTCTCTCTCTCTCTCTCTCTCTCTCTCTCTCTCTCTCTCTCTCTCTCTCAAAAAAAAAAAACAAACGAGGTGCTATAAAAACATAACGTGATTAGAAAATCAAATATTACAATTAACAAACGGCCGCAATGCTAATCTGATCAAGCAAACATCTGTTCATATAAGTTTGAAATTAACTGAATAGAACAGGTATTTCAAATATTGAAAGCTGATTGGCTACGGCTTGGTACAGCTGCGATCGGGATGAGATAGTGCTTATAGCCTACCTGTATTGACTTCGATATACTAGTGTCGCCTAGTGGCCTAAAAGTCGAAGCAAACTTTCATCTACGGAGGCGAGTTGTTGACAGGAGTAGCTGTTTGCCGTGTATCAACATCAAAGAGAAACGTCGAACCTATAAATTCAAGATTAAATAAAAGACTTTTAAACAATTGTAAACAAAAAAAGTTAATTAATTTTCATTCTGCTGCTTTTGAAACTTTTAAATTCAGATCGATGATGTTGATGTTCGCAAACGTCTTCCGTAGAGAAAAACACGTTTCACAGCTCTTAGATTCCTAACAAGCGATAACGAAAATAAAGAAGTTATTACTTTACTAAATTTCAATTGAGACGATCGCTGAAGTTCATACCTCCATTCGCCCCCCCCTCCGTTTGGGGTCTGACGAGGGACATTGATGAACCGGGTGTAACTAACAACCAGATGATACTAATCGTAACTGTGTTTTCAATAAGGCAAAAAAAAATAATTGAACAAATTTACATAACATAATCCGATTTGTTGGCATGGAAACGGAAAACGATAAAATTGGATATCTGCTCAATTTTGATTCTGGAGACTTTGCCGCCAACTTTTCCAAAGGTAGAACTGGATTTCATTTCATTGCTAATTCGATCGTACCTAATTTTTATTGTTGTTGTTAAATTATTGAAACTTTTTTGAAATCTGTCACGATCGCACAAATCACGGCTAATTTCTATTACACTCAGACACACAAGGCTAAAGTTCATACGAGCTCGATCGAATGGACCGAAGGCACTACAAGATTGAAAAATATTAGCAGAAATATATGATATAACTAAGTAGATATAATTCAAAATGTAGGAAAAATACTACATTTATCAACTAATATAAATACTCAAGCATGAGTGAGCCAATAAAAAATTTTTTGGTGGACAAAACGTTGGGGGGGGGGCGTGGCCCCCTCTAGCTCTCCCCAATCGCCGCCTCTGGTTACACTCATTTAATTAGTTTCACTTCTTGTCTGATGTAAGTTGTCTGTTCAGGCGGAATCTTGTAATTATTAAAAAAACCAACTTTCTGACGACTAGCTAAAAAGGGGGATGTTTTTATTGAGCTTTGACTATTTTTTTTTTTAATTTTGGGTGTTTAGTTATCCAAGAGAGGGCATAATACAACGTTTTTCCATCAATCATACTCCTATGAAAACTACTTTTAACTTTTTGTATTTTTTGGTCATTTATGTGATTTTGATTTTGTATATTCCTATTGATAACTGAATATTTCAACAAACTCGTAAAATTTCACATCAACAAAGTTTTTTTAGGCCCAGTTGAACATATCATTTCAGCAATGTTGGTGGCCGGTCTTAACTGACCGATAGCTAGCTGTACAGTTACGACCCATACAATTGATACAATTATCAGTTTTGCTACTTTGGCTCAGTTTAATCCGGTTTCGTCCAGCCTCATGTTCGGAATCTGTTTTGATGACAAATTTATAACAGATGCATCTTATTTCTTGGCATTTTTCAGACTTGCTTGGCTATTCGGCCTCTCACTATTTCAATCAAGTGCACCAAACATAATATCAGACAAACAAAGGCATACCAGTTCGCGTGACAAACTATCATAAGTTTTCTGGAGAGCTAGACAGAGATTTTGCTGTTAACACAATTTCGAATAAGATACAGTCATAGTTCAGCGAGAATAATAAGAGTACGCCAATTTAAAGTTTGACGATGTTCAACGTGGTGTTAGTCGTTATGAAAAGACATTAAGTTAATACCGGCAAGTCAATTTAAAGTTTGACAATGTTCTAGGCCACGAGTCATTCATCTAACTTTTACTCACTCGTGGGCCCATTTTTACAGAACAACCAGAGGCAGCCATCTATAGGCGCCTACCCCCACCCCTTGCAGATGCTGGTGACGCCGTCGGGATTTGAACCGCCGACTCTCAGGTCTACGGGAGAATGCCTTACCGCTATACCACCAGCACCCAACTATTTAATACCTAGGAGTGGTTTTCAATCAAACTTTCTTCAGAATCGTCTAAGGGTTTTGCTATTATTGGTAGGGTAAGACCGCAAGACATACCAGTCCCCGGCTTCATGCTTTGATGTTCATATCTTCTCTTAATGACCATATAAGTCGAAGCTAAAATTTTATAAATAGTTACTTAAAACATAAATTAGGTCCATCAAAACTCAACACGGTCGGTTCTTAAAGAAGTTATTTAATAACACAAGTACACCTGAAAGCAGCGATGATGATGACGACGACGATGACGATGGCGATGATGATGATGGTGATATTAAAGATGATAATAATAATAGGAATTCAGTGTGACCTTGATAATTACCAATTAAGTTGCCATAAACGCGATCAGTTGACTACTTAAAAATGCAAAAATTAAAACAATCGTTCTACTTACAATCTAATTCCATGTTTACTTTTCGTTCGAGTTCAGAGAAAACAGCCGCACGGACCGCCCTGTATTAATTAATTACCCTAATCTCCTGGCGACCTCGGCCAACACTAACACAGTAACCGCTCTATTGCGATGTAGACGTCCTTTTGGCGTGCCTTTGTTTGTTTGTTATTCCGCACTTCTCGTTGTATTTAGTAGCTTATATAACTTAACTGCCGTCAAAGTCTGCCGGATGACGGACTCAAAAAAAAATATATATATATATAAAGACACAGATGTTTAAATCTGAAAAATTATTTTGTTTTCGAAATCAGCGTAAACAAGTGAAGGAAAAAACAAGTTTTTTAACACAAGCTTTGATTTCAAATACACTCTATGTGTGTCTGTGTGTATGTATACGAAAAATGTTAAAATTACGTTTTTTTTTGTTTTTTTTTTCAATTGAATCATGTATTGTCATCCAATATACAGCTATGCTGAAAGTTTCAGCTTCCTAGCTAGTCAAAAAGCTGGTTAAATATCACTTGCAAGATTTGTGTACAAAGAAAGCCACACACACACAAACAGAGATTGTAACCTAAATTACAGTTTGTAAAAGACTGAGTAAGTATATGCCAAATTTCATTAAAATCAATGCAGTGGTATTACAATTATATCGAGTTACAGACAGACGAACTTAGCTAATTATATTAGAATAGATGTTACTGTGTGTAGTGAAGTAAATCTTCAGATTACTACCTTTTTAGATTATTATTATATTCATTATATATTGATTAATTTAACCATATAGATTTCTAGAGATCCGCAAAAACTCAATGAAAGTCATAGTCACCTGAGCAATATCGCACCACTCAGTAACAGTAGGTGAATGATGTCGCTTGTGGGGCGATATCATGGGGGGACGATTTCATATTATAAGGGGGTGATATCAAAATCCGCAAAAATATCAAAGAAAAAGTAAATATGATTGTTTATGTTATCTTTCCAACTAACTATATTGAAGTGATTGAGAATTCTTGGTGAATGTAACCTTACAGTCATGAACAATTTAAACAAGTGAAGATTAATTTAAAATTAAAAACATGCTTATAACATTTCATAGCAGCATGTTATTATAAAATTATTACCCCGACAAATTGTAAAAAAAATGTTTATAGTTACCATGACGCTAAAACATTTTGTCATTATTGTTAATATGCTTCTTTAATTTATTTTTTAATAATCTTTCTTTCTTAAATTTTTTTTAAGAGGGCGAATTTTATAATGACCTTCCGAGCTTCTAAACGTCCACGGACATCTTATGGACACCCGGACAAGTGAAAGCTAATAAAAGCGTGTAAAAAGTGCTTGAACAAAATACAACTGTTAGAATAGGAAGCCATGGTGCTGTGATATGGGGGTTGAAATCTTACTGTATGGGCTTTGGGCGACGTCCTATTGGAGGAAGATATGACATAAAGTAATATGTCACAATGTCATGCAGTCAAATAAAAAAAAAAGAATGATTATCGTATAATTCCGATTTCTTACTTAATTGTTTAGCTGTTTGTTTGTTTGTTTGTTTGAATGTATTTTTCGTATTGGTTCTTTATCTCATTCGAAAATTATTTGCTCTTTTGACCTCGGCATTGGCAACGTAAATTAACCAATCAGAAGAAACTGCTTGCTCTTCTTCTTCGTGTTGCGCAATCTGGTTTTGGAGGGAAAAGTGTTTTCTGATATTTTGTCTGAATCGGTGTATCGTCTAAAAGTGCTACTGGGTGTAAGTTCCAAAACTGTGCAGTTATACTGCATCGCTGTTTCCGTGCTATTAAAATGAACGCAGACATGTTTTTTTTAGTCATGATGAAAACTTATCCCCAAATTAAAAATGTTTCATTTCTCCTCTAGCTTCATATCTGCTCTCTACAGCCCAGCTTTTTCTCTTATAAAAACGAGATTATTGATTATTATTATTGTTATTATTATCATCATCATCATCATCGTCATCGTCATCGTCGTCGTCGTCGTCGTCGTCGTCGTCGTCGTCGTCGTCGTCGTCGTCGTCGTCGTCGTCGTCGTCGTCGTCGTCGTCGTCGTCGTCGTCGTCGTCGTCGTCGTCGTCGTCGTCGTCGTCGTCGTCGTCCTCATCATCATCATCATCATCATCATCATCATCATCATCATCATCATCATCATCATCATCATCATCATCATCATCATCATCATCATCATCATCATTATTATTATTAAAATTAGTAATCTCTATTGTTTGTTTTCACTAAAGTCCTCAATGGAAAAGATAACCATGAGGAGAGATTGGTCCAAGCGTCTACTCTGCTGCAAATGTGCACCATGTCCAGAGAGGGTCACCAAAAGGTCATGGCCATTATGGATCAAATCAAGGTAAGATAACGCTTAAAGCCTTATTTCGATAGATAGAAGAAGTTTTTGGTCATATAAATAATGAAATCTAACACTTTACTTTATGAGGCCGATGCATTATTAGAAGCAAATTTGTGTAGCGCCTCTTGATTTGAGATGGAAAACGTTTTACTAAAGAACAACAATTAAGATGCGTCTTTAAATCACAATCACCGGGGCGAGAGCAAAATTGAACATGGAGATGGAACTCGACTCACGCAATAATGGATTGCAAAAAACCGAGCATTTATTAGCTAGGTAGTGTTTGGTAAGACTAAATTGCATAATTAGAGACAACACGATTCTCTACACGAGTAGACTTTTTTGGAGCTGAGATGGGAGATAGAGAAGTTGGAATTGCAGTGCTCAAAGTCAAGCTCGTAATCTGTCTTACACCGCAGATCTACAACAATGGAGCGCAAGCAAATTTCGGCCATGGGACTTTGCGCCTGAAACTAGAATCAGAAAAACATTATTAGCCCTTCAATTGTTTTTCATTTTATTGAACCAAAGAAAACGAGTAGAGCTGATTAAACTTTTGATTTGCCAGGAGTCAAACCCGGAATATTAGTTAAAAACGGTTATGCTGTTTTCGTGGGCCAAAAATTTTTTCGGCCAGGTAAGAGAAATTATAGCCTGTCTGGTTATAGGTAGGATGTAGGGAAGTGGAGACGTCGTTTCAATCAATTTTTTTATCACCGAATGAAACCCGATGCTAGATATTATACAGGAGAATATAATATAAGGGACGATAATGCGTTGATTGAATTGTTATCGAGTTTAATGGGAAATGAAAACTTATTTTTGAATGAAAGATTGTGTGCGGGTGGGTGTGAGAGAGTGAGTGAGTGGGAGATAGAAAGATAAATAGATAAAGAAAGAGAGATAGAGAGAGAGAGAGAGTGAGAGTGTGTGTGTGTGTGTCTGTGTGTGATAACATATGAAGTCAATCAGAAAATCAGTGTTTAATGAATTAATTTAATGTACGACAGGACTATTGAATTAATGATTTGAAGAAGAAAAAAACGACGTCGACGAAGAACTCGAGGTCATAGTGCAATGGTACAACTAAGAGCCAAAAAATCATCAGTCTATCTATCATCTGTTCGCTTGTTTGCTGGTTCGCTTGAACGATTATTATAAACAAACCGACGCAGACAGACGAACACAGTCAGCCAGAGAGATAAACAAAAACAGACAGACAGACAACCAAGCAAGCAAGCAAACAAACAAGCAAGCCGACAGACAGACAAGTAAACACTCATCTCATTCATAAGATGACTCGTGTGCTACGCGTTGGAATTTCATTGACGGATAACCAAACAAGCATTCAACGAGCCAAAACATGCGTGGGCAAGAAGACAACTTTAATAGTTATTTAGTTATTAGTAACTTATTAGTCACCTCTACATCTTATTAAATCAATAACTCCTCTTCAATTTTATTGTTGCTGCTCGTCATATTCGGCTAGACGAAATCGCCTAATTAAATTGGGATTAAATTAAACCGCCAAGTAAACTCCAATTTAATTCACGATTTTTTTTTTGGAAAATAAGTACTCTCCTTCCCACTTTTGTCGCAATCATCCAGATTACAGTATACAGTTACCAGCGTCAGCAACATCAGTTCCAGTGACATTTTAAATTCTGTCCTTATTGCGCAATAATTTTCTGTAATTAAATGACTGAATAAAATAAGTTAATTAATAAACTTTTTTTATTTATTTAAAAAAATCTTGTCAGCCGCGTTTTAGCCAAAATTTCAGCTGGATGTCTTTACACTCTCGTGAATTCGGCTAAGCTAAATATTCACGAAAATATTTTGTTCAGCCAGTCGTAATTTAAAATAAATTCGGCTAGGAGGTCTAAATGTAAAACTCTTTAAAGTTTTAGAATAATCTAATGTAATATTCTGTGTAAGATTTCTTAGTGCACGTCCAAGTTCACATAATAGTTACATTTCAAAATGTAATGCAATTTATTGTAATCCAATGTAGAAAGCGTTTCTTTACAGAACATGTAAAGTTATTGTGTGGGAACAATGTCATAATTACAGCAATTATGTTAATTACTTGTACCTATTTGTTAAAACTGTCAAATTTTCAAATAAACATTTAAAATAACTTTCTCAAAATCAAGCTTTTATTCAAAATGCAATAAACAAACAATTTATATTATTCTAATATATTTAATCATTCTAACAACAATTTTAGATTTTTTTGGTAATAATGGTAATACAAATATGTTTCAATTTGCCTGTCAAAAACTTTAAATAAGCAAGCAAGAAAACATTGTGAAATTAGTATAAAAGAATTAATAAGAAAAAAATTATACATATAATTAATGCATTTTTCATTAATGTGGTGAAAATGCACTCGTTTAGTTGAAAACTACTGCAAGAAAGCACTTTTGTTTACCGTGGCGGATCCAGAAATTCCTGGTGGGGGGGGGGGTGCAGGTACTTCACTTCAAAAATTCCCCCTCCCACCTCTTGGATACGTTCCTGTTTGTGTCTTATGTAAGCTATCTTAATTTTTTTTAAATTGGCGGTTAGGAATCAAACAAGCTGGTAAATGAACGGTAACACAAATTTAAATCCTGAAATTCGGGGTTTTCCAATAGAAAGAACCTTCTTATCAATTGCTGTACAAATGATGAAGGTTTTCTAATAATATGAACTTTGTTATTAATGAATATAAGATTATAAGGTTTTCTGTCACAAAGTACTTGAAAACCTGTAATTTATGAAATTCTGATGGGTTTTTTCCGGATAAGAGGTGTTGTAGAGTTTGTACCTGATCAGCGCTGTAGAGAGATAATTAACGTACATTTCATAACACCTGAAGTACCTCAGTGTACCTGTATTATTACAGAAAATCACTTCAGCACAGCTAAAAGCCCATCATCGTAGACACTAAAAACGTCGAACACTTCTGAAGTGAACATTTGAAAATGAAAAACACACTTGTAAAGTACTTAATAACTATAAATACACTTAAAAAGTACTTAGGTATTAATTATAAATACACTTAAAAAGTACTTAGGTAATAACTATAAATACGCTTAAAAAGTACTTAGTAACTATAAATACTCTTCGAAAGTACTTAATAACTATAAATACACTTAAAAAGTACTTATGTAATAACTATAAATACACTTAAAAAGTACTTATGTAATAACTATAAAAACACTTAAAAAGTACTTAATAACTATAAATACACTTAAAAAGTACTTAAGTATTAACTATAAATACACTTAAAAAGTACTTAGTAACTATAAATACTCTTCGAAAGTACTTAATAACTATAAATACATTTACAAGCTCTTACGAGTGGCACTTATTAAAAGACAAAGTTGAAGGTGAAAATATCTAAGAAGATGACAAATTTTCACCTTATTTTTTTTATCGCCCCCAATTTATGTGCCCGAAAATATTGCAGAAATTTTTTCTGGTTCTGCTAATCAAACAAATCAAGAAAATCCCACAAATCGTCAGAATTAATTTTTTATAATAAATTAAATACTTATTTATTCGAAGTTAAGTATTTATTTGTATCTTATTAAATATTTATGTATACTAAACTGAATGCTCATTAAGCAACAAATTAAATAAATTTATATTCATTTGTCTTATTCTTCTATATTTATTTATGCTAAATTATATGCTTATTTAGCTACAAAATAAATGAATTTTTATTAATTTGTTGTATTTTCTCATCACCAAGGACACTAAAAAGGAGAGGTACAGATTTGAATGGATCGTAAAAGATCTCGGCAGCAGTGGAAACAACTGGACAGAGTACAAGACATGCCTGCTCAGGCTCATCAACGCCATCGTTGATAAAAGCGAACAGCTGCTTGATCGAAGACTCATCAGATGTGAATTCACAGGTACGTGGGTGTGGAATTTTGTTTAGCTAGAGTAGCTCTTCTTTAGTTTTGATCAGAAATAACTTGCTATTTAGTTAGTAGACGAGTCTTTGGATTACATTATGGAGGCATCACATTTTTAAGAACTTTTTATTTATTTAAACTAGGGATTGTCCGTCAAAAATGACAGATTTTTTTAGATGTCATTATAGGTATATCGTTTGCGATTGCAGCGCCACCTAATAGAGTTACGGCAGAGATGGACATGGCTACCCAACCTAATCCTTTTACTTTCTCCATCTAACCCACCTGAGAAATTACATTTTTTGACCCAACCCAACCAACAGCTAATTATTTTTTGTGACTTAAAATAAAAAAATTTTTTTTTTCAACCTAATTCAAACCAACTCACGCATTTGTCCGTTAAATTGAACCCATCTAAATTCTACCCATGGGTCAACCCAACCCACGACCATCTCTGAGTTACGATAGAAACAGACAACGGAAATTATGAATGTTGATAGTTCGTTTTTGGCTGAGCACGGGAATTAATTTAGGTTGAGGTATGACTCAGTTGTATTTCAGTTTCCTAAATTATTTAAAGTTCACTGAAATTTTCTTTAAAACGTAAAATAGAGAAGCTAAGAGTTTTCAGAAATTCAAATAAATTAAAAAATTATTTTTAAAGTTAGGCCTGTTTTCAAAAAAAAATTTTTTATTTGATTTATTATCTCGATTCGATAGAATCGAAGTATTTGCTTTTTAACAATGACTGACAGATTTATGGTGTCTCTTTCGTCAGATATTAAATTGAGATATTTCAACTAAAGTTTTTTTTCATGTGAAAATCTTTTAAATTTTTGGCGTCGTGGCGATAATAAAGAGCAGACAGTCTTTATACTTCAGATAGGCGAATTGTAAAGGATCACGATGATTGCTGGTTGTGCCTGATCACTGGGCACGTGTCAGAGTGGGTTGAACTTGACCATACATTTTTAAGCAAGCAACAAGTTTATAAACTGATAACAATTTCAAGTTCAGTGCTTTCTGTTAATACGATTTAAAATTAAAATTTAATTTCTGATGTTAGATAAAAAGCTTATAATCGAAGATATGGTATGTTTGGGAGGTGATAATCTGGAGGAGAAGGCAACCTGGTTATGTAAGGCATTGGTTTTAAGCAAATGAATTTTACCAATTTTTTCCAAGCACTGAAAATGGCACAACAAATTTTTTTCTATAATTTTAAGGCCGTTTTCTTCTGTTATGAATATCGCTCATAGTCTTCAGATTTGCACTATTTGACAACAAATGTCGAATCATTCAGAGGTGCACATAGGCTGGGTTGAATCCAATTATTTTAAAACATGCTTAGTTTGGGTTGGGATGAGTAAGTGATGATGGACTGTGTTTGGTTGCCAATAATGGACGCATGTCCACCTCTGGAATCACTATTTTAAGTAATTACTTCGGAATTACCAACACTATAAATTCTCCAATGAGAGTGTGTTGTGTAGTAGTAGTATGCATAATTGATCGAGTTTCGTCAAAAGACAACGAAAATGTAAAATGCAGACTAGCATATATGTACGCCGAGTTTTCCGAATGTAAGAAATTCACGCTGAGCCATTTAGTAAGAGAGAAGAATTCAAGTAATCAGTTTGACGTGAGATGAATCGAATGAAGAAATATGCAGTGTCTTCTTTAAATAGCTGCCAATCTTTTCAAATGAATCTTCCTCATTGTTCAGCCATATCTCGCGTACACAACCACATATATGTGGGGTACATTCTGCACTGAAAACCGGCGATAAAATCGTCAGGAAATTGGCTTTGAGGCGTCTAGAGTCTCTGAGTGGAATTCAAACGAAAGAGGCGGTGTACATGTCAAGTTATACACATATTACGTCATGCTTAGTACATTTTATTTATGTTATCAGTGCGGTGATCTACAAGAAGTGGACATGGGCTGGATTGGGTTCGGTTCACTTTAGTCTTGACACATGCTTGGCTTAGGTTGGGTTGAGTTGAAAACAAATTTAACTGTGGGATGAGCTGAGTGGGCGGGCTGAGTTGGGTTAGAAAATTTAACTTTTCAGGTGGGTCGGATTTGGTTGGGTTGAGTAAGTTGTGGGTTGGGTTGGGTCGCCAAATTCTGTAATCTTCTATAATGAATAATTTCTTTTTCGTACGCTTCTCAATAGTCCTATTTTGGTGTCTTAAATTTCCTAAAATAATTTAAAAACCAAGTTAAGGATAGATGAGTCAACGTCACGGTCTTGACAAATTTAGTACTGTAGTCAAAGTCTGGGTTTCGGTCTTGAGAAATTTAGTGCTGGTCAATGTTTCGGTTTTGAGCAATGATAAAATCCTGCAAATCAGTCCAAAATTAAAACCTGCCCTACAAGTTTTCTTTGGGCCAATAAAAACATCTGCTTGAAACAGCATGGCGTTTCCGTGACAACTTTTGCTGTAAATAAGTAGACGATTTATCAACTTCCTCTACATTGAAAGGGCGTCAATAAAATCTATACAGCCAAGGCCTCGTTTGAGCTCAATATTTTTAATTTATAGTTTTCTTTTCAATAGTTTTTCTCAACGCCCAAAATTTAAGACATTTTCTTTATTGAATTTAAATGTCCTTTCTTAAAACTTAAGACATTTTTACCAATGCTTTTATTAACTCGTCGTCTCTGTTTGTTTCGCTGTCTGTCTGTTTGTTTCTCTGTCTGTCTGTTTGTTTCTCTGTCTGTCTGTTTGTTTCTCTGTCTGTTTCAAATCTTGCAATCAATTTTAGAGTCACTTCCTGATGATAGATTTTTTTCAAATTTTGCATACATGCTCAAAATAGAAGACAATGCAATATTCAATTATTAGTTTTACAATAAGTCAATTAATTTAGTTAATTTTAATTAATTTCGATATTTCGATATAATTAAGATATTTCGACTTTAATATAAAATAAAAGAGTAATATAAGAAAAAAGTGATTGCAAAATTTGTGTTTTAATTACATATAAAAGCATTGGGTTTTAAAAATTCGTTTTTAATTTACTTGTTGACAGCCTAATTTAGTGTAATGCGTGATTGATTGAAAAGGTCACGTAACCATTGACCTAAATTCTTGAACATTGAGTAATCTGTAAACAAGAAATGATACCGTAAATTATAGAGGTCTTTGTCTTGCAGGAGAGACCGCACCACGTCGCAGTTCTGTCTTGTGCTGAGGCGGGCGCTTATAATATTTCTGATTTCTCCACCTGTGAAATCGTCATTTGGTTTATGATTTAGTAGATCCAGCTGATCTAAAAATGCTCACATAAAAACTCTCATTTGTAAATTTTACAAAAAAAATAAAAAAATAAATAAAATAAAATAAAATAATGGCACCCACTTCCATCGCTACGCATTTGAAAATATAATATGTAGATGTCTCTTAACTATTATAATTGATTTTAAATATAATGATAATAATAATAAGTGTATTTATATAGCGCCAAGATTAGCTGAGGCGCTTTCAAAAGTCACCGAAAATATTTAGTTTAGTTTAGATCTACTAAACCATATAATGTCTAGAAAACTCAACTATAACTATTTTGGTTATCTAGTTAACTATTATTATAATTTATAGCTGCATCCGCTTACTGATTTTTTTCTCAGAAACTTTTAGGTCAATAATATTATTATGATGAATTTTTTAATAATAAACTCGTGAAGTTAACTGAGGTAGCCAAACATCCGCTAATAAATAATCATGAATTGACTTATATATTATGCATGTAAATATATATTCTTTATGTACATATAAATTTTATTTATATATAGCAATTAAAGTACTGCACGATCAGTATATAATATAAAACTGATATTGGATATTAGTAATACATTAACAAATCACTTTTTTTAGTCATCAAAAGGGTTTTTAAATACTTCACATGTTAGGTATGCACAAGTAATGCCTAGATTGCAAACTTCACATAGAGCTAACATGATATGGTACAGCACAACTTCTTTAACAATAAAACATTAAATTCTTATAATAATAAAAGAACTGACTTGAAGTCTGACTACAAAGCCGACGCTATAAAGAAAAGAGTCGGCATACCTTTAAATTCTTTCAAAACGGCAACTTTTCATTTTTGACTCATTTGACAACAGAAGCGCGATCAGAGATACATTTAAAAGTTTGTTTAGTCTTGCAACAAGTCTCTGTGGCAAAAAGGTCCTGCTTGTGTGACGCTGTCGACGTCTGACTATGTAGGACTCGTCCAGGGTCTAACGTTTTGACAGACAGGATAGTAGTTCAACAGGTATGGATGAGAAATAAAGGCGTTTTTCGGTCTAATCTTTGTTTTATATTCTGACGTCATTCGCGTCAGAAAATATTATATTCAGTTCTTAATAGTAGCGAATATCGGTTTGAACCGGATGTAAGACTTTTTAAGCGTAATCATCGCGACCATCCACCGACCTCCAAAATGGCCGAACGTCCCAAAAAAACTGCTGGCGATGTATTATACTTTCATAACGTTAATTTTTTGAAATTAAAAGTTTTTTTGTCATTGTTCATAATAAATTAGTGAATTTTTAACAATTTGCCTTATTGAAATTAACAGGACTGAAGGCAGCAGAAGTGTTTAAACAGCTAAGGTAGATTTTTTGCAATGTTTTTCTCGCACCTAAACATACAAATACACATACACATACACATACACATACACATACACGTACACGTACACGTACACGTACATGTACACGTACACGTACACGTACACATACACATACCCATACACATACACATACACATACACACATACAAACACACACAAATGAACACAAAGCCATTCAAACTACCGTACAAAAATTAAGACCAAAATGTATACATAATCACCGAGTTCACCTGGATTTCAAAATTTTAAATTCAGATGTGAAAGGTCGGCAGGAAAACAGGCAGAACTCATCAACGAAATCGAACGCTTCGAGCTGAAACGCCATAACGAGGAGGACGCCGAAATAGACGTCGACATAAACAACAGTTCCAACATCTTCCATGCAGTCTGCCAGCAGGTCAGCACCCTCAGTGTATATCTTCACGGCTCAATAATAATAATGGAGGCATTAAGTAGCTTATGCACATAAGATTCTTCACTCATAAGATTGGTCACCATAGATTCTATTCTTCACTGACTTTCAGCGAACATGTAGCGAAAGTCGTCAAAACTCAAAACCACCTGCGACAGATGAGCTCAATTCAATATATAAGTAGCGGGCAAATACAAATTGCAGCTTACCGGTCCCACCTAATCATTTAATTTGTTTGTGAGCTGTTTTCGTAAATATAATATACAATCAAATTCAATGTTTTTTCTCAATGAGTAAAAACTCATTGCTGAATGTAATGTAGTAAAACAAAGATTACTAATCAAATGCAGATAAAAGACACCCCACGTGAAGCTCATTTCTTATTTTGCCTTCAAAACTTCTTGCAACTGGAAAGCGATCAGGCCTGGGAATACTCGTCCAGGTTCATCGGCAAGGTAGCCATGCTGGAAGATGCCAAGCAGCTGAACAAGCTGCTGAAGGACGAGTCGAAGGTTTTCGAATGTCGAAAGCACCTGGACAGCGTCGGGATGCTGCAATGCCAGCAGAGCGACTGCGCCTGTCCGTGCCACTCCTTGCCGGGCGAATCGATGAACTTCAAGCAGAAAGTCCTGCAAGCTCAAAAAGAATTGGAAAGCACGACTCCGCTTTTCATTCCAGCACCACCGCCGCCGCCACCGCTCATGCTGCCACCGCCGCCGCCACCGCCTCCTCCTTTCCTCGCGGCAGTCTCCAACTCCGGCGAGTCCCGATCGCCCGGTAGCGGAAGGAAGCTGCCGCAAATTCCTGCAGACGATTCCAGCCATAATCCGGTTGGTGAGTCACCACCGACCTCTACTGGTGATCAGGTTCCGTGCCCTCCTCTGCCGCTAAACAGTCTAAACACCTCCGCGAAAACCATTTCCAGTCTTCCAATGCCGAAAAAGAGACTACGACGTCTTTTGTGGAACAAAATCCCGTCGAACGCCGTTCTAGGAAAGAGAAACATCTGGACCACAACCGCCACCGCTGCTACTCCGGATCTTTCTCGGGAACAATTCAGCAGCCTGCAGAAGCTTTTGCCGGTCGTTCCGCCGACAGTCACTAAGGAGATCAATTTCGAGTTGATCGAAGACTTGTTCGCCCTGAGCGAAAGTCCCCCCAATTCCAACGGTGCCGGCAACGGAACGGACGAAAGAGACGGAAAAAGCGAATTGAAAAGAAAAAAAATCGAAGAGGTGTGTTTTTGTAATTTATTAAAAATTGTCATTTTAATTTAATACGATCCACAATAGCATTAACATTCATCTAATCACGTCTGGGCAGGTTTCATTGCTGGACAGTAAGAGGAGTCTGAATGTCAATATATTTTTGCACCAAATACGTCTGTCTCACAAAGATCTGGTCGAGAGAATAGCCAGGGGTAATACTGATTTTCTGACGATAGAAAAACTGAAAGGCCTGATGAGGATTCTTCCGGAAAAGAACGAAGTCGAGCTCGTTCAGTCTTACGAAGGGGACCAGAACAAGTTGGGAAATGCAGAAAGATTTTTCATGGTGTTGAACTCCTATCCACAGTAAATATAAGTTGTTGTTGTTTTTTTTATTTGATTCGCTTTTCGCACGACTTTGAAAGGCGTTCATTCGAGTATTTTCCCATTTAATCTAATAATAATAACAACAACAACACAAAAGTCATGACAACATTGTCATAATTTAATTTTTAAAAAATCTATTTATGGAAGTATTTGTTACTTATTCACACGATATGTTACTAAGAGTCATCCGCCCCTAAGCTCGCATGGGAAAAGCATGAAAATTAGTAGAGTAATGTAAAGTAATCTGACTAGAATACCCACATTTACTGATTGAATGACACTTGATATATTGAATTTTATTTTTGGCCCTTCATGTTATTATTATTATTAGAAGAATAATGTAATATATAATTACAATATAAAAACCCAAATTACTGACGGTCACCTATGGAACGCACTAGGCTTGCCGCCACGTAGCCATCTAGTAAATAAAATAAAAAACCTATTTATTTATTTAGCCACTACATAGCTACTAATTACTAATTACTAATTTCTTTTTGGCAGATTTGCCAGTTGCGTCGAAGCCCTACTGATGAAAGAGGAGTTTGAACAACTTGTTGATACTCTGAAGCCAGTACTGGAAACTTATACTCTCAGTATACAAGGTGAATAAATAAATTTATATGTGCAATATTGATAGTGATTATAATGATAATGATAACAATAATAGTAATAATAATTCAGAAAATAGTAATGATATGATGAGTTTAACTGGATAATAGATACATCAACTTTCTTTTCACAGATATTAAAGACAGTAAACTTCTTCAAGAAGTCTTCCAGATCTTACTGATCACCGGGAACTTTCTAAACAGCGTGAGATTTTCAACGTCGTTGATCTTTTTTTTTATTTTTGTTTTGAAGCAGCTAAGAAATGAAATAAATTATTAAAAAAATAGATAAATTATTTAAAAAATATATAATTGTATTACTAACGATTTTATTTTTTTTCCAGGGAGTATACGGAGGAGATGCTGTAGCGTTCAAACTCTCGTCGCTAACGAATTTAACAGAATTGAAGTCAAATGAGCCAGGCATGACTCTGATGCACTACATAGCTACGGTTACTAATAATATTATAATTTAAATATATATAATTTCTGAAATGCGAAATAAGTAAAGGAAAGAACTTAGCAGGCAAATTGGAAAAAAAACCAGATCCCATAATGAGTGCTTAGTAAGATTAGTTAGCTGAATCAAAATAAGTAACTATATAAACTTGATGCATCATCAGTTTTCATAAGTGATTATATAATTTGTATATGATGGGCAAGTGCGCCTACATGGGGGTACACCTTCTTGCACCTCCCTGGATCTTATATATATTTTTAAAAACTACGATGCAATATCAAGGCAGTCATAAAAATCAGTAGAATTATTTTAAAGTTCGATTATTCAGTTGATTTTGGCTTTCAGCTGCAATTTCGAACCGACAGCATTGTGTCGAACGATAGGCCTTTGTTAGGTAGATAATGACAGACAGAAAAAAAACTTAAAGAAATTTTTAAAATGTCGTGTCAACTTAATAATTCAGCTGAACAGGCAAGTAAGCAGAGTGAGAGTAACTTTAGTGACGACTGGATCTGTTGAAAAAAAGCCAAGAATAGTGCTGTAGAGGTTAGAAAGCAATCAGTCTGTTAATTTTTTCTCTACAGATCAAAATACTTAGGCAGGTGATGATGTTAAACAATAAGACATATTCCCCTGTACTATTGAGCAGTAGCCTCGGTGTTGGCATCCTTTGTCAAAAATCCGGCAGACTACCGTGATAATGGAAACCACTTTGAAAAACCATGTGATGGATCATCAGTATCATTACCGTAAAAGTGATGAAACTTTTCAAAAACCGACCGTTTTCAGATTTCATCAATGAAGAATGAGCATATTGATCGACATTTCTGCAGAGCTTTCTGAAGTAGGTAACTGTTCGCAATAAATAAATCCGTTTAATCCGACACGAGAGTCTCTATAACTCTAAATCTCTAATTCAATCACGGATTAGGGTTAAACCTCTTGAATCAAAGGCGGATGCTTAGTGTTGTTACTGTTTAGTGTTTAATAAATTAGTGTATTTAAACCGTCGCAAGATTAAAGAAGAAAGAAATGTTATTTTTTTTTACTGGCCGCCAACTGATTAGCTCTTAGACAAGCTGGATTGTTTATTTAAACCGTCTATCCTTTAATGTTCTTTTTGCTGGTCTTAAAAAATTGAAAGGCTACAGTTATACAGTTTTCTTTTGTAAATGGGATTGTTCAGAACTGAAACAAACTGTGAAATCTCGGTTACACCTTTATAAGGGTTGGCGTATGATATGGATATCATCTAGATATAATGCGGTCGCTGCTATTGCCCCGGTGGTTCGACGTGATTGCAATCGGTAAAATTGCTACTAACTCTAACCCTATCCCTAGCTCTAACCCTAACCCGAACCCTACCCCTAAACCCTATCCTAGGTAGTAGCATAAAAATTTCAAAATAATTTTTTTGTAATTTAATTAATATTTTTATATAAAGGTACAAATTCTGAGTTTGAATATACCATATAGTGTAAAAAAAAATAAAATTAATAAAGATATAGCGAATCAAATATCGCGTACCGCCTTGGCAATAGTATTAACGATATAATGCTGGGTAGGCGTAACTTGAAAACTCACCGGGAACTTTTGCAGCTTGCGAAACATGCTGTGAACGAGATTGTAAAAAAGTAAAAAGTCATCAACTTCAGACCAATTATAAAATAATTTTGCATGAAGAATTCTTTACAGAGCATTCTGAATCAACGGTTCCACGTTTGTTTGGCAGCAAAATTTATAGAAAAAACCAAGTATCGAATTGAACTCTTTAACTTAGCAATAAATAAGTACCCTAGCGAATTAGCAATAATCAGAGACGACAGGGCCCCTTTCATGAATCATCGAAGCATTAAAAAACACGAAAATAAAAATGTAAGGGATCACACACACACACACACACAAACAAACACACACACCACACGCACACTTATTAAGAACGTAGACACCATCACATGGTTGTTATCATCACGTTACAATTAGTAATTTCAACGAGATTTATCGGTTGACTTCTTCGGAGGATTCGCTTCGAAATTTACTTTTCGAAAACTCCAAAATTTAGAGTCATCGAGGTCACAAAAGCTGCACCAAAAAGAGGGAAAACAGGTTTTTGATGCTAGAAATGATAATTTATTATTACATCTTAGAGCCTGGTCCAACTGGGGAATTTTCTTGTCATTAGCCTTTAAGAAATGGATGGTGGTTTTTTGACTACAGTATATTCCTGTTATATCGAAGCTCGGGTGGGGGGCGCACAAAAATTACTATAAGTTAGTTTGATGTAACGGGTAACGGGATTTACAGATTACACTGGATATTTAGTGTTTCATTGTTTTCTGGTCTGATTTGATAAGCCAGGTACAGGGACATGCTTGAAAGCAATCACCCGTCGCAAGACATTTGATTAGCAGCACTAGGTTTCACACTTTCCTTCAAAATTGACAAAAATGACAATGCTTCAATATGAATTACAGATACGAAAAGAATTCTATAAATGCGCTCTATTCAATTGCTTAGTTGATTTATTAGTTTAAATGTAAGTGTAGAAATATATAAACTCGCTTTTAAATGCATACATATGAATATGAAATGTGTTGTAAACCCCAGTATGCGCCAGCGATTCGGGAGTTCGATACGGAAATACCCAGTCTTGTTATCGAGGACTAAAATTCTTGTCGCATTTCAAGACTTTTTTAAGTTTAAAAAACTCTAATATTTTTCAATAATTTATAAATACTAAGATATAAAAATTTGAACACATGATGGTTTTCCAAAGTTTTGGTTCTGCGGCAAAAATCCTAGTTATTTCACATTTTTGAGAAACATTTTTTATCATAACTTTAAGGAAAACGTTTTAGTCTTGAATTTGGTTTTGGGAGTAAATGTCTTGATCTTGGCATTGGAGAAGTCTCAACCTTGAAAAACGTGTCTACATTTCTGACAATAGCACAAAATTAGGAAGGTGCAAAGATGGGCTTCTTTATAATATAATCAGAAACTTGTTAAGTCAAAACTTGATTACAGCTAAACCACCAAGAAACCTTGTTCAGTTCTGTTTCTATTAGAATTTTACTAATTTATTCATCACTATACAATCTGTAATCTCAATTATTAAGTATACAGTTTATCCTCGATTAGTATTAATAATACAAAGTCTTGCAGAAGATTCAAATATGTATTAAATTTTTTTCCAGATTGCTCTGGAAAAAAATCGGAAGCTGCTCCAGCTGCCGGAAGAACTAAAATGGCTAAAAGAAGCATCGCAGTGAGTATACGAAAATAATAATATTTTTGTTATTCGTTACATTAACGATGGCTGCATAGAAACATGCATAATATTTAACCGACATGGCATTTAACCAACGGTTTGATGTATATACAAAAATCGCGAATATCAAAACCCGACACAGGACTGAAGGTTTTCCATAGAGACCGTAGAGAAAACTGAACATAATTTGCTATTTGAATTTATGATTCAAGAAATAATTGCTTATTTAGCTTATATTGATCATTTTGAGAAAAGCTCAAAAACCCTAGCAGCACTTTTGAAAACCCCACCAATTTGTAGCCTTACATACTTCGGACCACGTACAAGTGTGAGTGATTGCCCAAATGTTTAACCTTTTTAATTGGCAGGTATTCCTTCGATTCCCTCATCGCCGATGCAACGTCGCTTCGCAAAAAGGCTGAAACCATCGCCAACCACGTTCCGAATGTTGGCGAAGAAATATCGAAGAAACTGAGTACTTTCTTAGAGGTGAGTTTGACAACAGAGTTTAAAAAAAACTATTTTTGTGTATTTTTTTAAATAAAAAAATGATTACCAGTTTGCAGAAAAAGAACTGGAAGACATCGAAGAGAAGAAAAACGAACTCGAGGTTCTAAGATGTCGACTAGCAGAATACTTTTGCGAAGATGAAAAGTCATTCAAACTGGACGAAAGCATCCAAATCATTAGCTCCTTCGTAGATAAATTTGAAAAAGCCATCGCAGTAAGATTTTGTTTTGCAACATTTTACTTAAACCTCCAATTACAATCGAAACGTTGACAGTGGTTTTCTTTTTTATAACCCAGGAAAACAATAAAAAAACTGAGAGAAACAGAGTCAGAACGGCGCAAGTAAAATTCCGACGGCAGAGCTCTCTGTCCAGAGAAACAGGTAAACATATCTGAAATGTATTTATGCTTTTATTTATTATCTATAATTTTGTTCAAATGTTTATTAAAAACTTTTGTGCGATTACCTAGACTATTAATATGAAAAAACTCACACGCTTCGCGCGCGAAGCGTCCGTCAAGTGCTGGTATAAAAAATAATAGCGCGCGTTGAAGTTTTCTTGGAGTTGTTCCTTCTTAAGAAAAAAAAAAAACTGTAATTTCATTTTTCAGACACTTTGAACCGGTCGACGAAATGCAAGTCAGAAATCCTGCAGGTGAAGATAGACTCTCAGACGTGTCCTGACTTTGAGAAACTCCAAACGCAGTTTTCAAATGTCGACAAAGAACAACAACAACAACAACAACAGAGAAACACCATCGCAACTCCGCCCGTGAAAGACGGAGAAAGGAAAGTCCGTCAAATGAACGACGACGGCAGTGGAGAACTGCTGAACTTCTTGAACTACAGCAGTAGCGCCAGTCCCGATCCTGACGCTAGTTTACGGCTTCGGAGGAAATCAAAAACCCCGGTTACGCTCTTGTCATTCGAAGAGGGAAGGGAGCGCCCGATGCCGGATCTTGACACGAGCAGGCAATTTGACCGGAACAGCTTGGGCAGGAGGTCCCTGATGGATTGTAGACCAGTGGAAATAAGAAAGTCAGTTCCTGCTTCAATTCAGAGTTTTTTCTAAATATTTATTAAACGCGACTTAAATAAGTTAGGTAATTTATATAAAAAAATCAATGCAATAATTTTTCCTGTTTTCCGCAGGTACTTCAACGGTTTTGATAAAATCCAAACCGGCTCTGACCATGGTTTGTCAAATAAGGAGACTGAAAAACCACTGAGTTGCTTTGCCAGCTTTTCAAGAACCGCCGCTAGAAACTCTGACTTTGAAGCTACAGCGATGACCGATCAAACTCATCTTTCTTCTCAGAAAAAAGAAGCCAAGCCACCAATTCCACCCGGCGGAAAATTTAGCGCAATTGAACGCGACCATTCGTCGCCATCATTGACGCAGAAAGCTTTGCTAAAACACATTCAAGAAAACGCGGCTATCAATGCCAAAGCATCACTCGATTCCAAAATTCTAAACGAAAGCGGTGGATTCAACGATCGTAAGGACCTTCAAAGCGACTACGATACTGAAATAAAATACAGAAAGAAAAAACAGTCCCAGAGCCACCAGATACCGGCCTCGAATTCTATTGATGAAAAAATCAGGCACTACGGCGATCCGATAGGACAGGCAGAAATCGACTCCATAAGCAGCGGCACAGATGAAGGTTTCGAGTCAATGAGAAGCTCGGTGATAGACGATGGAACCATCAGGACCTCTCCGTACTTCACGTCACAGAGAGCGGCAGAAGAAAGTGAATTCAACTCCAAAAAAACGACGCAACACCAGTTGTCCAGCAAAAGTCACTCGGGAACGTCCGGAACGGCTGCTCTTGAAAATTCCACTCCAGCTCGTAGCTTTGACAGTTTGGTGAACGGGAATGTTTTGAGCTTGCCCCAGAACTATGACGATTCTAGTTCTCTGAGAGGATCGTCGAGTGCCTTATTCACTGGTAAGAATTTGAGTATCGACGATGGTGCTGGAGGAGCCATGCAAAACAAAAGGAGCGGTAATTGCATGGACTTGCGAGAGGTGAACACTCCTAAAGAGTCGAGCACTTCGACTCTAAAATCGTCTTCAGGCTCCGGTCTCCACATCAAGGCAGTGGAAGAGCAGCTCGAGACTCAAGGCACGACCATGACCGAGGAACGCGTCAAACTCCGTCACAGCAGTCACGGCAAACATGACGAAATCGTGACTCGTCAGCGAGGTTCTAGTCTGTCGGATGGTTCAACGGCGTCAGACGGTAAAAAGAACAGGCAGTCAGTTAATATCGATCAGCTGACTGCCAGACTGTCTCAACCTAAAAGACTCGTTCATAGTGTCCATACCATCAGCTCGGCCAACCAAACTGCCGCGTTAAATCCACAGCCACAACATAAAACTCCAAAGCATGTAACAACAAAGACCAGCACCAATACCGCACTACCACCGAGCGATCTTTTCGTAAGAGGCTCGCTGTTCAGGACAACGCTTCCTGCAAACGGTTTGAGCTTCAACAAGAAAAGAGCCTCGGCCCAATTTCAAATCAACCCGACTAACGACTTAAATGCTACCACAATAGCAGAATACGCGTTCAAAAACCTAACCGCGCAAAACGCCTCGTCCCTTGACGATGCACCGCCTTCTCCCCCCGTTAGAACGACTTCGATGACAGCGGCAGAGTGCCTGGCAGCGGGAATACCGTGCGCTAGCAACAACAGAGGGGCAACTAAGAGTCCACAAGTCCGTACAAACCCCTCCAGCCACCCCAGTAATATCACCATCCCATACGATCCAGTCGGTTTGCCCGAAACCGCAAAGAAGGAACCGACCGGTAAGAATGCCGGCAAAACGGGCAAGTCGAGTCCGAGTTCGAAAACCTCTTTGTTCCATAAACTTACAAAATCTAATAAAAATCAAAATATTACCGCCAACGAAGAACCCAGTGCTCAAAAACTAAGTCGGCCAACAAAACCAGGGTCGAATACGTTGACAAGATACAAGAGATGAATTTCGCCATCATTGGTTGCGCTTATATATATATCAACATTTCATCGTTTGTGCAAAACTAATTACCGCAGTGTGTAAAAATATTAACCTGTCAAAGAAGCCTAAAATGTGTCAAATGCATATTTATGAGCAATCTCAAAATGATTGTTTTTTTTTAATACGTTTGTTTAGCAATTGTTAATCTAATTCGGTTGTGCAATTCTGTTATTTTTTTTATTTGAAATTTTGAAGTCATCGTATCATTTTTTTTTATATAAGAATTGCAATCTATAATAAATACATTAAACAAAACAATTATAATGTGTAACGGTGCATATATTTATAATTTATAAGCAATATCACGTTGGTTGTGAAATTTAGCATTGCTATTTTTATACTTCAAGTTTCTGTTTGCAATTTTCATGACAATATTTTTTTTAAAAAACAAGTGTTAAATATAAATTGTTATCTTACTCTTAAATTAAAAGTGAAGCGCTTGAGCGGTTAGTGTGACGCTACGTGTGTGTTTTTCATTTGTTTGTAGCAGACCGTTTATTATTGTGATGAAGTGGCGTTCGAAATTATTAGGCTGGCCGTGCGATACGGAAATTGACAGAATACGTACAATAAAGTTGAATAAAAATAATTGAATTTGGTGTTTGAATAAAATTGTAGATAGTTTTTTTTTCTTTAAAAAAATTTATTTAAGAATGGATGCCTACATAAAATCCATCAATCAAAAACTCAATAAACTGACAAATATTACGGACCGTAATCATCTGGATGACGAGAATTTAAGGAAACTTATTGCAAACACTTTTAAAGTACAAATACAAAACAGAGGTGAACATTCCTTATAATAAGCTTTTAATAATAACAAAATAACATTTGGCGTAGCCTCTAACAAACAGAAGCGTATATAGTATATGAGTATATATTATTATTATTATTATTATTTAGTCCGTAGCCGGCGCTTGGGGAGGAGGATGTCCTCGAAGCCAATACGCTGCTGTCGGTGCCATATATGTCATTAAGAAACAGATAACGTGTCTGGAACGAAGCTTTGATGAAAATTTAAAACAAAACTCGTGTTTTTCAGACTTTTCATACGACGAAGATGAAAGCTCTGGCAGGAAGAAAACTATGAAAATCCACCAGCTGTTGACGAAAGAAAGTCTCTTGAAGCTGAGAAACGAATTCTTGAATGCCATAACAGAAAAAACTCCCGGTCTGAATATTGAACTCTTCAAAACGGCCATGACAAGGTCGATCGGCACCGAATTAGACTCCAACCAGCTAGAAGAGCTGTACTTTAAAGTAAAATCTGTGAAATTTTTGGCAACAGCACTTTACGCTGTAATTAGGGGGGGGGGCAGATGACATAAATGTAGGCTAGGCAGAATCATTACTAGAGATTAGAGTACTGCACGGGTCGATTTTTTGTAGCCCATCTTGTCTTAATTGGCCCCGGCCCGTTTTGCAGGCCTAAAATCCCTATATTCTTGGCAAAAAATCTTGGCCCGGCCCGGCCCGTCTGAAAACTCTAAAATTACGGCCTGGCCCGTGCTCTACTAGGGACCGTAGCAGAGACTACCGTCCTGGTTTTAATGTCGAGAAGCGTCCACTCAAAGAGGGCAATAAAAATTAATACATTTTTAGTCCTTGTTAAATTTTTTGGTCTCTTGTTGTAAAGAGGTTGAAAAAAGTTCAGGGCACCTGATGATGATCTCCGTTCATTGTGGATATCGTACATCCAGTTGGGAGAGCCAAGTTGAAAAAAATTAGCTTCCTTACATTTGATTCAAATTAAGTGTTTATTTCTTGTTTAACATGTTATAATTTTTGAACGTCTTATTAAGATATTAAAAGTCCCCTCCAGCACGTTTGAAAAAAATTCATGAACCAGTTGTTAACTTATTTTAATGAGATAGTAGAAATCATTATTTATATTCTAGAATAAAATTAATGTTTGTTTATTTATTTTTTTAATGTGCATTTTGCAAAGGTAGATGTGATGTGCAACGAGGTTGTAACTTGGCGGGAGTATTCCAATTATCTCCTACTAGAGATGGACCAGAGAGAAAAGCTGTACAGATTGGAAAAGGAGCTGTTGGGTGACAACGTCATGGTTATCAAAACAGAAGGAAGAGACTCCATAAAGGCAGATTTATTTATTTTTAATATTGCATCGATGTTTGGCACAAATCGTTGGACCATGGGCGCCCGCAGGGGGGCAAGTGCCCTGGATTGACTGATTGAAGAATATTTTTAGACAAAAAGTCAAACAATTTATAATTAATTGTAGCAACTGTGACTCCTTCCATTGTCATATCAATATCATCATCGTTATTATCCGATTCTCTACTTTAATACGTATCTCTAGCATCCCCCTAGAGATAGCTAACTCGAACTAAATGTAAACTAATTGGACCGTCGATCGTGGGTTTTTATCATCACTGAAATCTCTTGAATAATTTATTTTCATGTAGTAAAGAAATTGTTGAAATAATTATAGGAAATTTACAATTCTGAACCACCACCCTATGGTCTTTAATAATCTTTATAATATTCTTGTTAGTCAGCATGCATGAATAAATACAAACATTTTTGTCGAAAATGGTTTTAAAAACTATTCAGATTTACTGATTCACCACTGGTTAAATGGTTTATTCTAAGTAAAATATTTATTTCAGCTTGTATTAGTTCATGTAGTTGTTGACAGTGCTGAGGCAGATGTGTAAATAGGCTTTTAAGAAGCATTCGAGTAGTCTTTTACTGATGAATGACTTGTTTGATTGTTTCCTCTCATTTTCATACAATTTTTCCAACTGTTTCTGCAAAGCTTTAAAGGTACTCAAATTTCTATCCATCAATGACAATTTGGCTCTGTCTGATATATAAACCTTTCCAACAAAAGCATTTTTGTAATTTTCAGCGAGTTTTTAAAACATTTTGAACTTTTTGAGCCCCAAGACCCCACACAATTTAGGAAAGAAAAACAAATAAATGGGAGAGAGAAAATATATGAGAAGAGGCGAAGAAAAAAAAAAAAGAAGCTAGCCCCCCTAAAAAAATTCCTGCGTGCGCCCATGCGGTGGACTAGTAATTGTTGCGCGATGTGCGCCCAATTTTCTGATTGATTATTGGAATTCGAAGTTGTTGGTTGGTTCTGTGGCACAGCTGTTTGACAGTCAATTGACTTGGTTTGTAATTTCGCCTTCGGCCATATCTAGTATCTGGCGTATTTCAAAAATGCTAAAATGCCCAGCTTGCCTGTTCTCAGCATCGTGCCCATCAACTTTAAACTTTTGAACCGGGTGAAAAGTGTAATTATTATTTTAATAAAAAAAAATGGATTTTTCGTTTGACTAATTTTGTCCAATAAATGAATCACAGGCTCTTTTGATAATTCCTTTCGGAGATTTTGACACGTCGGAAGCCAAAGGAGGTGGGATGGCTTCGAAAGATGCAGGTATTATCCAATGAAATACACAAAATTATATAAAAAAAAATCTTACAGTATTTTTAAAATAATTTCATAAGACTGCAGATACTTGACATGTAGCAGAGACGGTGTAATGAACTTTTGGAGCTCCAACTTTCAAACTAGCGACACATACCTCTTACACACCTTTATCGCCCGAGGAACGACCCTCAATTACTGGGTCACGGCCGCCGAGGTGATCCCCGATGCCCGTCTGCTGGCGATCGCCACGACCAACTTCAACCTGTACCTTTTCCACTACGGCAACAACAAAGAGTTCGAGTTGAATGTCAAGATCGAAAAATTTCCCGGCACGATCGTGTGTCTGTCGTACCATAAAGAGGAGTCGCCGAACAACGCTTCTTTTCTAACGTGGGGAGATGAATACGGCGGAGTGGGAGTCATCGCCTTCCACGTCAACCCGGCCAAGACAGCCCTGGGAATCAACTCCAAGCATAATATCAACAAGAAATATCACATTCAGCAGTACCACTACACAGACTTGTCCAACAATCATATTCTGGGACTCGAAGCTAGGTAGTTTTATTACTATAACTAGCGGGGTTACCCGGCGTTGCCCGGGGTTTTTAGAGGTTTTTCTAATGTTTGTCTTTCTCGCTCCCGTTTCCTTCTCCACTTTCTCGTTTTCGTCGCATTCCCGGTCGCTTTTCCGCTCTCGGTCGTTTTCCAGCTCCCGGTCGCTTTCCCGCTCAGAAGTTTTGTTATCGATTTTCTCTCTTGCTCGCGTTTCCTTCCAAGCTTGCTCTCCCGATTCCAGTCGCTTTCCGCGTTCCCGGTCGCTTTCCGCGTTCCCGGTCGCTTTCCCGTTCCCGGTCGCTTTCCCGTTCCCGGTCGCTTTCCCGTTCCCGGTCGCTTCCCCGTTCCCGTTCACGCTTGCTCTCCCGTTCCCGGTCATGCTTGCTCTCCCATTCCCGGTCACGATTGCTCTCCCGTTCCCGTTCACGCTCATTTTCTCTTTTCCATTCTTTCATAACTTCTGTTAGCCTATAAAACGTAAAATAGATTTGCTAAGACTATATATATATATATATGAATGTTTGTGGGTTAGTTTGTCTATTATAGAAACGGGAAAGCGACCCGGAACGGACAGCGAGCGGGAACGGAAAAGCAAGCGTGAGCGGGAATGGGAGAGCAAACGTGAGCGGGAACGGGACAGCGACCGGGAACGGGAAAACGACCGGGAGCGGGAAAGCGACCGGGAGCGGGAAAGCGACCGGCCGCGGGAAAACGACCGAAAACGGGAAAGCGAACAAGAGTGGGAAAGCAGGTGGGAAAGGAAACGGGAGAGAAAGAGACAAACATTAGAAAAACCTCTAAAAAAACCCGGGCAACGCCGGGTATCTCCGCTAGTACATACATAAACACACACACAGACACACATACATGCACATACACATACATACATACACACATACATACGCACATACATATGTATATATATAGTTCCCGCTCGCTCACCCGCTCCGCTCCGCTCATTTTGTGACGGATTTCAAAAAAAAATTCTCTATATTTGATTCCCCTTGACTCTCAAGGTTGTGTGAAAATTTCATTACGATCGGATGAATGATGTAGCAATGCATAAAGGACATGAACATATACATACATACAAACATTCATTTTTACCAATGCTTTTATTAACTCGTCGGCTCTGTTTCTCTGTCTGTTTCTCTGTCTGTTTCTCTGTCTGTTTCTCTGTCTGTTTCTCTGTCTGTTTCTCTGTCTGTTTCTCTGTCTGTTTCTCTGTCTGTTTCAAATCTTGCAATCAATTTTTGTGTCACTTCCTGATGATAGATTTTTTTCAAATTTTGCATACATGCTCAAGATAGAAGACAATGCAATATTCAATTATTAGTTTTACAATATGTCAATTAATTTAGTTAATTTTCTTGAGGATTTTATCGAGGGGTTTCTTGAGGGTTTTCTTGAGGGTTTTCTTGAGGGTTTTCTTGAGGGTTTTCTTGACCACAAAACGCTAACCGACTGGCAGACTATTTTACCAAGTTAACACGAACCACACTCACTGACCGCGATTCTCAAGCGTGTACGAAATTTTCATGAAAATAGTTGAGATATTTAAATTCGATGCTTTTTGATGATGATTTTATTATTATTACCTATGCTTTTATTAACTTGTCGTCTCTGTTTCTCTGTCTGTCTGTTTGTTTCTTTGTCTGTTTCAAATCTTGCAATCAATTTTTGAGTCACTTCCTGATGATAGATTTTTTCAAATTTTGCATACATGCTTAAAATAGAAGACAATGCAATATTCAATTATTAGTTTTACAATAAGTCAATTAATTTAGATAATTTTAATTAATTTCGATATAATTAAGATATTTCGACTTTAACATAAAATAAAAGAGTAATATAAGATAAAATTAATTGCAAAATTTTTGTTTTAATTACATATAAAAGCATTGGTTTTAAAAATTCGTTTTTAATTTACTTGTTATATATATAGACTAGAAAAAGTAAAAAAAAGTATAATTAAGAGAGTACTTCAAAACCTGAAACACTACAGTTGCTGGAAAGCTAGAAAATAAAAACCGCAAAATGAGAAGGAAAATCAAGAAATTATGGCTTATAGCTTCTTGTTTGGTCAACCATGCAAATATAGCTCATTTGAATTAGTTTAACAATATCAAGTCGTGAAAAAACAACATTGTGACTTAGTGACTTAATGTAGAAAGTCCAAGTTGTCCACTGTTTCAATCTGGTAGAATGTTGATGGAAATTACTTTTAAAACTTTTTATTGTATGTTTGACGAAAGTTGAAAAAAAAATTTCAGCTAAACAAACTACAAATTCAAGTATATATTATTGTCGAAGTTCAGACAGAAAAATTATACGTAGCTTCTAGTTTGATCAACCACACAAATATAACTAATTTGAATTAGCATAACCCGTTGTTAAAAGACTTGTCAGTATTAAGCTGTAAAAAAACAGCATTATGACTTAGTGACTTATGACTTAGTGTAGAAACTAGAAAGTCCAAGTTGTCTACTGATGTAATCTGGTGCAATTTTGACGGAAAAGATTCCGGGTTGAAACTTTTTTGTATAATTCACGCAAAAAAAAAACTAAAAAAAACTACAAGTTCAAGTATACCATTGTCCAATTTCAGATACATTCCAGAGGTACACAACCGCTACGTGTGTCAAGTGAGGTACGTTCCGAAGCTGCACAGCTGGCTGACCTGCTCCAAGGACACGTGCACTGCTCTGTTCATAGGCGATCTCGTGCCGAACCTGCCGCAGAAGAATCGCATCTACTACAGCGTCCTGCACGGTGTCACCGTTTTCGAGTATTGCGAGAAAATGAACTTCGTCATCACTGGCGGCTGTGACATGCTAATCAGGTGTGGTATTGTGTTTTAAATGATTTAAGAGTTGTTCAATCACGTCGATTAGAGATTTTCTATAGAGAAAGTCTGCTGCCTAATAGGCAGCTATCAAACATGATAGTTTGGTGTTTTCATCATAAATCGTTATTACGCGACATTCCTTCTATGGCGAGAGGCACGCTTGATGACTTCCCTGCTGTACGATACTGTACCAGGCGCGTAGCCAGGAATTACTGACGGGTGCGCCTTTTTTGAGAAAAGATATTATTTAGCAGGGATATCACCTTCCCAAATTATAAATATTTGGCCGTTGCGGAGCTGCGTAAATCTAGGAAAAGTGTCATTGTCTTGACGTAGATAACTCTTGATAAGCTCAGAAAATGTTCGACATTTCTGACGTGGGGACATTCATCCATGCACCTCCATCTGGCTACGCGCCTGTACTGTACAATACTGTACATGTATTTAACCACGTGTGAAAGCCAATGCTACTACCTAGTTCAAATAGCCTGGTGTCTTGCTATTTCACGCGGTTAAGAGCAAAGCTGGCGACATAGCCGGTTCAGACAATGTGCCAATTCTCAGTTCATTTCTTGTTTTCACAGGCTCTGGAATCCGATGGCTAAAAGTCAAAAACTGGTTGGAGTGTTCAGGGGCCATGCAAGCCCGATAACGCACTTGATGCTCGACCACAAGGACGCCTATCTGGTCAGCGTCAGCGAGACCAAAGACATACTGGTGTTCGACATGATCGATCAGCTGTGCATTCAAAAAGTCAAGCAGTACAAGCTGAAGCAGCTGGGCAAGAAGCCGGTCACAGCAGCTTGCATTAACAAGAAGTCCCACACTGTAGTCATCGCCAGTAACATGAGACTGGCCGTCATAGAAGGAAAAGAAGACGGCAACGCCAGGCGAGCCCTGACCACCAGCAGTGCCCCCATAACGACAGCCCTTTACAATCCGCTGTTCAAACAGGCATATGATTTGAATTATTATTTATGTTGATGGCTTTTAAAATTGATGTTTGATAAAAAAAAAGAGAGCGAGAGAGCTTAACTCCGCCTCGCTTTTGCGAATTAATTATCACCATCATCACTGCCATTATCACCATCATCACTGTCATTATCACCAGCATCATTACCATCATCAACAGCAGTATGAATGTTATAATGAATAGTTTTCATGGTGGTTATTTGTTTATAATATTTAACTTACAATAAAAATTATATATTTCAGTTTACGTCAGTAAGACAGTTCATAGATAATACTAACAATAACAATAATATTAATATTATTAATAACAATATAATATGTAACGCGCCATCTGTCAATTGTTTGTATAAAGTATACATAAAATAGATTCGCATGCGCGATAGATAGATGAACTTAAAAAATAATCATAATTACAAACCCTTCCCTAACGAATCAATCCGTAGATTGTCACCGGTGACTGGAGATCTCAGGTGGTCGTCTGGAATGCTTTTACCGGAGAGAAGCTCGTCCACTACACGGCCCACAGCGTCCACGAGAAGGGCAAGAACATCGAGGTGGACATCAAAGTCATGTCCTTCGACGCCACGTACAGGCGCCTGATCACCGGCCACAGGGACGGCATGGTCAAGATCTGGAACTACAACGTCGGCGTGCTCCTGCAAGAGCTGCCGGTTCCCTCGAGGTTCGAAGTCACCTCGATCTGCTGCCCCCCCGGGAAGATCTTCGTGGCCGGGTGCAGCAATGCCGTCTTGCTGTACATCGAGAAGAAAGAGCGCAAGGACTACGTGGCTCTCCACCCTCCGCATCCTGACAACATCACGCAGATATCCATACTGCCGGAGACCTACCTCGCCTCCGCTTCGGCCGACGGTACGCTCATCATCTACAGCTTGAAAACCCACCTGCCGCAGTTTAAGTTCAACATCGCCAACATAGAAGCGCAGGCCTCTGTGGATTTTTATCTCTTCATGACTAACGAGCCGTCGACACAGAGCGAAACTCCCCAGCTGTCTGAGAAAGGACTTCTTTCTGGGTCGAAAAAGCTGATGAAACTATTCAAATCTTCGCAGAAGTATTTTTTTTTGTCAAATTTCTTATAGCTTAGATTAAACTTTCTGTTAGCATCGCATGGCGTCATTGGTATAAATAAATATGTATAAATATTGTTTATTCATTTATTTGTTTGTTTGTCGTTCGCTCGTTCGTTCATTCAATCCATTCATTCATTTATTCATTCAATCATTCATTCGTTCGTTCGTTCGTTCGTTCGTTCGTTCGTTCGTTCGTTCGTTCGTTCGTTCGTTCGTTCGTTCGTTCGTTCGTTCGTTCGTTCGTTCGTTCGTTCATTCATTCACTCACTTACTCACTCACTCACTCACTCACTCACTCACTCACTCACTCACTCACTCATTCACTCACTCACTCACTCACTCACTCACTCACTCACTCATTCATTCATTCATTCATCCAGGGGCATGCATAAAAACCACATCCACAAACAGAAATCAATGGCCATTTCTTCGGCTAGCCTCCATTACAACTACTGCGTCGAGGCCTTAGTGTTTTTATCCACTCGGACCATTACACCGGATACGGCGGTCCTTCTGACTTGCATGCACAACGGCCGAATATTCGCCTGGCCGATGAGCCTGTATGGTAAATGTCTTGGAGAGTTTGTCGCCGCTCACAAGGAGAACGAACTGCTCCACGCTGCCGATGTCACTTCGAATGATGAGTTCCTCATCACTGGAGATTCGCTTGGATATATAAAGGTGCTTTTGAGAGCGTTATAAAAAGCGTGTGAAATATTTTGTGATAAATAAATAATAATTGTTGTGACGACGACGATGATGATGATGATAATGATGATGATGGTGATGGTGATGGTGATGATGATGATGATGATGATGATGATGATGATGATGATGATGATGATGATGAGGATAAGGAGGATGGGGATAGAAATGGTGACCGTGGTGACTGTGTAGTGGTGACGACTGCAACCAGAGGTAGACACTCGTCCATTTTTTGCAGTCAATCGCAATCCAAACCAGCTGAAAATTTTGATTTCCAACTCAACCCAATAAAAAATTAATGAAAAACGTTGAAGTTTTATTTGAACCCAATCCAAATAACGACTATTAAAAACAATTGAACCGAACCCAACCCGACCTAACCCAACACATCCAATGTTGAAACAACTATGTTATTTGAGTAGCTATCTGTTAAAGCTTAATGCTTGACCGATGTTGGGGGGACCTACTGGTTCTGAGCGATCTTTTAATGAGTACATCAATTTCTTTCGATGGATCTGTCTAGTCGCAAAGAATCCCTATTTTATTTAATTTTTCTTCTTTTAAAAACCTGTAAATCAAAACTATGGGAATAATCTGGTCGTCATTATTTCCACCGTCGTCATCACCACCATCATCATCATCATCAATCGTCATGTTAATTTTTATATATATTTTGAAACGTCATTAAGGTATGGGACATTTCTCATTATCTGAACCCGGCTGTCGGCAGCTGTTGCGAGGATCTGGATAACAGCAGGAGTTTCACGTGGGAGAATTTCTCGTTCGTTCGCATGCGACACAACGTTCGCCAGTTTGCTCGAACCTGTCCCAACTCGACTCTTCCGATGCACATGAAAGTGAAATGTGCCAAACTGGAAAATTACAGTGTCGAGTCTCCTCATCTGATCAACAGTTTTAAGAGTCACGTCGGCAGCATTATCAGCATAAAGGTTGGTGTCCGTAATGCCTATGCCAATAGATTGTTTCAGGTTCGGGATGAGTCCTAATTTTAAATATCTGCAGTCAGCAACCTAATCTAAGTTAGCCAGACGACAACCTGTCATGGAAAAGTCACCTTCCGTTATGTTACGCTTTTTCCCATCCGTAGATAGATATATCCCCATTTGCGGAGGGTCAAATTACGCTGCAGATAAATAGATCGAATATTTGATATTTTAGCTGTTAATGAAAATATGTTTATAAATATAACTAGTTGTACCCGGCCTCGCGTTGCTGTGGCTTAGTTTGGCTAAAAGCACTCAATGGTCCGGGTGGTTACGCAATAAAAGCCTAGGAAAGGTTTTTTGCTCATAAAACATGAAATAATGTGCCAATTTTTTTCAACTGGATTAAACCCTTCTTAATAAGGGCTATGTTGTATCCAAATTTCAAAGCAATTGGTCTGAAACTTTCGGAGATCATTTGCGTACCTATAAAAAACGAACAGTTACATTTTGATTTATATAATAATTTATTTAAATCACACTACAGCTCATCAAGATGGGTTCGAAACATCTTATAATATCGTCAGCTTCCGACATGTCTGTTCGAATCTGGTCTCTGCAGGGTATGTTCTTCGGTTTGCTGGGTCAAAAGAGCATGTGGAACAACCCGGAGTTGATCTTCGGAGCCGTTTCGACCGACGAAGTCTTCAGAGAAACGAAGACCATCGGGAAAAACCAAGAAAAACGCGAATGCGGCGAGAAGCACGTCGACGACACCGACGATGAAGTTCAAGTGGTCGACTACGAGGAAAGCGAAGAAGGATTTCCTCAGAGGTACATTCGCGGCGAGGCGAGAGCCAGCCTCGGAAGCGAAGGACTGACCAGTCTGAACATGATGCTTGACGGAATGATCGGAATGGACAGGCATTCCGAGAGAGAACAGCTGTACAGTGTCAAATCTTCCGTCGTGAGAGTTACCAGTGTCGAGTCTAAAAGGTACGCAATGGCGCAATCTCAAGAATCAGTTCCGCCCTCGATGAACAAGCCTTCGATTTTGTCCATAAGAGTTAAAGAGCACATGCTGGACTTGCTGGATTACGTGAAGAAGAAGCAAGCCAAAACGGACATACCGTCCGACCTCAAAAGAGTCGGTTCGTACACCACACTGTACGTACTCGAGACAGAGCTAAATACGCGTGGCCTATCGCGCTGGACTAAGATACGCCACGCTACGGTTTGGATTGTCAACTATCTGCGCTCGCGCAAGTTAAAAGCCTACCAGTCTTTCACGCTAGAGAGGGCGGACCCGAGTAAAGTTGGCGTCTACTCCAACAACATCAAGGATATGATCGAAGAGTATCTGAGCAACAAGATGTCCAGGGAGAAACCAACGAGAAGGAGCAGTGAGTCACTGATGCTCAAAAACGAACAGGACAAGAGGAACATTCTCATGAGACCTCTCACGCCTCTCACCAGCGAAGTATTCGGGCAGTTCTACAGTCGCAATTATACCCACCACAGGCCCATCATGCCCTGGAAATTATCCGATGAATTGACCGACAGAGTAGTGGTCTGTTTTCTCTGCTTGTTTTTATTACTTTATTATATCCATTTATAGGAGTAATGAAAATAATCATTTTAAATTTTACATGCGTGGAAAATATCCAGGTATGTCCGTACAAGCAGCTTCCCCTTGCTACTTTTCCAGTGAGTGATCCAGGTATTTCAATCAAAGAAACGTTTTCAGAATTGGGATTTCAGACTCGGTTGGTAGCCTTCAACATTCTTTTGGCACCGTAACAAGAGAGAGAGAAAGAAAGAAGGAAAGAAAGAGAGAAAATAAGAGAGAGAGAGAGAGAGGGAGAGAGAGAGAGAGAGAGAGAGAAAGGAAGAGAAATAAGAGAGAAAGGAGAGGGAGACAAGCAATTAAAAAAAATGTATTATTTCAATTCCAGCTCTCGGCCGAGTGAAAGTGCCGCGAAAAAAATTCCATCGCACATACCTCCAGGTGGCTTCCAACCGTTCACAGAATCTGAACTCCTCCTGGTGAGGAATCTGAAAAAAACCGGATGGAAGCTGATGTCTGACGGTACTCTCGCCAGGAAAAAAGTGATGAGCTGATACTTTAATTTTGAAACATACGCTACTAGTGATCAGTCAATAAGTTTTTTTTTTGGGGAAGGGAAATTTAAAGTTAATTTAGAACCTTTTGTTTTCATTTGTTCGTCCGAGGTTTTTGACGTTTTGTACAGCGCTCTTGTGATGGCTGTTTCATTGCACTGCGCTATATAAATCATCCGTGTTATTATTCAACGATGGCTAGGCTAGCTCTTCGTTGGGCTTCTTCCTAAACTGATCATCTCATCTCACATTTCTAACTCATTATTGTTTTATTTTAAGGTTCCACTGAACTGTTCGAAAACGCACTCCTATTTGCCGCCATCATTGGTTTTAGAGATCCAGGTAAGAGATGGAGTGAGGAACAAAGGAGAAAGATGTTTTGTCTCCAAGCAGCTTAAAAAACCAACCATGAGTGAATGATTCTTTGTAGTCCAAATCGACTTAGTCGGAAAAGGACTCTAAATAATAATAAAAAAAGAATGATTCTTTAGCTAGCTGTTTTTTACATTGGATGTTTACTTGGACTGCTTAAGTTTTTTTTTAGATATTTAATTGTCTTATACCGATTTTTGTTTTGTTTGTATATATATATATATATATATATATATATATATATATATATATATATATATATATATATATATATATATATATATATATATATATATATATATATAAGTATTTAAAACAACTTTTTGTTGTGTTTGGTCTACATCCATGCAGTCTGATAGACAAGTTAAATATCAAGAAATTCACAAATGTCTCGGAAAATGATATGCTATATAAATAATAAACTTTGAGCTGATGATGATGATGATGATGGTGGTGGCGATGATGATGATGTTAATGAAAGCGAGTGAAGAATTTTAGCCTACTGTTCTATACCCTTGCTTAACTGCAGGTGAACGAAGTAGCTGGTGGGATGCTAACCCTAACCCTAACGAAGTAACTAGTGGGAGGCTAACCCTAACCTTAACCCGAGCCCTAACCCTAACGAAATAACTAGTGGGGTGCTAGCCCTAACCCTAACGAAGTAACTAGTGGGATGCTAGCCCTAACCCTAACAAAGTAACTAGTGTGATGCTAACCCTAACAAAGTAACTAGTTGGATGCTAGCCATAACCCTGACGAAGTAACTAGTGGGATGCTAACCTTAACAAAGTAACTAGTGGAATGCTAGCCCTAGCCTTAACCCTAACGAAGTAACTAGTATGATGCTAACCCTAACCCTAGCCCTGCCCAAACCCTATCGAAGTAACTAGTATGATGCTAACCCTAACCCTAGCCCTGCCCTAACCCTAACGAAGTAACTAGTATGATGCTAACCCTAACCCTAGCCCTGCCCTAACCCTAACGAAGTAACTAGTATGATGCTAACCCTAACCCTAGCCCTTCCCTAACCCTAACGAAGTAACTATAGTGGGATGCTAACCCTAACGAAGTACCTAGTGGGATGCTAACCCTAAACCTAACGAAGTAACTAGTGGGATGCAAGCCCTAACCCTAACGAAGTAACAAGTGGGATGCTAGCCCTAACCCTAACCCTTTTTTTCTAAGGCTGCACGCCAAACAATCTATTCAATTAATATAATTCGATTAAATATAAACAATAAATGTTAAATCATTTAAAAATATGTTTTTGTTTGTTAGAAAAATCTTAACTCTAACTCTACCCCGGGGGGATGTTTTTAAAAGTTCCCGGAAATGTCAGGGAGGAAAATGTCCGGGGGGAAATGTTCGTTCCCCTCCTGTAGGATATCAATCACAGGTATCACACAAATTTTGTTGATCGTTTTTAACACGAATCTATGCATTAATTTTAGACTAATAAAAAACAAGATCTCTGAAATATTTTAATTTCATGGATTTTATTCGTCTAAAAAACCAATAGTGTAGACAAAGTTCATTTAAATGAGATGGTTGCCGGACTCGAACGCGTTTCTTATTTATAAACACTACGCATATGTTCAGTTCAGCTAAAAGTAAACTATTGGCGTGGTGTTTTTGTGGTTAAGTAACTTTTCTGGTTCTTGTAGGTGTTCGAAGAGATGTAATGTCAATGGAAGTAGACTATCTAAATATTCCTTGTTTTGTTATATTTGTCAACTAAATTTAGCTGTGACATGGAGAGGCTACACGCAAAGATAATTGCCGGCGTGGCTATGTTTGTGGCCATTCTTATCTGTTTTTTGCTGCCGATAAAACTTAGCGTTTTCTTCCGCAAAAAAGGTGACAAAGGACAGTATTATTTAGATCTTCTGGCATGTTTTGCCGGTGGTGTATTTTTTGCCGTTTATTTGATCTTCATGGCTCCAGCTGTCAGAGATCTCATTCTTGAAAATTTTATGATTCCCAACAAAATAGACTATCCAATTCCAGACGTTTTGATTGGCATCGGGTTTTTCATAATGTTAATTCTGAATAGGCTTGTCGTCAGCTGCAGCCGCTTATCGAAAAAAAATAAAATGATTAGTTCGTTAACGATAACCACGTCTAACCACTCAGGGATTACAGGTTCCAGCAAACCGAGCACGGAGAACTTCGTCGTGACGGAAAATTATCACCAAGAACAAATCGTTATCGATGACCAGCTCGATCCCAACAGTCCTTACCCGCTCCCTCGTAGATCTTCAATTACCGACGTCGCCCACCAAGAAACGACCATAAGAAGTGTAGTGATGATGCTAGCTCTCTCTCTCGATTCAATATTCGAAGGCCTTACCACCGGGTTGAAAACAACGACCATCGAAGTGTGGGCGATCTTCATCGGCAATATGGTCCACGAAACTATAATCGCCTTCTGTCTCGGCCTGCAGCTCACGAAGACGCACGAAGATAAAAAGAGTCACGTCGCCTGGGCAGCCTTACTTTACTCGCTCATGAATCCCCTAGGGCTGGTCGTGGCAACGATATTTTACGAAGTGAAGGGGTCCAGTCCCGGTCTCGATCTGGCCAGCGGAATACTCCAGGGTCTGACGTCCGGCTGCTTCATTTACGTCACTTTCTGTGAAATTCTCGAAGGTCAGATAACCCACCAAACGTCGTACGCTAAAATATTTGCCATGGTGATCGGCTTCGCCGTGCTGGCGGCCTTCGCGAGCGTCCCCGGAAGCTCGTCGTACGCCCTCGTCAGCCATTTCAATTCGACAAACTGTTCCAGTACTTGAAAGAGCTCCTTTTTATTACCTCTGTCTCAACGGGAATTTCGTGTCTTCGGTAACAGTTTACGAATAATTTTAACTTGCCATGAATTATGAATTGTCGTTGGTTATTTAAAAAAAAGATTTCTCTTTAGGGTGATTTGTTTCTTCTAGGGTCAATATTTAGTTGATAGAACAGATTTGTTTTTTTTTTCTAATTGATAGTTGTTATCTTGTTATTATTAATGCAATCTCACATTTAATTGTGCGTAGTATTTCTTTGTTCTGTCAATTTTTATTTCTATTAGATTTTGTTGCTCTAAATAGAATCTTGGTTTGTGTATGTTCAGCTGGGTCAATTCATACAATCTAGTACACATGGTCATAGGATTCGAGCCCCCCCACCCCATTCTGGTTCAACAGATAATTAATTTAGTACCCATCAGACTTCGCTTAACGATTTTATCCATATTTGCAACTTTTTTTTATATTTTACTCGCTCCTGAGGCAACGTAGGTGCTCATAATTGTTACGTTAATTTAATTTCTTTGTTACATTGTTGTTTAATTTATTCCGACATCTGGAATTTTTGATGACTTTCTGTCCGAATATTATATTGTCGATTTGTTTTTAATATAAATCGATTATTATGTCCTTATGCATAAAAAAAAATTTATGTTCTCAGTTTAATTATCAGTCTTGTCATTCATCTATGACGCACATTTGACGCGACAAAGACATTCTCTCCTGTAAATAGGACAGCATTCACGTGACATGACATGAACTGATTAATCATATCTCGTGGAACAACTTTATTTGGACACAGGTTTCTATTTAGAAGATGTTGGGTTGATTTGGAACATGTGTGGTTTTATCATCGGATCACATGTGCGTGAACATATAAAAACACATAGACACAAAATCACACACGGACATTGAATTACACGTAGACATAAAATCACACGGACATTGAATTACACGTACGTTTCATTTTAACTTCAATTTTGGACACTAACTCAAAATTTTATATAAAAAATTTTTGCATGTCGACATGATTCAGCTTGCGTGAGTACGTGTGAAATTTTTTATTTTATTTTGAAGTTTATCAGAAGTTTAAAAGAGTTGAATGTTCACTTAGAGGTTCAAAGTGCAAGAGAAATTTTGGCACGAAATTCCTGATTCGATGCTTTTTAATACATTCTTTACCTGATTCGATTCTCTTTAATATATTCTTTACCCGAGGTAATTTACACATTCTTCAGGTTATCACGAATTGTAATTCCGAGACGAAATGCGATTTTATAGAGAAAATAAATTTATTTCCAACACAAAATTTCTATTTTAAACAAAAAAAAGTTCCCATGAAGTAATGTGAACATTTTAATAGATGAGTAACTGAAAACAGACATTTAAAAATAAATTAGTTCAATACAAAATTCCTCAGAAAATTTGGTATTGGAACGAAAGATTTAGAACTGCGACTACGCCATCCATCGTCAAATTACGTTTAATTCCTCGAGCGAAACGCAATCACAAATTCCAGAAAGACGGTTGACTGGCCTTGGCCGACGTCTGCTTGACGGCCTGGCAGACCGCTTTGGCGGCGGCCGACCTACCGAGGTGCGTCGAAACGTCGCAGAACATGAATATCTGCTGGGGGGTTATCTCGTCGTGGATGTATTTCGAGATGGTCTGAACCTGTTTGATGATCGGAAGATCGAAAAAAAAGTTAGACGTCAGAGCTGATGAAATTTTGTTATGCAATCGATTTTTTAAATATTTCTTGAGAATTGGAAAGGGAAGTTAAGGATGAGATATCGAATGGTAATAAGAATTAAAAATGAAATTCAAATTAGATACGCGAATAACAAATGAATGATTACAACTCTGGTCCGATCACAGAATGACATGGCGTGTGGCGTGACGTGACTTAGAAGTTTAGAAGAAACAGGGAATTATGTATTGTCACATTGGGAAATAACTCGACACATACATAAAAACACAGACATTCACATTTAATCATGCATGCATGTAAAGAAAGTTCTTGCAGCTCTTATTACCTAACTAATAATTTTTAAAGCCAGTACCGTTGTCATATAGTTACTTCTTATAAATAGGGCTTTAAATAATTTATTTTTTTTTATAGTTATATTTCATCTATTTGTTATTTCCTGATTTAAAAAGATAGCTCTTATTATTATTTTTTTTATAATCTCTCCAGGCACTATACTGGGCACATCTCAGATTCCGATGATGATCATTAGGGATGTCACGGGTACCCGAACCCGAACCCGAGTTCGGTACTACCCGGTCTTTTTCTGATACCCGAACTCGAACCCGAAAGTGTGAAAATTTGGTACCCGAACCCGAAAATGTGAAAACTTGATACCCGAACCCGAAAATGAGAAAACTTGATACCCGAACCCGAACTCGAACCCGAAAATGTGAAAACTTGATACCCGAACTCGAACCCGAAAATTTATAAGCCTAATACCCGAACTCTGAGTTGTGAACAAATAAATCTTTATAAAAGCTGTGTCTTAGAGATTAATAAATTACAAGTTTTGTTTACGTAACATATTATACTAATCGCGAGCGTAGAAGTTTTGTATTATCACCTTTGCGTAACAAATAACACAAATACGTCATTTTATTAGTGATTGTGTAAACTAAACCACTAATCCGTTTGATTATAATCACGCCGGACCGAGCCGCAAACGAACTAAAATAATTAAGCCTCCTTCGGTCGAAGAGATCGCGGATAGCCATGACTCTAAACTTTTTACGTCAGTTATATAACCTTATATTTATTCATTCATATACTCAAAGTTTTTCCGATATAACAAAGACCCTTTGTTATAAAGATAATCTTGCATAATCCTAAACTTCAACTGGCAAAGTCTATAAATGATCTATGCGCCACAGTTATTTTATTGGCAAATGTGTAAGCTAGGACACTAGTCCGCCTGATTGCCCGACCGGACCGAGCCGCGAAAAAAATTAATAAATTACGATAATTTAAGAGGTAACGTATTATGCTAATCGCAAGCCCTGCAAGTTTTGTATTATCACCTTTGCGTAACAAATAACACAAATAAGTCATTTTATTGGTGAGTGTGTAAGCTAGACCACTAATCCGCCTGATTATCTGGCCGGACCGAGCCACGAACGAACTAAAATAATTAAGCCTCCTTCGGCCAAAGAAATCACATTATTTGGAAAGCTAAAAAAATAACTTGTTAGAGTTTATTCAATACGTGTAATGTCCAATGGATGAATTGATCGCTCTCGTTTGTATATGTATATATACTAGGTAAATTTAAAATCAATCCAGGAATTTGAAATCATAAGCCAGTACCCGAACCCGAACCCGGTTTTTGGAAAACTACAAACCCGAAAACCTGAGTTTCACAAACCCGAACCCGAACCCGAAAACTCGAGTTTTACAAACCCGAACCCGAAAACTCTAGTTTCACAAACCCGAACCCGAAAACTCTAGTTTCACAAACCCGAACCCGAAAACTCCAAAAAGTACTACCCGTGACATCCCTAATGATCATCGATCGTACAGGTAATGTTTTCGTCTTTCGTACGCTGAAAAAAACTCCCGAAACCCCACATTCGATGTGCACATATCAGTCATCAGCATGTGTTCCCTTCCCATTGTTTTTTTTATAAGAATCAATAAATAAACTTTAAAAACATGTTATATTTAAAGTAAGGCTTAGTTAATCATCACCAACAGAATGAAAACCTTTTCACTGAAAATTTGTGGACCTAATGCTACTAAAAAAAAAAAAGAATGACTCTCAAATTGAAATTAAATTGAACTCACAAAATTAGGCGGAGCATTGAGGAGAACGTATCGGGAGATGGTTGTCCCGGTTTTCAGGAGTTCCCTGATGAAGTTGAGGACGAATTCAGTCTGCGGCCCGATACAACTGTCCATCAGTATTTCATTGCACAGGGATAGAAAGCCAGCTAGATAGTGACAGATTTGTTGTTCATATAATTTATAGGTCTCGGTATTTTTTTTAATTATTATTATTATCATTTGTTTTTATAATTATTATTATTATCATTTGTTTTTATAATTATTATTATTATCATTTGTTTTTATAATTATTATTATTATCATTTGTTTTTTTAATTATTATTATTATCATTTGTTTTTATAATTATTGTCAATTGTTTTTATAATTATCATCATTTATTGCTATAATTAAATGTCCATCTGTGAGCCACCTACTGATAATTCATCATAAAGGGGGGGGGGACAAACTTTTTTTATATCTCCTAATAATGTCGAACGGGCCAGAGGGAATAATACCACATAAGAAGAGAAATTAAAGAAAAAATATACATTCAAGATGTTTCTTGCATGACAAACAAATCAATATCTCGCTTCATCAGACCATCTCTCTATTTAATTATAATATCATGATCAATTTTTTTATATATATAATAACAATCATCACCAAGAATTAACTACATGCTTTAAAATGATTATTCAAGAGTGTGTAGTCGTTTAAAATAATACCAAAAAAATAAAACTACAGAAAATAATGAGAAGATTCAGAACTATTTTTTGTTATTTTTAATATTATTTATATGAATATGATTACTTATATTTAAAACTATTTTTATTTATAATTTCTTATATTATATTTGTAATTATACGTATTTAAAATTACGAGAGGTCCACACTTATACAGTAAGTATACTTATAAGTATCACCGTACGCACCTCCCCCGCATATAAATCATCGACATGATCCCATCAGATATAAGTTATCATTTGAGCACTTCATATTTAATAATAATATGTCGATAAAATCACTGTCGAGATGAACGTAAATTAATTAGTTAATAAATAAAAATGAACGAATTACTCACTCAGATGTTTGGCGAGTGGATCTCGAAACGTGGTGACGACGTTACTGACGGATGTCGACATCATCAGGGACGACGGGTTCGACGGGTTGAATTGGTCGTGACTGCAGAGAACGTCTGTGTGTGCGTGCGTGTTCGTGCGACAGTTTGAAACAATTTAATTTTATTTCGCGTCGACGGTGAATTTATTTTGTTTAAAAAATAATTAGTTTAACAATTATTTAGAAATGTCTGTCAAACAATTATTGTAATAAAATACACACAGAAAGTACACACATGTGTAGAACATCTGTTGAAAACAAAATTCAAGTTGAAATAAACAAGTTAAATGGACAGAGGTGCATTTAAATTGGGCCTCATGGTGGCACAACACCCCTCTTTAAATTACGGTTGAAATCGAATGCAAGACTGTCTAGATTTGAACCCTCTATTACTCAGACCATTGTGTCAATATTTCTAAATTATATAAAAAAAACTAACTATATAAACAACATTTCCCTAGTTTTCTATGAAGTGTATGGAATGGTTAACTCCCAACACTAATTTGGTCAAAACAAATCTCGGAAAATGGCCCAGCGGACAGAAAGGGTTTGTCACAGGGCAGCCAGCGTCCAATCAACAGAAAGGGTTCATCGCTGGGCAGCCACCCTCCAATCAACAGATAGGGTTCACCATTGGACAGCCGCCGTCCAATTAACAGCAGTCACGATCACTTGATCTTCGCCTACGAATTAAATTACCTCCGAGCAGAAAGTTATCGCCGAGAGGGAGCGAAGACGTCGCTCCATCCTGTCCTGCCTCGTTTTCTCTCTTTATCTTGCACTGCTTTTCTATGTCGCCGACAAACACATCATCCGAGTTCTGAAATTAATTGACGCAATTGGTTAAACTCACTCACAGCGACATTTAAAAATCGTCGAGCATCATTTCATTCTCCTTCAAGCAAGATTATTCTAGTTTGGATTAGGCGTGCTCAAGTTGATCCTATAAGATCCACAAGAAAACGGCCCGCAGCAGGATTAAGAATGGATCGTGTGAAACTAGAATTCAATTTACAAGAAGAAATGGAAGCCAGCATCAACCTACGAACTCGTGGCGTCACACTGTGGTTCGAACCCAGGTGTCACAAATCAGGTGTGCTGACGTTTGCATTCAATCGGACAGGTAATATTATCGTGCCGGGTAGAACTTGTTAGAAAAAAAATAATTTAAAAAAAAAACTCAGAAACTTGCAAAACCTCGGTCAGATAATCCGCCCTCTTTCGTTTTCTTTTGACAATCCTGGCTTCCGATTCTGAGATTATAAATTTAATATATATATATATAATGCCATGTGCAAACAATTTAGTGTCTATTTTTAGGGTTATTATAAATTCATCAGTAGAAACTTTAACTCTATAAAATGCTACTTCAGCATTTCTTGGTGTTATTATAGAGGTAATATATGTAAATTTATGCAAGATGGTTTATTTACATGGGTAATATATGTAAATGTATGCAAGATATAAAAAAATAAATAAAAATGATATTTATAAAAAATAACGACATTTTGGTATTTCATTTCTAAACAACACAACAAGAATATATCTCAAACAACACCGCAGAAAAAAACAAGCCTTTATTGAACTGTTTGATCCTGTACAGAGAGGCCACGTTAAGTACGAGGAGTTTGGTGATGGCTCTGCCGGTAGGGTCGGTCAAGTACTTGACTTCTTGTCCGGAGGAAAGGAGCAGATTGGGCAGAACGGAGCCGACAAAACAGGCAGTCAGTTCCTCGAGGTCGATCTGAAAGAAAGAGTGGGCCACGCAGACGGCACGCAAGAGGTCTTGAGGGCCCACGAAGCTGCCTATCTCCTGATAAGGTGAAGGGCAGGTTAAATATAAGCTGCTATGTAAATAAAGATAGGTAGATGAATTGCTATGTTATAAAGGTCATCACAGATATATATATATATATATATATATATATATATATATATATATATATATATATATATATATATATATATATATATATATATATATATATATATATATATATATATATATATATATATATATATATATTAATGTAAAATCACTGGTTTGATGATCAACTTCCTATTGATAAACCTTAACAGATTCAAAACATTTATTAGGGACATTAATTATTTATTATTATTAAGAGATTTGAAGGTATAAATAGCCTTAACAAAGCTTCATTTAATATTTTCCAATAAACTGCAAAACCATTCTAATTGAGCCCGGTATACGATTTGGTGATATCGTAACAATATATATATATATATATAGATCGATATGTTTATGAGATCAATTTCTGAAACATAGGTGGATATATGAACCAATATGATAATGAGATCAATGTATAAACTCTGATGGATAACAAAACTAATATGTTACTGGGATCAATGCATGAAACACACTGATGGATAGATGGACCAATATGTTAATGAGCTCAATATATGAAACACTGGTTGATAGATAGACGAATGTTTTAACAAAACAGTAAAACCACTCAGAAGACAAAACGCTACGTCAAATTGTCTTTTCTTTATCTATACTTGTTTCTTTATAATATATCATGCACTGTATATCAACCGATGAAATATTACTTTAATACACGAACAGTTTCCAAACTTTTGCGAGTAAATTATCTCGAGATTTGAGAGCTTTCGAGAAGTCAGTAGTTTGTTATCTGTTTATCGTTGTCTTATCATCTTTACTCTCTAAACAATGGCAAGTTGCTTAGTCCTAACGTTACTGATAAATATAAATTGTCGCATGTTACAATAACGTGAACGAAAGAAAAAGTTGAAGCTGAAAAGTAAGAAGAAGAGGGGAGGGGGGAGGGCTATATACATTTATAGAAAATGCAAATTAAACAAACCTTAACGATATTGAAACAGAACCAGTAGCTGCTAGACGACTCGAAGATCCTTTCCAGCGTGAGAAGCTGCTCTACGTTTATGCAGCCGTTGTGCTGTACCTCCTGGAACACCTCGGAAAACTTGGCTTGCACGTCCGCCGACGCCAGCGCGTCTCTCGGCAGGGAGAAGCTGGTTTTGGAAGACTGCTGGTTGACGTCAGTAGTAGTAGGTAAGCTTATTCGAGGTACTGTACTTGCACTCAGTGAGTAGATGAATTGTCTTGCAAAGTGAGCTCTGTATAAAAAAAAAGTCGAATTACTACAATAAACACGAAATGATTGCTGTTAATTTAAAATCTTATGATTGTGCGATAAATTTGACGAAATCGTTCACTTTTAAAACATATTTCAAGACGGCGTAAAGACGAGCAATTCCACGAAGCTAATAAAGTTTCCATCAACAAAAATAAAAATAATAATTATCGGGACTAATTAATAAACGTCATTTTTTGTCTAAATGTACAACCTTTCCGTGTAGTGTAACAAATTGCTCTCGGAATTATTGTTGCTGTTGTTGGTGTTGTTGTACGTGGAGAGTTGTTGCAGCATGAAAATGATCATCTGCTTACTCTCGCCCTCACTCCATTGGACGATGTTGCACAGCCAGGTTGCCACGACCACTGCCAAGCAGCACATGGAGCTTTTCAGGGTGTCGAGAATGTTCTGGAATACGAGAGCGTTTTAAGAAACATTGCCGTCACTGATATCATCATCATTACCACAGTTCACTATCGATATCATCATCATTACCGCAGTTCACTATCGATATCATCATCAGTACCACAGTTCACTATCGATATCATCATCATTACCACAGTTCACTATCGATATCATCATCATTACCACAGTTACTATCGATCTCACAATCGTCACCACGTTTAAAAATTACACTTTTTAAAAAACCTTAATACACACATATATATATATATATAAATCCTTTAACAAATTAAAACAACACAATCTTAATAATCCTACTCTGACAGTATCCTGATCCGTCTTCTTGGACTGCCATGACCTGAGGAGTTCCTGGATCGCATACGGAGCCAAGTGACATACTTCACTCCACCTTGGAAAGCTAATAATAGAAAGCACCGTCGTTATCATGCAAGTATGATATGCTCACAAAATATATCTATCAAATATGTACATGCAAATTATCTTCAAAAATTATAATTCATAAACAAAAGTATAAAGTGTTTTGTCTCCAGCCTGCTTAAATAAAGTCTGGGGATTATTTTAAATTAAAAATCAAATAGCATTTAACAATTCACTGATTGTTATTTCTATTCAAGTTTTTAATGCTGTTATAATAATAAATAATAAATAATAATAAATAATGTAAATTCTTATAAATTAATAAAAGCGTATATAAATTTTAAAAATACAGTGCAACTTATTTAAAAAAACATTATTTCACAAACTTAAAAATAATAGATGAAGAGCCTTACATCAAACTTGTCGAGTTGATATGTGTTGTAAATAAATTTTTATTGTGTTAATTTATCATCATCACCATTCTTATGAACTATAGAAAATATTCTAAAATAATCGAGACAGAAAATAATCTTTATTGCTAAATTTAATTGCTGTTTTTAAAGATTTGATTGTATGTCTCAAATGATATCACCAACCAACCTAGTCTTGAAATCTCCCCCAGTGACCAGTTGATTCAAGAGAGTTTCAACCTTTTTCGGGTCAACGGACAAGTCGTTTATGTCCGCCAGGGACTGGGACTTGGCACCGTCTACCAGACTCCTCGTAGCCCACTGGTAGAAGAAAGACGAGGAACATTCCGTGCACGAGGATACCACCTGGAAAAAAACGTCATAATTCACTGGTTATTAAAAAATTAGATAAAAATACATGTTTTGTATTGTTCATGCCATCAGTACCAAGAAAACGGCTCTAACTAGACCCTCGTAACTAGAACGTACGATGCCTCATAACACTGAGAAGAAGAAAGTTGAAAAACAGAGATCTGTGAATGTACCTCACAAGGAGTCAAATTAATGATGCGATAGTTATGCATCAAGTGTTATTATAACCACCCAATGAATTTTTCCTTTAAGCCTACACCAGTATATTTAAAGAAAAAACTTACAAAAACTATAAGAAATGAACACAACACCATGCAATACCCGACACCATACCATACCATACCATACCTGACACCATACCACACGGACAACATACCATACCATACCATAACACAACATATGACACCTGACAAAATACCATACCATACTTGACAACACACCATACCATATCTGACAACTGACCACACCTGACACCATACTATACCTCAAGTCCATAAGTTTGAATGATGTGACAAAGGAAGACGAAAGAGGCGTCGAAAAACTTTGCCATTTCTCCCATCGATGTCATTTTGGCTCCTTCGTTGATCCTAAGATTTTGTTTTTAATTGAAAGAAATTAAGTTTAAATGAAAAAAATATATTTCATATAAAAAAATTTAAATCCAAACATTAAATTACTCGAAAAAGTATTCTATTATTAAATTAAACGTAATTAATTTCAAATAAAATAATTTTTAAAAAAATACCTGATTAAAGTAACAATGAAACTCTGAAGTCTGCCGGTAGCCGCGGCGACCACGGACACGGCCTCGAAGGATTTTCCGCAAATCAACGGATTCATCACGCTCGCAACAACGTCCGGACTTTTGTTGTTTTCCAGCTTCTACGGAATAAACACGCGCAAACTAACATTTTAATGAAATTCAATTGAAAACAATTTAACGTTTATTGAACAATAAATCCATGACAACGAAGAAGATACGTTGAATAGCAAATATGGAAAATTAACCTTTAAAATTTATTACCCGTTATTAATGTGGAAAATTTTAAACCTAAGGCTGACAGTGCGGCGATTGTACGAGAGAATAAAACAGAAGCTGAAATACATCGCTAGAAGAAGAAGTCAAAAACGAACCATCAGAAGTGTAGCCAATGTGATTTCAGTTTTCAAGATGAGCAGGGCTGTGCTGCTTGTTCCTTGCGTCGATGCGTCACTCGGGATGAGTCTCAGTGTCGTGGACTGTCTGTTGGAATGTAGGAATGTATTTGTTTATAGATAATCCGAGTTTTTTTTTTACTCAGTTATCGATAAAAACAAACAAAATCACATAATTAAATTCTAAAAAATTAGAGTTTGTCTAATTTTAAAAAATTAGAGTTTGTTGTGTCAACAAATTTATGAAAAATTTGCTGCATTAGGCTTTTTGCAATTTTACTAGAAAAGATATTCAGGATATTTTATAATGTTAAAGCAGTCTTAAATAGATTTAATTCAAGATTAATTTAAGCTCTGATCTCTGGACAGGATACGTTTGCTTGAATAACTGATATATATATATATACTAGCGGGGTTACCCGGCGTTGCCCGGGGTTTTTAGAGGTTTTTCTAATGTTTGTCTCTCTCGCTCCCGTTCCCTTCTCCACTTTCCCGTTTTCGTAGCCTTCCCGGTCGCTTTTCCGCTCTCGGTCGTTTTCCAGCTCCCGGTCGCTTTCCCGCTCAGAAGTTTTGTTATCGATTTTCTCTCTTGCTCGCGTTTCCTTCCAAGCTTGCTCTCCCGATTCCAGTCGCTTTCCGCGTTCCCGGTCGCTTTCCGCGTTCCCGGTCGCTTTCCCGTTCCCGGTCGCTTTCCCGTTCCCGGTCGCTTTCCCGTTCCCGGTCGCTTTCCCGTTCTCGGTCGCTTTCCCGTTCCCTTTCCCGTTCCCGGTCGCTTTCCCGTTCCCGGTCGCTTTCCCGTTCCCGCTCACGCTTGCTCTCCCGTTCCCGGTCATGCTTGCTCTCCCATTCCCGGTTGCTCTCCCGTTCCCGTTCCCGCTCATTTTCTCTTTTACATTCTTTCATAACTTCTGTTAGCCTATAAAACGTAAAATAGATTTGCTAAGACTATATATATATATATATGTTTGTGGGTTAGTTTGTCTATTATAGAAACGGGAAAGAGACCCGGAACGGACAGCGAGCGGGAACGGAAAAGCAAGCGTGAACGGGAATGGGAGAGCAAACGTGAGCGGGAACGGGACAGCGACCGGGAAATCGACCGGGAGCGGGAAAGCGACCGGCAGCGGGAAAACGACCAAAAACGGGAAAGCGAACAGGAGTGGGAAAGCAGGTGGGAAAGGAAACGGGAGAGAAAGAGACAAACATTAGAAAAACCTCTAAAAAACCTGGGCAACGCCGGGTATCTCCGCTAGTACATACATAAACACACACACAGACACACATACATGCACATACACATACATACATACACACATACATATATATATAGTTCCCGCTCGCTCACCCGCTCCGCTCCGCTCATTTTGTGACGGATTTCAAAAATTTTTTTTTTATTTTTGATTTCCATTGACTCTCAAGGTTGTGTGAAAATTTCATTACGATCGGATGAATGGTGTAGCAATGCATAAAGGACATTAACATATAAACATATATACATATATACATATATACAAACATTCATTTTTATATATATAGATATATATTTCTTTATAAGAAAAAATAAGTAACAAATGTTTCTAAAAAAAAAATGATGACAACCTCTTGCTGGTGATCTTGCGTACCTGAGATTCATTCAGTAGTGACAACTTCATGAATTCGTTCAGTAGAAATTGAAGACAGTCAAAGCTTTAAAGTTTACAGAGATGAATAAATTAAAATTTTAAAATATAATTAATTTATATAAAAGATTACCTCATGCCACTACAATCTCAGTTAGAAAAAATATATATAATTTAGCTCCTCCCATCTCCGAGAGCCCACGGGTCAGCAATGAACCCCCTATAACCAGCACCCCCCTAACCAGCATCCACTAACCCACATCCCCCTTCAAAAAAAATAGCTGAAAATTAAAAACCTGAATTTGGTGTCGACTGCATCGAGGAGGTAAACAAAATCAAGGAGAAGTTCGATCCCCGAGAAGAATTCTGCTTGTTTGTCCTCGCTCGGACTCGATTGAGACAGTTTGAGAAATAGTGATGGAAGCTGATGTTGAATTTTTTTTTATAAATTTATGAATTTTTGTATTAATAATAATACAAATACAAATAATAATAATAATAATAATAATAATAATAATAATTGGAAACACCAGTAGCTTCAGAGGCGCTAGGAAAACAGCACGTTGGGATCGTACAGAGCCACTTGCCACCCGAACGCTTTCCATAAGCTGGACCACATTATCCATAATAATCATTTTAAAAAGACTCGATAATAATTATGTACAAAGAATTTTAAAAAAAATGAATGGTCTTGAGTAAAAATAAAATTTCCAACGACAAATTACATACTCTTATGGACACGAATGTCGACCACTTGATATCCTCGGGTTTTACGTTTTCATCTAAAAGGCCCAGATAGCAGGACCTTAATATCTCTCTGTAGAGAATCGTACGATCCAATCTCTAAATTAATAAGCAATTATACAATAATATTTTTATATTATCGATCATGTACATCAAGCTCAGTTTTTTTCGAGGTGTAAAAGCAAAAAAAAACTGCAAAGAAAAATTAAAAGAGCTAACGCTATTAAAGTTACATAAATAAATAAATATAACTAAATAAATTATAAGAAATTATAACTTGAAATAATTACAACTAATTTAAATTTTTATAAATAGTAAAAAAATCATAATAAAACATCAACATCAAAATATTGAACCAACAAGAATTTCTAATATACAAAAAAAACACCAACAAACAAACAACTTACCTGTAGCTGCTCCAAAGTGACCAATTTCTCTGCGAGCACCTGCACGTTGTTGCACGGGAACAGGTAGGTTTCCATGACGATCAAGAGATTGACGCCGGTGTTGAGGTACTGGTCGCTGCTGTCGATGACTCGAGCAGGTGCTACGACCTGGTTCCTCAGGTTGCTGATCGTAACAAATTAATGTTTACCGAATAAGTCGTAGAAGATTGAATCATCATCCTCATCATCACCTGTACATGTGCTAAGCCAGAGTGATCAAGCGCTAAGTACAAAGTTTTGGACCCTCTGAGAGATCAGATTTGATCAATCTATTAGAATAAAAAGGGTGGGTCAGGTCATTTGTTGGGTGGTCACTTGGACAACAGTGGACGACTAACAAGTCTGTATCGAACCGTGAATCGAACCCCAGACATTTAAGTCGAAACTCCGATACGTTAAGCACATAAGCTGATAAAAATCAACTGAATAAAAAACAGCTTTATTCTCAATAACCCAACATAAAGTTAGTGGCTAATTAGATTATTTGAAGAAAAAAAAACTTTAAAACACCTTTTAAGATAAATTGTCAGTTATAATAAATACATTTGTTATTAGAACTTAAAAAAGTTGATCTAACCTTGCCTCAAACTTGGTGCTGACGATGATGGTCTGTCTGACTTCATCGCTGATCGACTGATTGATCGGTTGACCGAGCAGACGACCGATCTCTGCGGACAGATGCTCCAGTTTCTGTATGTTGCCGTTTGGTACGTACGATGATGACGAAGCACCTTCTGTTAAAAGTTGCCGAAAATGCTTTTAAGTATAACGTTATTATTTATACTTAACAAACTACTTGTGTGTGATTATTGAAATCAATTTTAATAAAAACTTAGAATTATTATAAAACTCTAAAATGATTTTTTTATTAATGAAATTAATTTCTTTTTTTCATTTAAAATCGTCTAACCTTTCTTCAAATGGATCGTACTTGAATCTATAGAAAAAAAAACAACCTCAGATCACACAAACAAAATGATCACACACACACAGGCAGCATGCTAGCACGCAAGCCTCGGACACATTAATACGAAGCACACACACACACGTGCTCTTTCAAAACACCACATAAATAAATAAAACACAAATTACAGTAAATTAAAATTAAAAACAATATATATAAAATTAAAAACATTCTAAACAATGTAAATAAAATTAAAACCATTCTAAACAATGTAAATAAAATTAAAAACATTATAAATAAAATTAAAAACATTATAAATAAAACTTAAAACATTATAAATAAAATAAGATAATATTAATAAAGTAAAGTGTTTCAAACTTTGTACACGAACCTGCCTCGGAATCCAACATGGCGAGACAGACGAGACTTTCGCAGACTTCATTCTTCGACATCCACGACAGAATCGACGAGGACGACTTGAGAAGTTCCTCGATGACGTCGACCGGACACTTCGACTCGGTCAGTCGTGACAGTGACCTTGACATTATCTCGAAAAGCCACAGCTTGGCAGACATCAGTGCTTTTGAAAGCTCCATCGGGTCTTCTGTGGATTCGTTGAAGCTGCAAAAAAATAGTTTTTTTTTTTAAACTTTTCTTAATCAGCTTGAACTGCATTCAATTTCGCAATGAATCGATAGCAGTAGAAGATGAATGTTATTACACAAGCATTATGTTAAATAATGACAATGCTATTAAAAGTTTATGTTAACAATAAAAGAATGCAAATAAAAAAACTCATAATAAAAATAGAAATTCATTAAAAAATAATAACTCCCAGCAGATTTTAAAAGAAAATTCAAAATGCCACCTACAATGGATACTTGAAAATCGTGGACAGAAATTCAATGAGAGCAGCAAGGCAGTATGGACGAGAAATGTCCTTGTGGACCACCATGTTTTGCACGGCCATTGAAAACGAAGTCATCTATACAAAAAATCAGTGATTAAAAAAACACCAACAAGGAATTGCTTAATTTTTTAAATTATGTTGATGTGGATAAAAAGATCGTAGACCAATGTCTTTCAAGTGGAAATTAAAACAACGTGATTACTCAATCAATGATTAGTAGTTGAATTAGGCTCAAAATCTGATGATTTAACAGTCTGGACGTGTGTTAGCATTTTTTTTTAATAACTGTAATAACACATACCTGTGTAAGAATAGCATATTTGAGATACTCCAGCAGCTTGATGCTCGGCGAAGCACTGATGGTTGCTTGTTCTAAAAGAATATCTGGTGAGAAATTGTTAAACTCGGTTAACACATTTAAAAGTTTTGCTGGAAACATGCAAATTCTGAGCTTCCTATTCTAGCTATTCTAAAAATAGCAAAATAGCTAACTTGACAAAAGACCGTGATCAGTCCGGTCTATTAATGGCAAATATTTCTTCATCTCTTTGGCCCATTTTTCCTCAGACCACCTCTCTCTCCAGGCTTCCAAAACAATCCCTCTGACAGCTGATGTCAGATTGCCTTTATACTCGTTTACAACCATTTATAATTTTAACAACTAGTGCCTCCTATTCATACAATAAATATATAATAAATCCCAAAACTTTTAGGTCAGTAATCATTCACTTCTTTTTAGCCTAGCCAGGAGCTAAAATAAAATGCAATCTTTATACGACAGAAGAAATGTTTGGAACAAATATTTCTTCTTAAGTTTTTAATTTGTTTAACTTGGCACCTGTTTTCTTAGGAGGAGGAGGTACTACTAATCTCTAAGATCTATATACGTAAATTGCTATTATAGAATATAAATTATAGAGACTTTAATATATAAATATATCAAAGATAGATAGCGGAAAGTATGAATTGATTAGCGATTACAATTTAAATAATTGTAAATGTTTACATATGGCCACAACAAAGAAGTGAATCGCGTCTCAGCATAGTTTATTTATAATATTTATTATAAAATAATACATTGTTTGCAATATTGTGTTATTAAAATAAAATAATTATAATTAAACAAATGTAAAAAATTATTTAATTCTTACTTTTAGTGACTAGGATGGTAATCAGTTTCTTCTCCAGGTGGTCTAACAAATTACGCAAATGTCATGCAGAACTCACTAATAATGGAAAACCCATTGATAGTAGGTATACTATTTATCGATGGAGAACCCACTGATAGCAGGTATAATATTTATCAATGGAGAACTCATCGCGACTTTGTATTTGTAAGCAAAAAAGAAAATAAAAGCCTACCATAAACACTGCGTTTAGCTTTGCTTGAAGATAACAACGAATTATTTAAGGAAAATTGAAAACATAATGCTCCTTATAAGGTTTTTACAAACGTCCTCCATATTTTGATAACTTTTGTTATCCAGTTGTAGCAATAATGCAAATCGATTTTAAATTGATACAGCGCCTCATGCGATGAGACGTTCAAGAGCACTGGGCCACGAATTAACCGAAAAAAGGTTTTCAGCCCCTGGTGGAAAGAAATGAGGGATGAAGACGTAGTGATAGAAGGTGGAAGAATCTGAGAGAAAGGGACCAGAATAAGAAGAAGAGCGTTTGGCAAAAGAGTGCTTCACAGAGAAACTAAAAGAGGATTAGCAGTAGATCTTAAGCCTAACATATGGGGGGTTATAATAAGATGTTTTTATTATGATGGAGAGGTGCAATATTTTATTTTAACATAAGGCATATTTCACACCATAAAAACTTCTTGGTTAGCTCGAGATGGCTTGAACTGCAGTCCTTTGCCAAGTGCAAACCCGTACAAGAGCTATATTAACTATTGCCTTCTTGCTGATGTTAACTTGCCACTCGATATCATCATGTGAAATACGAGTTACGAAAAACAAAACTAGCAAAACTCTTGGCAGTGACCATTCTTAGAAGTTTTTCCAATAAAAAAGTGAATTATTAAAAATAACATCATTTGCAAATTTAAGAGTTTAATAATCAGACAAAGGTATATATATATATATATATATAAAGTAAGAAGCAACTAAAAACTGTCTCTTCTTGCCTAGCATAATATAAACTTTTTTCAGGGTATCTTTTATTATATTAATATATATCTAAAAAAAAACATAATTAAATAAAATCCACTGAAGATACATCAAAAGCTTAACTGATTTTTATTAAACTTTAGCGCCATTTTTTAATTATTTAATAAATAAACAGACAATTGAAAAAAATGACCAAAAACATCGTTTAGACAAACTTAGCTTGAGTGAATTAAATATTACTCGTACGTAATATTCACTGCACTAAATTTATATTGGATAACTTCAATAACATCATTTAATGACATTTCAGAAAAGAGAAATCCTAGGCATTGAATGGATGCGTGGCGGTGATTGAAATGAAATAAAAATTATCAGTGAAATAAAACGGGGCATTGTATGGATAAACAAAAAAAACACTATTATTTGTAGGTGCACGAATTTGAAAATGATTTCTACCAGACTACACACACACACACACACACACCTTGCAGCCAGCCAACAATAGAAGTAAAATTTGATTTGAAAAACATTTGATTGCTCATCAAATGTACAAATTAAAAATTCCACAGACTATGAATTCATTTTACCTAATTTATTAATCACTGATGATTGTTACCCTGTCCTGTTCGGCCAAATACAAATTTAAATGCAGGAAATAGCTGGGTAGAAAACATAAACAATACGAGCGAGTGAATATATTGGCAAGTGAACAATTGAATGATCATTGGACCAAATGAACAATCGACCAATCAATTGATTGAATGAATAAACGACTGACCAATCATTAGACCGAAGAAACAATCAACCAATCAATTGACTTCAATGAATGACCAAACGGTCAATTGGTCGAATGAATCAACGACCGACCAATTACATGATTTGATGAAGGATTTGTGAAGAATCGAAAGAAGTAGGCAGGTGTATTCAACTTGTAAAGAAAACCCTTAGAAGTCTACTTGTGCCTACTAGGAAATATAACCCGGTTCGTATTATTATGTATGTAGGTAATTAATATTATTATTGTTATTATTAAACAGTTGATAGGTAACTAGAACTACCTATCAACAGTTGAGGATAGAGGATGTGGGTTAAGACACAAAATCAAAGAACCAGAACATTACTACTCTATTAATGGATAATGACTGAAAAAAAATTGAAATAGAAAATTATTCATCTATTTAGAAGAATGTTATTTTCATGGCCACACAGCTGAATAAAATAATTTTAAATTTAATCCAGTTATTTTTTATTATAATTTAAAGATCTTGTTGAAGAAGATAAAAAGAAAAATGGTTACAATTGAAGACAACTGAGAAGACAAGAAGAAACTGGAAAAAAGAATAATGTCAAGAACAGTACATGTCAATCAATCAATCAATCCAACCTGCTACTAAAAGCAATCCAGTTCACTAATACTACTGATGATGATGATAGTTGTTGGAGTGAATGAAGCAAAATAAAAGACATTTATGCTGACTCATGTAGAAAATAAAATGAAGCTACACATGATGATGGTGATGATGCAATAACTGATGATGGTGGTGGTGGAGAGTCATAGTTCCTATTTTAATTTTATTGTCATCAATGTTGCTATTTATCACCATCACCATCACCATCATCATCATCCAACGGATACTCAACACCTACGTATGAATAGAATAGAAATCCTACAAGATGATTAGAAATAATAATATGATAATTTATTTAAATGAGAATAATAATCTATTCATAACTGCTGACTAGATCGAAGTACGAATTTCGAGAAGCATAAGACAAGCCCGTCACGGTAGCGTCGCACGACTTACGGCAAGCAAATCGATGTGTGTGCTGCAGTCGAATGAATTACTGGTTTGTGGAGCATAAATTAATTTACTTCAAATAATAATAATAATAATAATAATAATAATAATAATAATAATAATAATAATAATAATAATAATCTTAGAACGACTTGCAACTCCTAAAGAAAGCGTGGAAGACCAACGCACTGCAGCGAGGTTGGTCCGTTGAATGTAAGAGAAAAAAAAGAGAGAGTAAGGAAATGGGGAAACTGAGAAATATTTTGCTATAAAATTAGAGAAAAATTTAAAAATAAAAAAAATCAAATAAAAAAGATCAACACAGACAGATTGGCAAAAAGTTGATTCATAAATTTGGCTACAATATACAAGCATATACGAATGCTTCAACTCATTCCCGTACTATCAGACGAGCATCGATTCTTAAAACTGTCATGCTAGGCTGGCAAACCAATAAATCCCCTTCTCTATGCATGAGTACTAGTAGTAGATGTAGTAGTAGATGTAGCAGCAGCAGCAGTAGTAGTAGTGATAGTAGTAGTAGCAGTGGTAGTAGTAGTAGTAGTAGTAGTAGTAGTAGTAGTAGTAGTAGTAGTAGTAGTAGTAGTAGTAGGTCATGTCAAGCATTATTATTAAATCGAGAAAAACTTGCTGTTAGCTGAAGCATAACTATGACAATCCAGCAAATTTTCAAATGAGTAACTCGTTAGTTATATCAAACATGCATCCATGAAAAAAATTGAAAAAAGCGAATAAATAATAATAAGAAGAAGAAGAGTATGGTGGCTACTATGTGATGACGCAAGTCATGTTAAACTCATCGACTTGACTTTTTCGACGTTTCCACGAGTTTTAGAGAAAAAAAAAGTTTAAATTTGAAAAAAAAAAATGTTTAAATTTGAAAAAAAAATATAAAAAATTATTCAGATCAAACGAGTTACGGAACGACAAATTACATCAACGTTATTCGTGAGTATGAATACAATTTCGTGAGAAAATTCATTACGCTGTGTAGAAATTAAACCGAAAAAAAAAAACAAAAACAAAATAAGTAAACAAAAAAAAGAAAGATCCAAGATACATCAAGATCCGAATGAAAAACTTCCTAAAACTTGATTTGAGAGATTCTCTCTTTCCCTCGAATGCTCACGCACGCATACAGACAACAAACGCACACGCACAAGAAACACACTTAAACAACAGAAATAGAAAAAGTCAACTTTACAGGAGGCTTGATTACAATAGAACGTAAGAAAATTTGTCTACATCGAAAATACAATTTCCTTCTCTCATCAAAAAGCAACTGAAAAAAGCTCACATCTTACAAGCACGATTTGTGTTAATTAATGTCAATTTATGTCAATTTATGTATATATATATATATATATATATATATGCGTATGAATATATACATATATGAACAATTAAACTCTGTCCTGATCCTCATCTTCTTCATCACAACCACCTTCTTTATGGCTGTGTAGATCATCATCATCATCGACTCTCGTCTCCAACGGTGACGCACTGGATGATGATGGCTGTTCAAAAAGGAGCATGCAGCGATGTGATGTAGCGCAAATAAAAATGAATTCGACATCTAGATATTATTAGAACCGGCGGACAGACGGATGGATGGTCCGATTTCTGAAAGAAAAAAAAATTTTTTCCGTTTAGAGTCAGATTGAGCGAACAGTAATTCTTACAATTATAAGACATTTAATGACTAATTTGAACCTCATTTTTTTATCAGAATTAATAACAATCATAATAACATCATTAATAATAATAATAGTTAGTAATAATTACAATAGATACTACTAATAATAACTATTAAATCAGCGAGATGTCATACGACATATGGCATCACATCCGCACAGTCGAATACGACTGACTGACCTCACGGTTGTCCATTTTGATTGACAACAACAGCTCCTCCTCCCCTGATTGCACCTGGTTGTGAGGAGGGAGTGGGAAACTGGCCGGCCCTGATGGGCTTCGCGATCTGGGCCGAATGACCCCTTCTGAGCAGGTTCTTCTGACGAACTGCCTCCTTTATTCTGTCGACTTCCATCTGGTATCTGGGGAGAGAGAGATGAAAAAAGAATTAAAATTCATTTATTCTTTAATTAGGAGTAAATTAAATTCAAACTCACAAATAATGTCATATTTATATGCTCTGAGTAGTTTTTGTTTCATTGTTTTTAAAGAGCCAGAAGAACAGAAATAGCCAGATATCACCTCACCATCAATAACCACTATCATCTTCATCATCATCATTGTCACCATCACCATTGCCACCACAATCATCATCATCATCATCATTATCACCATTATCACCACCACCATCACCATCATCACCACCACTATCATCATCATAATCACCATCACCACCACCACCATCATCACCAATACCATCATCATAATTTGTGGGACGTGTTGGTCTAGTGGTATAGATACCGGCTTTGAAAGTCGTAGGACCCGGGTTCAATTCCCGGTCCAGGCACGTAATTTCCTTGAGCAAGAAACTAACTCACATGTGCTCACGTCAACTCAGCGTTATCTAGGGTTAACTCATGTCTATGTAAATAGCGTGTTCTTCGAAGTTTCCGATTCCAAAGGAACCTTCGTAAGCGCCTCTGACTTATCTGGCGCTATATAAATACATTCATAATCATAATCATCATCATCATAATCACCACCACCACCATCATCATCACCTTTTTCTATCCTTCATGGCTCCTTCTTTAGCCTCCTTGAGAGCTTGTTCCAAAGCTTTCACTCGTTCCATGGTCGCCCTCAACCTCTTCTCCAGCTTGGGCAGCTCGCACCTGAGGTCGGCATTGTCACGGACCAGCTGTGTCGGACGAGGAAGGTGTGACAATTTAATAAATTATATAATTATTTCTATATAATAAATTATAATTATTTCTATATAATAAATTATATAATTATTTCTATATAATAAATTATAATTATTTCTATGTAATAAATTACAATTATTTCTATATAATAAATTATATAATTATTTCTATATAATAAATTATAATTATTTCTATGTAATAAATTACAATTATTTCTATATACTAAATTATAATTATTTCTATGTAATAAATTATAATTATTTCTATACAATAAATTATAATTATTTCTATATAATAAATTATAATTATTTCTATAAAATAAATTATAATTATTTCTCTATAATAAATCATAATTATCTCTATATAATAAATTATAATTATTTCTATACAAATATTAAAAAAACTTAATATAAACAAAATAAGATTTCAATACTCCAAATGGAGCCGAGACTCAGTCGCAACACGGAGGAGCACCAGCAAAAAAAGTTCTGAGAAAGTCGAAAAACCCCAACAAAAAAGCGAAAGAAAAGAATAAAAAAAAACTCAAAACACAAAAAAAAAGAATAAAAAAACTCAAAACACAAAAAAAAAGAATAAAAAAAATCAAAACTCAAAAAAAAAGAAAAGAAACAAAACTGCACTACGATGACATCGAAAAACAGCAAAACAGTCACACTCGACGACGATTTACCAACAGAGTCGCAGCACACAGGAAGAGGCAGAAAAACCAGCTGACCTGTTTGTGAACTTTCGTGAGCTGATCGAGATTGTTCTCGAGGAAAGAGATCTTCTGCTTCTGCGCCTGGTTGCTCAGACTTTCATCTTCGTCGTCCTCGGATTTCAACTGCGACTGCGGGCGTGTTTTCGTTTAGATTAACGAATTTGATGATTTCAGGTATCAATTAAAGTGTTTTATTAACTAAATTGTTATTCGAGAACATTTATTTAGATGATTGAATTTGATGATTGCACAATTCAATTAAAGTGTTATATTAAATGGTGATTATAATAATAATAAAATAAATATTAAAAATGGATGATTCGAATATACATAAAAAATAAACATTAATGGATATACATTAATTTTATTTGATATAAATGATCAATTGTAGGATTCAAAACAACTACCACTTAAAAATCACTCAAGATCCCAAAAATAATATAATTAATTATTCCAAGAAAATACTAAAAATGATAAAAATAATTAAAGACGCCAACCTTCTTGACACGGTTCTGCAGGTCCTGAACAAACAGCTTTCTCAGATTGTGCAGAGTCTGCAGCTCCTTGACGACGGTTTCTTCCAGTCCCTTCAAGTCCTGCTTGGCTTGCTCTCTCCTGTCCATCTGGAGAGACAACTCCGACAGTCTGTTCGTCTTCTCCGTTTCCTCTTGCTTCAGGCGGTCGTAGTCGGCCGTCAACTTGTCCTGAGACAGCTCCAGGCGTTTGCAGGATCTGAAAGCATAGTCAGATAATTAAATATATATATATAATAGCCGTCGTTAGTTGCGTGTCTGGCTATGACGTTGTTGACGTTTTGTACAGCGCTCTTGCGATGACTGTTTCGTTGTACTGCGCTATATAAATTATCCATGTTATTATTATTATTATATATTCAAATTAAAAAAAAAAAATGGCAGGTGTTACTGACACACAACCAGATATCATGTAAATGGGACTTATTTGACCGCTTGCAGGGTCGCAGGGCATATTTGAGTTCGAGTTGCCAATAACGATGTGATCTAAACATGATTCTCTAGACAAGAAAAAGCAACACCGGAACGCAACATCAGTCTTGCTCCAGTTTCAGGGTCGCCTAAACTTATTTCAATCAAAATTACAGCACAAATGCTAATTGAGCTTTGCCTCTAAATCATTTAATAATAATAATAATAATAATAATAATAATAATAATAATAATAATGATGATAGCATATGTATTCTATAAAATTCAATACACATACTCATAGCAACTGTACATAATGATTTATTCTATCCTATAAAAAAACCACAAATAGCATGAAACTGACTCTGTCAGTTGATCGATGCGAGACTGCTTGTCGGCGATTTCGTGTCTCAGCTCCGTCAGCTGCTTCTGGTGCTGCTCTCTGTGAGATTCCATCTGTTTTTCTAGGGCGTCCTTCATCTGATTGGTCGATTCAATTTCATCCTTGACCTTCTCCCTCTCGGCCATCTGGGTAACGTACAGTTGCTCTGCAGGGAGCAATATGAAGTTTACGATAAAATAGCGACATTGAAAAAACACAGTTTTGCGTCCAGATCTTTTAAATGCAGCGTCTATTACTCTGTCTGTAAAGTTTCCACCTGATTTAATGACGGAAAGTAGGTTAACAAGCCCTGCGAAAGTTGCGTCACAAACCCAGTCATGAAACAGAGGGTAATATAAAAAAAAGATTGAAAAAAAAACTAATTAATGAATTTAAATGATTATTCAACTGAAGAAACTAGAAAAAAAAAATATTTTTGATAAAAATAAATGCAAAACGACTGAGAACCTTGAGCCTTCAGTTTGGCGCACTCTTCAGTAAGAGTATCGACCTGCTCCTGAAGTGAACACTTCTTATGTTCAACCTCCTTCAGTGATTCAGACACCATGTTCATCTTTGCTTCGTGCTATAAAAGAACACATACAAATCATCTTAAAGAAAACTTAAATTAGTTGTTTTTAATCTTAATGAACGGATTCACCACCAACTGACAGAACTAAACGAATGAACTGACGTACAGACGAACATAAATCATCAAATTTTTCAGAGAATTTCTACTCACCAACCAGCCATTCCAAGAATTATATACATTACATTATCGATTTTACTATCGAGATATAAATCAACAACCCAAAACTGGAAGCATTTTGCGAGTTCAACGAAGCAATCAGGAAAACCCGAAAAAAAAAGAAAGAATAAAACGTCCGAAACGTTTTGTTACAAACGATCATTTCTAAACATTTCAATGCACTTTTTTTTTACCTCTCTTGTTACTCTTTCAAGCTGAAGGTGAATGAAGAAATGAAAAAAAATTTTTTCTCTATTTACAAATGCCAGGCAGGTGATTAGTAAATTATTTAGATCAATCACTCTAAAATTATATTATTCCACACAATATAATAATTCTCAATTGCTCTACAATAACACTGAAATTACACAGTCGTGTGCGCTTTGAGTTGAATACTCTGTAATGAAGCTATAAAATAGCAGCTTACGATTAACCACTTTTACAGGAACATTAAAAAAACCTCCACAGTTGCATTAAAACAACTCCACATTTAAATTAAAACATCTCCACAATTACATTCAAACAGCTCCCCAGTTACATTAAAACAACTCCACATATGCGGTAACATTTAAAAACCTCCACAGCTACCTTTAAACCACTTAACACAAGACGTATACAGAAACATTCAAAAAACTCCACATTTACATTCAAATAACTCCACAGTTTTTTTTCTTTTTTTTCTATTGAGATTTAGCATACGCCTTATCAAGACAAGTCTTACTCAAGGCGAGAGAAGGAGGGTACACTCAAATAACTCAACAGTTACATCCCAACAACTCATCAACAGTACAACGACAACCAACCTGTTGCACGAGGAGCTTGCAAGACGAGAGCTGGCACTCGACGTCTCCGAGCTTCTTGTTGTTCTCCGTCTGGAGTCCCTCGAGACTGGTGCAGTGGTTCATCAGAGTCTTGGCCTCGGACTTCATCTTGCTGATGTAGAGGCGAGCCATCGTGAAGTCCTCCTCGATCTTTTCCACAGTTCCCGTTTGCGGCTTCTGCACGTCCAGCTAGAATGCGAGTACGTCTATTATTTTATATACAAGTGTTCGACTCATCTCCAGTTAATTTATCTATAACTAAATAACTATAAAACTCTTTATATGTGCTTTATTATGCCTGGCTAAATAGACAATTTTTGAAGCCAAATGAAAATTCCAACAGAAAGATAAGATTTCTGGGAGTGACATAGGCTTTTATGAATTAAAAAAAAAAATCATTATTAACTGAGATAAATGAATGAAATTAAATCATCACTTCATCTATTTTACTTCTACAGCAGCATATAGTGTTATATGAAATATAAATGAAACAAAAATAAAACAAACCAGCTAGTTTTTAAATAAATTAAACAACTAATTTAATTAATTAAAAAACAACAACAAACAACACTCGACCGACCTTGAACTCACTGCCGATGGCTGCCCCGATGTCGGACAGGTCCTTCATGAGGTTCATCATCATGTCGATGACTCTCTTCCTCTGGTGGGAGTTGTTCTCCTTCAGCTGGTGCAACTCCGACTCCATCGTTTGCATGACAGACTGTGCACGGGAGTGGTTACGATGATTATTATCGCTATTATATTTTAAATGACAGACTTTTTCTCTAATGATTATGATGTCTGCATGAGATGATGATTATGATGTTTTTCATGAGGTGATAAAATTTTTTTATACGACCTTAACCGGTGGTGCACAACTTTCTTGCTATTGTCAGTCGCACTGAACATACTTTTTTATTTTAATAATACAAGAAGTTTACAACAGCTACAAAAACAACGACATACCAGTAGCACATTACTTGAACAACCACCCCCATACAGCAAAGAGCAAGAAGCACCCGGTCGAAACGGCCTCACATAAAAAAAACACCCGACGTTACGGGCCCTTGAAATCGGCCACGTCAAATTGGTAACATCGGGGTCATTTCGCCCGCGGCCGTTTCGACGGGTCGCCCGTACGACAACAACCCCCCCTCGACACTCACCACTTTCTTTTGGAGTTCCTCGTTGAGAGAATCATTCTCCTTGTTTCTAGTCTCAACCTCCTGGGATTTCTGGTCGTAGTTCACTGCCAGCTCTTCGAGGGCCTGAAGTACTTCTTTGACTTCGTCCTTCGATGACTCGTTCTCGGTCTGCATGCGCTGAACTTCCAACTGCAGACTGTCTCTCTCCCTCTGGATGGCAGAAATCAACTCCTCTTGCTCCTGTGCTTGATCTTTCAATTTCTCGATCAGCTGGGCCTGGTTGTTGATTTCATCGTCCTGTTTAAATACAATTAAATTTTTAAGTTTTAAAAAATATAGTTACTTATTATTTTTATATCAGTTTTAAAAAGAATGTCGGTAATTAAAATCTAATATTGAAAAATAAATCTAATATCAATAATTTAAAAATCTAATCAATAATACTTTTTAATTTAATATTTTTTTGGACTGTTTGTTTGCTGACTTGGTTTTAGTGCATTTTATAATCTTTTTTATTATCGATTATAATGCACTGTACAAATTAGAATAAAAATAAAATTTAAAAATAAAATTATTAATTAAAATTTAATATGAATAATTAAAATCTAACATTAAATAGAAAAAAAATTAAACGACAGATCGACCAACACGGTCGTACCTTATCATCGAGCTGTTCGTACAGCTTCATCTTTTCTTCCTCCCACATAATCTTCTCTTCGGTAGTCGCCGCAGTCGAAGAAGCTGCAGCCGCCGCGGCCGCCTTCTCGATGCTCGGCAAGCTGTGGGTCGAACTGGAAGCGTTCAGATTGTCCGCCATCTTCTCCGGGCCGGCACGCTCGCTCTCCGGCACAGTTTCTCCTGCGGAGAGTGAAAGTTTTGTTCCGCTCGATTTTCGGTTCATTTTAAAATCACCTTCGTAAGTTATGGGTATCGTCGTTACGGGTCGGAGATATTCAATCGAGATTTATTTTAGTGTAAAATTAATAATAAAATCATCAAATAATGTATATAATAAGATGATAATAGCTAACTGGCTCTCCACTTGCAACATAGATAATGAAATTATTAAATAACGTATATAACAAGTTAATACGATAATAGCTAACCAGCTCTCCACTTGCAACATAGATAATGAAATTATTAAATAACGTATATAACAAGGTAATACGAATAACAGCTAACCAGCTCTCCACTTGGCTAGTTCCATTTCGAGAACCTCGATGACGCCGGTGAGTTTAGCATTTTTCTCCTTCTCCTTCTCATATCTCCTCTTCCACTCTTCTGCAGTCAGTTCCTCGTTTACCATCACTGAGTTCTTGATTGTCTTTGCCCTGCGGTAAATAAAAGCAGCAGCGATGAACCGATTCTACCGTTATCACAACCGACTCTACTATTATTACAACATTCACTACTACTATTATCACAACCGACTACTATTATCACAACCGACGCTACTATTATCACAACCGACGCTACTATTATCACAACATTCACTACTACTATTATCACAACATTCACTACTACTATTATCACAACATTCACTACTACTATTATCACAACATTCACTACTACTATTATCACAACCGATTCTACTATTATCACAATCGACTCTACTATTATCACAACTGATGCTACTATTATCACAGCTGACAAAGAATTCTACACATGCGATGATGCAGCACTCCTCGACGCACGCCTACCCACCTCTGGCCAAACATGAGAGTCGACTTGGTCTCCGATTCGTTGAACGAGGCAGGAGAACAGCAGATGACCATGGTCGTTCGTGCATTTCCACCCAGACTCTCCTGAAGGATGCGAGTCAACTTGCTGTCTCTGTACGGCACGTATTGCTGGAGAAAGAAGATTCAGTCTTCTATAAAACGTCTAATATTATTATATGGTTGGTATTCACGCTTAAATATATACATGCACACACGCACACACACATTATCAAAACACTATTACTTCTAATATTATATGGTTTTCCTGCATCATTGCTGAAGAAAGAATCGATCGTCTATAAAACATCTAATATTATATGGTTGGTATTCACGCTTAAATATATACATGCACACACACACACGCATACATTATCTACACACTATCATCACCTCAGGGTGCATTCTTAGAAATTATTAATTGCAACAAAAACTCACACTCCCATCTGCCAAAGCAGCAATGACATTTCCAAGAGCCGACAGTGACTTGTTAATGTTCTTCGCTTCATCCAAAACTGCTCCTTCTGCACCCGTTTTGCTCACCTGGTGCCAATTGATTGAATGAAACGTTTATCATGTTAGAAACATTTTAATTCTATTTTTTAGTTATTTTTGAGAAAAAGAAGAGAAAACAAATTTTTTTTTAAAGAATATAATCAAAATATAACCGCTGGAATTGTCTAATTTGAAGATAAATTAGTAAAAACTTATTTCATATGTAAAAAAAAGTTAGGATAACAAGTTCTACATCATGTTTTAATAGAATTGAACTTCAGTTAAACAAAACACTGCTGTTCATCATCATCATCATCATCATCATCAGCCTTACCACAAATCAATACTTGTTTCAGTAAGCGAGCACTTATTTACAATTCATATCAAATAGCACAATTCATCTCTAGAAAAAACGTATTATAATTTTTTTTATTTGTTTGTATTTCTTGATTATTAAGAAGTGCACAACCACGTAAATAAACGATCTCGAAACTAATACAAAATTTAAAAAAATAAATAAATTAAGAGCGCATGACATTTGAAAAAAAAAACCCACCTTCTCCGAACCAGCCAGATCGACCAGGTAGAGCTTGCCGCTGAGCTTCTTCTGGGTTTCGATGTTCTCTTGTTTGACGTTGATCAGGAAGACGCTGTGACTTCTTGAAGAATGCTCGTTCATGTCTGAACGAATGACATTATATTACGACCGTAACATTACATTATCTTAACTAATGTTATGGTTATGTAATTTAATTCGTTCATGTCTGAACAAATTACATTACGACCATAACATTACGTCAACTGATCGCATTAAGTTGAACATTACATTATCCTAACTAATTTATTACCAAATAGCCTTTTATTAGAATGCTCTATTAAGTTCCAAATGACCATCATCCTCTTTAATTTGCATAGTAATTACAAATATTATTATGACTAATAATGACCTATAATAAACAACCATCATCTTTTAAAAAAAAACCCCATTGGAAAAAAAAAACATTCAAAAGCATATAAAAAACAACTTATAAAACTGCAGTGAAAGGAAAAGAACTTTCCCATTACATGGAAATGATTTACGAAAAAAACCCTCGGAGCGACTGGAATTGTCGGCATACCGACAAGCTCTCGGTACGCTGCTCCAAGGACCAATTTTTTTTTTAAAGAAATGTCTACGAATGACTGAACGAGCTATTATATATAACCCATCTGAGAGAGAGACAGCGAAATTACAATTTTTGTGGTGGTAAAAAAACTTGCTACAATTTATATAAATTGGTATTTGAACAACAACGGAGACAAAGTTACGTGTTGAAAAACACACCACTATCAAGAACAAACACGCAAGCGATGAAATGTATTAGTATTATTATTATTATTATTATTATTATTATTGTGTACTATTATCTTCAATTATGACTCACTTGAAACAAATTTTTTTTTTTATTAAAAACACTTTTATTATTAAAATTACTTTATTACAAATATTACACAAAGGACAACTGGACAACCATTGAAATACAGAACTTTTTCACAATCAGACAAAATAAAAAAGTTTTTATTTTAAATCTTTTATTTGACAAATCACTTCACCCTTTTCTTGAAATTTGTGGTTTTATTTCTTCGATGAAAATTTGTAGTTTTTTTTATTTTAATCTTTTTTTAAATTTCAATTAAATTTTGTCTAGTTGATTCAAAAATTTGATATAATGCGTTGTCATCGAAAACAATTCAAAACGCCAAATTTTAGCTCGATTGGATAATGGGAAGTATGTTATTTAAGCATCAAAAGATTCTAATGCATTCAAACAATCAAGCAAATAAGCAACACCTAAAGAAGTTAACAAAAAGGATTTAAAAATAATATCAATAACAATCTCAGTCACTGGTCAGTCGTACATATCATCCAGCTCAATGTGACCTCCTACTCACTTGTCACAAGAGTCAGCTGTACAGTACATACTGATCACAGTTACTCTATCACACACCCTTCATAGTCACTTGTCACAAGAGTCAGTTGTACATACTGATCACAGCTACTCTATCACACACCCTTCATACTCACTTGTCACAAGAGTCAGTTGCACATACTGATCACAGTTACTCTATCACACACTCTTCGTACTCAGTCATTACTGAGGGTTAGTTGTTCGTGGTTGATCACAGCCACTCAATAATACACAACAGAATAAAAAACAATTACTTGTCACAGCAACGTGTCTGTTGGCCTTTCCCTCGTCTATAACCTCCATGACCTCTTCCGGGCTCGAGACGAACCTCTCTGTTGCACCCTATTCGAATTATAAAAATTATGTCGGTTTTAAATTGCAACTTTAAAAAAATCTCAAACAAAAATAAATAAATAAATAAATGATAAAAATGTAATTGAGGAACCACAGGGAGTAAAACTATAATGACATGCGACAACAAACCCCTAATTTATTATTCATCTATAATAATATCAAAAGTCATTTACAATTATACGGAGGTAATTTTTTTTCCCCGGGAAAATTCTGCTATAAAAATAATTTTTCTTCTTTTCCTCTCGCAGAAGAAAGCGAATGAAAGAGACGGAGAACGTATTGCATCGGACAAAAAATTGCTCCGAGATAAAAACAGAATCGAAAAGAAACTTAAAAAAAGATTCTATGTAAATAAAATACACGTCTCCAAGGAAACAATGCAAACAATATACACGATTAACGAACGTAATACGCAAATACATATTGCATGAGTGAGTGATGCGTATATTTCTAAAATACCACAAGCAGGAGCGGACGACATCTTCTTTTCAGCGCAAATAAAAAAAATGAACAATCAAAATAGATGACAAAATAAAATAAAATAAATAAGTTATTAAAAGAAACACTTAAAATACTAATAAGAAAAATACAAATTGATACGAATATAAAATCAATAAATCAGATGGACAGTATAGGGTGTTTATGTTGATTTTAATTTAGTTCTATTTTTGTTTTGATGAATAAACAAGCACAGACATCACATTCTCGGAATTCGCCGTCGTGCTTGGGTGGTCCTAACCACTGTCACTCACTACAAAGACATAACCGAGAGCGAACTTGTGAAACCAATACAAAGACATAACTAGCAAACTTGTGAAACCAACACAGAAAGATAAATAAAGATTGCGGAAAAATCAATACCGACCGACCCCGGGAGATCCACTGCAACCACGCCCGAGCTTAGGGAAGTGCATGCAATCAATTTAGAGATTTTGATTCTGGAGATAATAATCTCCCGGTGGGAAGTCACATCATTGTATAAATGATTAAATGCTGATATGATGTGATGATGCACAGTACAACAGCAACAACATCGGAACATGTGTTACTTACAGTGTACTTGCTTATTTACTGAACAACGCACGCAAGTGCTGCACTTAAACTCGGATAGGGTAACTATTTATTTCGTGAATGCACATCCTGGGGTAGGTGTGTACACTGCTGTTTGATTTGGACCGTGAACTACAAAGCAGAGAGAAAGAGATAAGGAGAGAGAGAAAGAGAGAGAGACGAAGAAACTAAAAGTACATCAACTCAAAGATTCAAAGAACTTACATAACATTTAATTTCTGTTTATTATCAGTCAAACTTTCCATTGAAATTTTTTTATTTAGAATTCTCAAAACTACTTCAAATTTCAGTCCGCCTCCTTATGCTGATAAATTCATGATGTACGCACATCATGAATTTATGCTGAAGACAAACAATAAAACAAGAGTGGGTCGAGTACCAGTACCAGACTATGAGCATAGACACACTTCTAACTATCAGCATTCAGCAGTGTCGCAGCATTCGGCAGTGTCACAGCATTCAGCAGTTTCACAGCATTCAGCAGTGTCACAGCATTCAGCAGTGTCACAGCATTCAGCAGTGTTACAGCATTCAGCAGTGTCACAGCATTCAGCAGTGTCACACCATCACACTGCCACTATCAGCACTGTCACACTTGTATTCACCCACATACATTAAGAGCGTCATAAGATAAACAAAGAAATCACAAACCTTCACGTATGGAACTCTGTTTTTGTCCTCGTGAACTGCTAGGTTGGTTTTGGTAACTGAAATAAAAATGTATATTTCAACTTGAAATAAGTTCAGCAGATTAGTAGTTTTTACCAAAAAAAAATTTGTTAAAAATAGTTCATGTGAACTTAGCTAATTTATTCTATCCGCAGTTTTCTCGTACAAAAAAATAGACAAAAATGAAACCGTTTCAAAGTATCATTGCAAAATTTTTTTTAAAAACATAAGTTGAATCTGAGTGAAATTTCCATTCAACATAAAGTTATGAAGAAAAAAAACAAAGTACTTTTAAACTATGAATTAAATCATTGAAAAATTAAATCAAAAGAAAAGAAAATATTCTGCTTAAAACAACATTCCAGATAAAGTAGCTAATAAGAGTTACACACAAACGGACAAAAAAACGAAAAATCGTCACGAAAAAGAGAAAACATCACAAACACGATAAAACGTCACAAATACGATAAAACGTCACAAACACGATAAAACGTCACAAACACGATGAAACGTCAAAAACACGATAAAACGTCACAAACACGATAAAACGTCACAATCACGATGAAACGTCAAAAACACGATAAAACGTCACAAACACGATTAAACGTCACAAACACGATTAAACGTCACAAACACTCAAGACACGCCACAAACTCACCATCCAGCAAGTCCCTAATCTTGTCCATGTAGATTTCAAAATAAGATACCTGTATTAAAAAAAAAACAACACATTTTTACAAAAACCGTTTTAAAAATTAATAAATAAAAAAATATACAAAAACTAACTTTTATGTGAAATTCCAAGTTTTCATCCATTTGGTAGATGTAGCTGAAAATGTCTCCGACGATCCGGGGTATGATGCCCTGGAGGGACACGTTGCCCAGAACCCCCTAAAATAAAAATATCCAAATTCAATTCTAAATAACAAATTAAATTAAAATATCATAATTATTATTTAGTAAATCCCAATTCGTAGATAACTTTGGATTGATAACTAATAAAGAAAATAAACCATATTAATATGGTACTAGGAGAAACAAATGAGCTAATCTTATTTCCTGATATGTTTCAGCACAAAGGGTACAAAATAAGTATTTTTTCCATACATAAAAGCAACTCAAACGCTTATCTGAAACCCACCTCCATTGTGTGCGTTTTTCCACTAGATGTTTGTCCATAGGCAAAAATTGTGCCGTTGTAGCCAGATAGCACATCTGAGAGAAAGAGAAAAAATGGCTTATTATAATGATTAACTCTTGACTTTGTTTAAAAAAAATATACTCAGATAACATATCCATCACGATGTTGACTTACCTTTTACAATAGGTTTTGCTGTGACTTGATAAACCTGTTCCTGGGTGACGTTGGATCTGAAAACTTTGTCGAAGGCGTAGACCTTACCCTTCATAATGAAACGTTAAAAGTGATTCAAACAATTTCAACGAAAGTTTACTTTAACATTAAACAACGTAATCACAAAATTTGACTAGAAACTAGCTGACAAAAATTGAGCGCTTTTTGCTTTTCTTTCACTTTTCACGTTGTTAGTATACTAGTATACTGTTTCTACAACCTTAAAAACATGAATTTTAGCGTATTTTGCTATTCTTTTGCCCTTAAAAATGTTATTGTAGCATTCGACATGTACCCGGAAAAGATGATTTCAACAACTTACCCCTATGTTTATTGAGTCATCCGTCGGGAACTTGAGAACAAATTTACTGCCGGCCCTTTCCTCTGAATCGTTTAAAGGCCTAACTCTGCAAATTACTTTAATATTACACTCGTCGGCAGCCATTTTGGTAGGTCGGATGAAGCGAAAAATGGAGGACGATGATAACTCCGATGACTCAGACACTCAGCTGTTGATGTTAATAAGATGAAAGCAAAGTTTTCCGTTTAAGACGCAAAAAAACGACTATTTTATAAGTCCAAGATTGTCTGAATCTCAAGAAAAAATTCCTATGTTCATCAGCTTCTCCATTATTTAACCGTCGTACCGAAAGAAAACAAATAAAACCCTATCGGCCTCCGTCAGAAAGACAGACGAAATAGGACTATACTGCGTGAGAGCCCTTTTTCTCAAAAAGCAGATGCGAAAAATATAATTATGATAATTCTACCGATATACCTACTCTCCGATTTCTATGTTCTGATATTGACTACGAGAGGAGAGAGGATAGAAAAAGAGAGCTAGAGTCTACGGGGAAGGGAAAAAGCTGCAAATACGGGTACAGGCCCAGCTGCTGCAACATAATTCGCATCTCTTGGTTCTGCTTTCGGCAAAATGAGGCACCGCTGCAATGCGTCCGGTGATTCGCAACATGAATAAATTATTCATCGTAGCGTCAAAAGATGAATGTATAATATACGAAAATGCGTAACCTATGTATAGCTAGACTATATCGTGTCCATTTTGTCCATCTTAGGAAATATTAAAACCTATGAAATTGACAGTGAATTGAATCACGGATGCTAGATATTTAGTGGGAAGTGGGAGTGAAAACGTTTCTTGGGAGTTAAACGTCGAAGTGTTGTGAAGATGTTTTGTCATTGCTTCTGCTGTGCTTCGTGACAAACAGCAGATCTATATTATATAGCAGAATTAATAATAACTTAAATAACAAAAAAACTAGTTATTCGTAAGACTCCAAGACAGAGAATTGAACAAAAAACCAGCGAACAATGTAAAAACGAAGTTTCTAAATCTTGCTTTTTTATGTTATTAAAATTCAAATTTTAAAATTAATTTTTTTTACATTTTAATTTTTTTTGCAAACTTATTGAATATCGCAGTGTCATCAAGCAAAAGCGTGCTGTGCTAGCGTGCTATGCTATACAAAATTTGAAGAAAATCTACCGTCAAGAAAGTGACTCAAAAACTGATTAGAAGAAATAGAAACAGCTTAAGATTAGAAGTTACTAAAATTATATTTTATTACATTCATAATAGATAATAGATACAACTAGATAATTGCATTGAAATAAAGTAAATTCAATGTGTAAACTTTTTCCGTAGCTCAAATGTCTTTACAAATAAAAGTTATAATATCATTTCCCGCATATCGCCTTTCTTTCTGTAACTTAAAATAATAATTATCTTTTTTGAAACAAAAACAAATCAAATATAATTAAATAAATGTTTACATATATAAATTCCAAAAATCATTTTAAAAGATTTTTTTATAAATGAAAAATCAGAAATTCCAGAAAATGAATTTGTGAAAAAACCTGTTTTTACGGCTTACTTGTTTCTAAATAAATTTATGACCGACCGAGTGTCTATGAAAATCAGCAAAGGTTTTCAAAGAAAAATAATAATAAATAAATAAATAAATTAGCACATATAGGTCTGATTTGATGACAAACCCATTGACATTCTGTGGGTCAAACAAGTAACGTAAAAATACCAGTTTTTTTTTTCAGATTCGTGTGGCGTTCACCTTTTTACATGCAAAACGTCCAACTTTTTCTGTTCAGACGGAAAAATAAGTAAAAAAATCAGGAACTATTTATGGAAGCAGATGTCGGCCTCTATCGACCCCAATGGAATATTTATTACGCCTGCTGTATATTCTCCGTACCACTCATAAACTTATAGACCTCTTTCCATTGTTTACAAAAAGTACTTTTGTATCTTTGGTTCTTAAAGTTTTGGTAGGCAAAAAAAACTGCTGTATTATTTTAAGTTTGTTAACTAATTGTTCAATTTTAATTATGCCGGCAAGTTGTTGCGCTATCGGTTGCACAAGTAGATGGTCGCCCGGCTGTAAAATACCTTTTTATAGAATCCCTAATCGGAAAACTGCCAAGAAAAAGCGTGCACTGTGGGTGAATGCCATAAAAAGGAAGAATTGGAGTGTGGATCAAATTGACATTGCCAGAATTTGTGGCCATCATTTTATATCAGGTTTGATTAAATTTCACAAATGATTCTGCATCATATAAAAATTTCATTTATATATCATAGATTATTCTAATTTCTAAAATCTAAAGCTACTCTGTAGGTAAATTATATGACATATTATTAATCTGAATAACCTTATAAATTATTGTGAATTAGTTTGAAATTGTATCCATTTACAATTTTCAAGGGAAAAAATCTTCTGATCCTTGTAATCCAGACTACATCCCATCAATATTTAATTTTACTAAAGTTTCTGAGAATAAAAGACAAAAGCAATGCAGATATGATAGATATATTAGGAGACAAAATAAAGGTTGGATTGTTTTGGTTTTCTAAGAGTTTAGTAAATTATGAATCTATTTCAATAAATCACTTTTGATCAATTTCAGCTGCAGAAAATGTTGAAAGCTGCCAAAGCTCATCGATAATTGAGGAGGTGTTACTGGATGAAAATTGGGAATTTCACGAATTTCTAAATGAATCATGCCCTATTAATTTAGAAGATTCATCAGCAATAAAAGATAATAGTTTTAAAAAACAAATTCATAATCTGTTGGATAAAAGCCATGATAGTCTTAATAAAGAACAGCTAATAACTGAATTGAATTTAAGAATGGAGGAGATTTATAGATTAAGACATGAAAATAGTGTATTAAAAAATAAATGTTTTTTGAGTTATAAATTTCTAAGTCTTGACAAAAAGTTTTTTTCCTTCATGACAAGATTGCCTAATATTGAAATTTTTAACTGGATTTTCACGGGAGTTAAAAATGATCTTAAAAAAATGTCAAAAGCCTTACCATTGGAAGATTACTTAATAATAGTTTTTGTAAAGCTGAGATTAGCTCTTCCATTTGATTTGATGAGTAAACTGATTGGTATCGGGTCTAGCACAGTTGCAAAGATTTTTAGGAATGCATTAAAAGTGTTATCAAATCATCTTTCTGGATTAATTATATGGCCAGATAGAAATGCACTGATGAGAAACTTACCCATTTCTTTTCAAAATAAACACAGAAGCTGTGTATGTATAATTGACTGCACAGAAATCTTTATTGAACGTCCAACAAATTTGACAGCAAGAGCACAAACCTGGTCAAATTATAAGCATCATAATACAGTGAAATATCTCATTGGTATTACACCAGTAGGAGCAGTGTGTTTTTTATCATGTGGATGGGGTGGCAGAACGTCCGACAAACTGTTATTTAAAGAATCCGGATTTCTAAATAATTTAAAACCTGGAGACACTGTAATGGCTGATCGTGGGTTTACCATCCATGAAGAATTGGCAAGCATAGGGGCATTTTTAAAAGTTCCAAGCTTCACCAGGGGTAAAAGTCAGCTATCTGCTTTAGAAGTTTTTGAATCTAGGGAAACATCTAATCTTAGAATACATGTCGAACGGATTATTGGTCAGATGAAGAAGTTCAAAATTTTGCAGAACATTGTTCCAATCACACAAATTGATTTATTAGATGACATGATGGTCGTTATATCAGCCATTATAAATTTGAGTAAAAGCATTATAAACAATTAGAATTTTTTTAACTGGACATGTATGATTTTTTTTTCAAAATTGCCTAATGTTTTGAACCCATTATTTTATAATCATTTTTCTCATTGCTTGATTTTGTTTTCTATATCAAATATCGAAACTAATATATTTTCAAAAAAAATTTAAAAAAAGAAATTATCATTTGTTTCTAGAATGTCAATATCATTCTAAAAATTTTACAAGGGCAATCAAACAAATAGTTAAGTAAATGAATTTTTAAATAGTTCAGGCAATATATATGTAAAAAAATCATTGTTTAATTTGGTAAATAATTCACCAATAAAATTGTCATCTCTCATCACTGTGGTCATCAGAAACCCAGTTGGTGTCCATATAAACAGGTCACAACTCGACAATCTAGTAACACCCATTTGTCCCTGGATTTGAGTGTAGTACTGATGATCAGTTTTAATTTTGTAATTCCTATCTAAAGGAAAATTCTTATCTTCTTCCCAATTTATTAGCCCCCCTCTGTAGTTGTAGGGACATTTTATTTCTAACAGCCTTTTCTCATGACACTTGCATGTTATTATACCATCTGTACTGGCCGCTAGGTGTGGAAACTCTGGGTGAAGATGGAGTCCAGATATCTCTATATCCAAATCTGTGTGAATATTTTTAAATAAATTCATATATTTTTTCCGTGCAGTGTTCTCGTTTTTCAGTCCATATTTCAGTTGAGGAACACGTTCACTAATGCTAGATACAGACATTATTTCTTTTATAAAGGCACTGGTCATTGGCCCTTTACGTGTAAGTGATCGATGCATTCTGGTTGATGTAATTCGCCCAACCCTATGCTCTTCCCAAAGTGGACATCCACTCTGCATTTTTGTGGAATTGCTGAGGTTTCTTATTTGTTCATCAGTGATCGTAGAACAAAATTTTTTATATATTCTTTTCTGTTCTTCCCCATCAGTTATTAGTGGGTTGTATAGTTCTTTTAAAGGTTTCAATTCCAACGTTTCTGTTTCTGAAGCTGTCTCAGTTAAACTGGTGTCTGATTGAAATCACAAAAATTGTTTCCAAGTATTTTGTATTAAGGTAAAAAAAATATGTACTGTTTTGAAGCTTTTTTAGCATATAATTTATTATTTCTAGAGCATTAGTCAGAAAATTCAAGTTAAACATACCAGCAGATTGAGGTTCATCGATGCTACTAAATATTACACATGGATAATTTATCTCTTTTAAAGAGTTAAGGGTTTCATGTGCCATAAAAGTTGTTTTCCTCACTTTACTTCTGTTATATGTTGAAAGCACAGGAAACAAATCTGTTTTCAGACCTGCATAGTGTTCAGTTATAATGTTTAACAATTTATAAAACACTATTTTTTATTCATATATCTAATTAAAGCAGTTTCAAATGAAGTATTAGATTTCTTAACCATTAAAAAATTCTATAATAATGTATACAATTATATAACCTCTTTTGAAATTCGTGGTGTGTATGGGTACACACTGAACAGCAGTTCGACACACATTCCATTTGCAGAGTTGATCAGTTGTGGACTGTTTGTTCAAATCTAACTGAACAGCAGCTTGCAATTTAAACAAAGTTGCTGCAACATGACTGCAAACAGATCCTAGTCTTCATTAAAATAATACATTAATTTTATTAAATAAAACATAAATTTATTATAATGAAACCATGATGACATTCATTATGAATTAGTATTGTAGCATGATTTTGATTATTGAATTCATAATTACTGATAAGATATATTTTATATTCTGGAAATTTAATTACCCAGCCATGCATGTACAATTTCCAGTTAACACTGAACCATCTTTGTTTAAACAAACCCAAACATCATAGAACTTATTGGAAGTCTGTCTTTGGCTTGGTAAAACCTGATTAGAAGAAATACAATTTTTTTTATTCTATTCAGTGTCATCAGCAATAATTTAATTCTAAGATAATCCAAAACTTTATTAAAATAACCTTAGTTTTCACAAACATGAATTGACTTGAAGCATTGATTGTGTGGTAGAAACATTTTTGGACATGCCCATTAACAAAGTAGTTATAAGACTCTAATGATTTGTAGGCCTTCAGACCTTCGTTTGAATATATGGTTTCCTTATTTATTAAATAGGAATATACATCTGGATAACCCAATTCCGGCAACAACGCTATATCTTCCTTCCAACCAGCTGTATTAAAATGTATTTTTTATATATTTTTAATTTTGAAAAAATATTATTATTGCGATGTAATTCATATCTATAATTAAATCGTACTTTACTCATAAAAACCTTTTGTAAATAACACAGAAACTTACTTAGAAGAGCATAAGGATCCGGCAGCTTCACGTTATTGTTCGTCAATTTTTCGTCATAATTTTTTTTATCATCGGCAAAAAGGTCTTTATAATATTTTGATGCCATTTATAAATTTTTAGAAACTTATTCTTATCATTTTTAAAAAATCTAAGCTCACAACATTAAAATATAACAGTGTTTTGCCTACCAAAATATTTTGTTTATAAACAACGTGACGTCAGACAAAGAAAGGCTTATACCTAATATAATATCTATATATATAAAAGAACATGTCCTGACTGACTGACTGACTGACTGACTGACTGACTGACTGACTGATAATCAACGCCGAGCTCACACGCCTCATCCTAGGAACGTGAAATTTGGAACTTATATTACTTTTATAGCGTAAACATCCGCTAAGAAAGGATTTTTGAAAATTTTGCTCCTGAGGGGAAAAAACTGGAAAACAAACTTTTTTCTAAAACAATGTATATCTCGAAAACCAAAAATGAGGAAATTTTGAAATTTGGTATATGGATTTTTCTTAAAAAATAAAAAGATACGTGTTTTACCATTTTTTGAAAATTCGGTTTCCCGGACCTCAAATGTTGGTTGGAAAATTGGGTTATTTGGTTTTTAAAGTAGCTGCTACTCAAAAACTGTGAATGCTACAGGAGTAAAAATTAGTATTTTGTTTCTACTCCCAAAATAATAAAATAGGTGTTTTAGCATTTTCTGAAAATTTGGTTTCCAGGACTTCAAATGTGGGGTGGAAAATAGGGTTATTTGTTTTTCAAACTAACTGCTACTCAAAAACTGTAAATACCACAGATGTAAAAATTAGTATTTAGTTTCTATTCTAAAAATAAAGATATACGTGTTTTACCATTTTTTTTTTAAATTTGGTTTCCAGGACCTCAAATGTGGGATGGAAAATAATGTTATTTGGTTTTTAATGTAACTGCTACTCGAAAACTGTAGATGCTGCAGGAGTAAAAATTAGTATTTGGTTTCTACTCCAGAAATAATGATATACGTGTTTTACCATTTTTTGAAAATTTGGTTTCCAGGACTTCAAATATGGGGTGGAAAATAGGATTACTTGGTTTTTAAAGTAACTGCTACTCAAAAACTGTAAATGCTACAAAAGTAAAATTAGTATTCAGTTTCTACTCTAAAAATAATGATATACGTGTTTCACCATTTTTTGAAAATTTGGTTTCCAGGACCTCAAATGTAAAGTGGAAAAAGGGTTATTTGATTTTAAAATAACTGCTACTCAAAAACTGTAAGTGCTACAGATGTGAAAATTGGTATTTTGAGGTTTTGTGCCGGTCAAAAGTAGATGAGTTCAGTTTATCACCGGACGGACGGGCCAAGCCGTTATTTTAGGGTCTTCATAAGGCCCTGCCTAAACCTTAAATCAAGGTGGGACGGGCCGAGATTTTTAACCAGGTATATAAACATTTTAGTGATTTTAGGGTGTTCAGACGGGCCGGGCTAAACCTGAAGTCATGGTGGGACGGGCCGAAGTTTTTCATCAAGTATATAGAAGTTCTAGGCCTGTAAAAACGGACCGGGCCCATATTAGACGGGCCGTGCCGGGCCAGGATATTCGGTTTTTGATACGGGCTGGGCCAAGTTGTCGACGGGCCGAGCCGAGACCTAAAAAATTGATCCGTGCAGTACTCTACTATGTATGCACGGTTCAAATTCTCTAATTTCATGCGAGCGAAGCCGCTACGGGCAATGCTAGTTATATTATAATTTAAGTCTATGGTGACACTATTGATCCTTACTTAATATTTCTTATTGGTAAAATACGTTTGATAGTTATTAAAGAGATAAAAAAAAAACCAAATCGAAACCTCACACCGTAATTTTAATTCTCATTATATTCTTACTATCTTTTTAATTGCTTATAAATACTGAACTTTTTAAATTTCTTATATTAACTTCACCGCCGGTCTGGCTTGCCTGCTCGCTTACTCGCTTGATTGATTGCTTGGATGTTTGCAAACAATGAAAGTGAAAATTAACTTACTTCCCAGCATACAATTAAGCTGAAAATTTAAATATAGGCTCGTTCTTCCTAATATTTCATTTAATCCATTTAGCCAATAATTAAATATATATTAGCGTTAAGATCATTCTCCAGCGCATTTCCAAAATTAAGAAAATTGTACCTACTATTCAAATTTGACCCAAACTTGACCCGAACCGAAGGTTTTTAATTTTGAAACCCGGACCCGAACCCGAAATTTTGAAAATCGAAAACCCGAATTCTATTTTTGAAAATTAGAAAACCAAAACCCGAACCCGGTTTTTGGAAAAATGAAAACCCGAACCGAAAATTCAAAATTCAAGAACCCGAACCCGAAAAGTTCAAAAAGTTGTAACCGTGACATCCCTATATAGTAACTATATCACACACTCACAAACGCATATGTGGTTTAAAAAAGTTAAAGATCGTTAAATATCTCATCCACAAGACACACACGCACATAGGCGCCCTCAGGTATAAACAAGGAAGCAGTTGTTAAGAAACTGGTTTTTACGGTTTACTATTTAAAGTCATGATGTGAAGACCACCACAAAAACTAACAAAATCTGTGTTTTGTCAAAAAAAAATTTCAAAATATTATTTGTTAAACTTAAAAAACGTAAAAACTAAAAAAACAAGTTATACAAATTTTCTTTGAAATCTTCTCAGAAAATTAAAGTTGTGTTATTATCAACCAAAAAAATTTAATTTTGTCATTTTAATCGTTAACCATAACCTATTTTGTGAAAAAAGTAAAAAAATTTATTCAACTCAACATACAAAATCATCACAGTTGCAAGTCTAAATTACATACTCTTAAAAATCTTTAAAAAGCTCGAAGTAGTTGGGAACATTTAATAAATACAAAAACAATCAAGAAAAAAAAATTGTAAAGACAAAAACCTAAAAATATAATATAAATATCCATTTTAATTTTAACATTAAATTATCAAATTAAAAAAGATTTTTTACAACGAGGCGTTCAAAAAAACATAAACTGTATTGATGACATGTATATGAGTTCTTAAATTATTACAATACATTTAATGTGTATTACCGTTTTGTAACTTTAATACAGATCTCTTGAAGAAAACACGACAAATTTATAAGTTGCTCAGTTGGACAGGTTTTTTTTTAAAATTATTCAATAAAAAATCTAGTCAATTACCAAACCAATGTAAAAATCTGTTTTTAAAACAAATTCTTCTGCGCCAGCCAGATGAATGCAGTATCAGAAATGTTCTAGACATTTTGAAGACGCTGAGCGAGGGCTTGTGTCCTTGTCGATGAAATACTTCATGAAATCGTTATCGGTGATAGTACTATATATTGGTGATAGTTACTGGAAAGCATTTCGTCTCTGTTTTTTATTACAACTATATTACTTACAAAGTTGGTATTTTATTCTATATTTTTGTCTAAACATATAAGACCTGCCAAATTAAAACGCTAAAGAACTAAAAAAAAATACATTTATAAAAACACCTCTCTAAAGGCGTCAGCAAAATGTATAAATTTCCATCAACTTTAAGAATCTAGGTGTTCCGGTAGTAATACTAATAGCAATATTTCTGCGGCTGCATTAATATTTTATTAAGCATATCACCGATTGGTTCGACGATAAAATTGTTAAAATTGTTTTCGTTTTTTGGAACGGTTTCACAACCACTTTTCAATTTTAGAAACATCGATTTTTTGGGATGTAAAAAAACAATGACGCAATACAATTTTACATTATCAGCTATAATATATACTGTTACTTATAACAAAGGAAACAGTAAAATAAAAAATAATTTTTTTAAACGAACGCTTGTAAACTGGTGTACTAAAAAGTTGAAAATAATATTTAAGTGTAAAATAATAGCCCCTTCAGATTTGCAGATCAGGAATGTCTAGTGAGCCTCACTTCTGGTATTTGTGCAAATGTTAATGACGGAGTCACATGTGACATAGCCAATGAAGTTGGCATGAGCATTCTAAGGAAATGGGAAGGCCAGGATTATTGTGATATAAAAGTATACCAAAGGCTGAAACTGTAAGAAATTTAGCAATTTTGTTCAACGTGTGTTCTGTTGGGCACGACAAAAAGATATGTATGTTATGGCAGCTTACAGTAAGTGGTCAATTACATTATCAGACATTTTTAATTTTGAGCTGTCAGTATTGTTCGTTGTGGGACTAATGAAAAACCGAATAGACCTGCACTTTTGAGTGGGTATTATTACTTATTATTAAAACTTGGAGCATGCTATACAACTTAAAGACAGTGTCTTAAAATAGTTGTCTACACATCCGAAAACAACTTGTTCTCGTTATTAATATCAAGAGCAAATGAACAATGAAAATAATTTGATAAAAAATAAATGTATTTCAGACATCGACAGAAATCAAGCACATCAAATTAAGCTGACAAATTATTTGTCGTTAAAAAGTTAAAAAATATACATTAGTTACAAATGATATTCCGGTTTTGAGTGGCTCATAACAGTTGAATGTTGTTCTGTCATTCTTTGTTGCATAGAAAATTATGTTCATAAAACCCGAAAAGATGGTTTTAAATTAGTGGTTCTTCCTTTTTTCCCGCCCCCTGCTTCGGACAAACTTGATTTGACCGTACCCCCTACTTTTGCCTATAAAAAAACATTAAGTGAAACGTAAGTTATTTGCATCAAGTTTTTGTTTAAAAATTGAGGACTATTCTTCAACAAGGTAATTCGCATATCATCGCCGGCCTCAAATCAAATTCTTTGCTTGGTTTCCATATTTACCTATCAAAGCAGAAAAGCTAATATCACACAAGTAGGCAGTAGCAAAAGGAATGATGAAAGTCGGCGCACTTTTGGCCAAAGCTGGGTAGCTATCTGAAAAAAGAGTGTGAGGCTTTTCACTTTTAACAATTCGATAAAAAACTAGGTGAGAGGCAATCAGGATTAGTTTGTCAAAAATTAAACAAAATCCTAGTTGAGGTAAACTTGCTGCGGCGTCACACCGAACTCTTCTCTGTTTAAGAACGTCAAATGATTTAGAATTGTTGGAATGTACTGAAATGCTCTTTTAGATCATACGGTTTTAAATTGTCGTTTGACAGGATTTTGTCACATTTAAAACATTTCGGTCGTTCGTTGTGTGTCGTCATTGTCAGTGATAAAAGTGAAACCATACTGAACGCAGTCTTCCGAATATCTCCGTTTTGTTGACACCTTACAGTTTTAAAATGCCAACTGAAGTGATGACCAGGGACAAATCCAAGGGCTGGGAGAGTGCATCACCTCACCAGAGTATCAATTAAATTTTTTTTTGGTAGAATACCTGGTTTCTGGAAAATGACTGTTGTTGAAAAAATACCTACAACTACCCCGTAAAAGTTTTTCAAATTTTGTTGAAAAAATACCCCCTCCCCATTTTGGAATTGCATCGCCCACCAGGATTTCAATTCAATATAATGTAAAGTCCACAGCAACAAATAAACCCACCAAATTTCAACTCTATTGGATAACTAGAAGTTGTTTTTTAAAAACTTTTATTTAGGTTACAATCTCTGTTTGTGTGTGTGTGTGGCTTTCTCTGTACGCAAATCTTGCAAGTAAAATTTAACCAGCTTTTTGACTAGCTAGAAAGCTGAAACTTTCAGCATAGCTTTATATTGGATGACAATATATGACTCAACAACAACAAAAAAACAAAAAACTTAAATTGAACATCTTTTGTATTTCTAAATCGAGTGTATTTGAAATAAAAATTTGTGTTTTTTACTTTACTTGTTTAGCGGTAAACTTATGGTTCAAGCAAGCAAGCAAACACGGTAAAGTTGAAATAAAGGATTTAAAAATACAAGCATTGCCAAAATAAAAGATTTTCAAAATTTTCTAATTATTCTCTGCAAAAATTAAAATTGTATAAAATATTTGTTTCAAATTTAAAAGTTTTATTTTTTAAGCTTTAATTTTTCGCACTTCCTAAAATAGAACGGCACCTTTTTTGGGGGTGGGGGTCCACCCACCGGTTAAAAACCACTGACCTAGATAGCTATTTTTCAAAAGACTTCTCAACTTTTTTTTCTTAAAAGTTCTTAGGGGATAATTGCCCATCACATGCCCACCGCAAATTACACCCCTTCTTACAATCTTTTCTTAATATCAAATTCCCCAGGATCATTCCAAGATTTTTGACTACTGGTTAAAGTACCATTAATACTGAATGAAGTGTTAATAAGTGCTACTCGAGATACACGACATTTATTTTTATTTTTATTTATTTTTATAATAGTTTATAGTCCTTTACACCAAGTGTTTTAAGACTGCAACATACCATCATGCTGTAGTGTAGATTTATAGTAGATGTACTCCACAATCCACGTTATTATTATATCTATTGGTTATTATTAATTATTAATTAATTATTAATCATTCCGATTTATAGCTGGAATAATTATAATTAAATATTAATCATTCAGACTTATAGCTGGAATAATTTATAAACAGACTAGTTCATCTTGAGCTTTCGTACCATATGATATAATATCATTAATATCTCAGTCCATTTTTTTGTTCTTCTTGCAATTTTTCAGCAAACACACCTGTAACTTGAAACATGAAGGACGTTGTATAGATTTTTGTTATTTTTTTATTTGCTGATTAAAATTCGGAGAAATAAAAGAATTAAAAAAAAACTTCCCATCTAATTAAAAACACATTGAAATACTTGTAATTGCACTCAAACGTTGGAAGGTGTTTTAAGAGAAAAAAAATTTAACTATTTTCAACACGCATGTCTGAATAATTTTAAACAAAAAATATCGTGTTTATTTACACAAACCTAAAAAAACTCAATAAAATACACGCATACACACACACACATACACAAACACACACATGCATAATGCGTATTACATGCACTATAGGTACACACCGAACTCGCTGTCACTAGATTTTATATTGCTCGCTGTTTTTCGAAATGCATAGCCACTTAGTGAATTTGTACTGATAAAATGACAGAGGATCATGAGAATGTCAGAAAAATTTTAAACCGACTTAAAGGTGTGGCTCATTACTAGGTGTAGATATATATTGTCGAATAATCACTTTATAATTTCAAACGAAGATTTCCTTGTGTTTGGTCTGTCGACAGCAACAGTCCAGGGCCTGGCTGCTTTACCTAATTTTTTTTCCAAAAATAGTTGATAACTGTAGTGGGAGTATTCAATCTTTATTTTCTTAAACAATTTCTAAAAAGTAGCAAACCTGTCCTACAAATATAGTTAATGACGGGGGAAGACGTTGTCATACATTATTTTCAAATATTTCTTTTGAAACTTTTTTTTTCAAAGAGAATTGATGATCTGGGGGTAGGGTGGGAACCCCTTTGTTTATAGAATTGCAATGAGTACTTTCAGTCTCCAGTAAAAATTAGGGTACCACAATTTGGCAGTCCTGTGGTTTCCAAAAACGAAGGAGGGTTCAGGGTGTGCTAACAACAAAAGCACTGGTAGACAGTAACAATTTGAATTTGTGTGTGACTGTGCTTATTAGTGTTGAGAACCTTGTACACCTAGCGTGTTTTATTTAAAAATTCGGATGACTTGTTGACTATGATGTGTTCTTATACGATTTCTTAAAAAAAGAATATCCACGTTGATTATCAGACAACGGAAAAGAAACACCCAACCCGATCCGACCGTGGATTGACCCGATCCGCTGACCGCTCTGCAGCACAACATGAAAGCCTCGGGTTTATTGCCCACACAAGAATGAACTTTGACCTGACGCCATAATTGGAATACTTGGTGTCCGCAAAAGTATTAGAAACATTTTAAAGTTATAATTCGATAATTGGACGCTGTCTACTGAAACTCAGAGGCGCCTATTCTTCTTTTCCGTTGTCTGATATTCGGCGTAAGTTCCTTACATAGCGTATTATAGCGTTTTCTTTTGTATTTCAGGCTTTGAGTGCTGATCCGAAAAGGCAGCTACGGCACAACTTTATCCCATTAAGCCAATAATTGATTTTTTTCACATTGTTTGACTTTGGTGCAATGACGAATGTCATTGACAGATCAACCAGTGTGTGTCTCCCAGTTTTAGTATTGATTTTGATCAGACCAAGGTATGCCAGTTTGTGCCCCATTTCTTCAGTTACAATCCTGTTGAGATTATCACTTGAGAAAATTGTTCTACATCATAGTGTCACGAACCACGGAGATACAAGTCTACGGATCTTTTACAAATTGAGATATTTCAAATATTTTGTGTTTCAAAATGAGTTGGGCAAGACCAATTGTGACATTTTTCACCATATCATGTTTCCATTAAAGTGGTGAAGCTTTTCAGAACTTGGTCAGTACGTGTGAAGCAAACGATTCTGTGCTTTTAATTACATTTTTGCAGAACAATTGGGAACAATTCTTAAATCGAGTTCGCTAAAAAATGTAAGTAATCCAAACCGCTGGACCAATTTTAACAAAATTTAGCATGTAGGTAAATTTCAAAGAGGAGGAAAACATAGGGTAGTTTTTATTATTATTTTTTTTATGGTCGAAAAACCTCCCAGAACAAAAGTGTCTATGTACGAACATTAAATGCCATTGCGTAGAAATTCAAATTTAGTTTATGTAACAAGTTTGAAGAAAGTTTCAAGCATCTTTAAAAAAAATCTATTTTAAGTTTTATGGACAAAAAGAAGTTATTAGGAAGAGGAAGAAAAAAAGGAGCGGAAAAGCAAGCGAGAGAACAAGCTGGAGCGGAATAGTGAGTGCGAGCGGGAGCAGGAACGAGAGAGGGAACGGGAGCAGGAAAGAGAGAGAGCGCGGGAGCGGGAGAGCAAACGGGAAAGGAAACAGGAGCGAGATAGCGAAAACGATAGAAAAACCTCTAAAAACCCCGGGCAACGCTGGTAACCCCGCCAGTACCTATACATATATGAACAGTGTTTCTAATAAAAAGGGTTTTGTTTAAAATGGTGATGGTGTTGTTGCAGATGAAGATGAAAACACTGTCAAATGAAATCAGAAGAACGATGACTCTAAGAACACTTTAAAAGTAACGAATTGTAAAAATTGTTTTGATAAACAGCTTTATATTGAGTTCAAGCTAAGCGCTCTAAAGCGAAACAGACCGGTTCTTGCTGGTCGGTTTCTGTATACAATACTGAATTAGAAGCCAACTCGAAAGCACGGAATTTTTCTATCAATATGATCGGCCGCTAGCGAGGAATGATTCTGTGTATAAATTTATTGATGTCTCTGAACCGAAACGTGCACTATTTGCATTGCAAACTATTTCCCGAATAAAATACCAACGAAGGCTCCTCCCATACGTTTACGCCAAATTACTTTCACAACGGCGTTATATTGACGTTGTTAGCGCTATCACCGTTATTGAGTCATTTCAACGTTAACAATTCCATTGATGTTTTTATATGGCTACATATACGCAGATACAAAATTTACAGTCGTCGAACAACTATATTATTGTGCAATTGCCTCTATTATACATTATGGATATCTTTCTGTAATTACTGATCACAAAACCGTTTACAGCGTACCGACTCCACTTAACTGTTTAATAGCGAATTCCGTTTTAACGAAGTAGATTGTAACGAGTCATAGGCGTAGCCAGGTTTTGGGGGAGGATTTGAGAAAAAATGGTCTCTAAAAAGTTTTAACCTTAACAAAAATTAAAGCCCTATAACTAACCAGGGGGAGGGTAATTGTGTCCAATGTCAAGTCTTTTTTTAAAATTAGTTGTTTTCTTGCATGAATGTCTAATGACAGAGGAAATATCTAGTCCTGTCGTATTATACAACAAAATAAGTTACATTAAAACAAAAAAAACTAGTTTGAAGTTTTATTTCAGGAGGAGTTTGAACCCCTAAAACCACACTCTGGTTTCTAGCCACGCCCATGTAACGGGTTCTGTTTATAACGAAATCGGTTATACTGAATTTTGCTTATTACAAAACTGGTTATTACAAAGTTCTAGTTTACAGTATGCACAATTTGCTATTACCGACTTTGTTATAAACGGAGTACTTAATTATAGCTGTATCGGCCTCAAACGGTATGGCACGGTGTTATCATAGTTATATCGTCTATATTACGACAATATTGAAAAAAGCTAACGATATTATTTAATGTTATGTGAGGGATTTTTATAACTACAATGTAATGTGCTATACCCTTCGCAGGCTGGTTAAATGTATTGTACCAGTACCTACCTAATATATAATTACCTAATATAATGTACCTAGGCTATAAGTTTCAAGGAACGAGATACCAAAAATTAAGAAACAGTCTTCATTAAAAATACCGTGCAATTCAGACAAATGTTTAAAACAATAACAATTAATAAAAGAAATCAACAAGAATGTATACAACACTCATACGACATTCGAATGCTCTATTCTATTATGTTAAAATGTCTTTAATCACATTGTTAGGTATTGACATGCATAATACACCACATTGTTATTGAAATGCATAATATACCCTTTCGGATCACGTCATGGGTGAAAAGAACCTTTAGTAAGCGACAACTTGCGCAAGATTGCAACATCTTTATTCAATAGGTAATACTTATAAATCTTGTACAATACACGGCACTTTAATCTCCGGACTCATTTAATCATGACTTCGTAGGCCATCAAAAAATTTAAAACGCTTTTCAACATGGCCTGCCGCTGTCAAGTATAATCCCATACCAGTGGCGTAGCGAGGGTATCTGGCGCCCGGGGCAGATGCCCCTCTCTGCCCCCCCTTCGCTACGCCACTGGCCCATACACTACACAACTACACACACACATAGTTGATTGCTTTTTACACACGATAATTCTTTCGTCTGATTAAAGTTTTATCAGTTTGTTGTGTATATGTCTACACGACTGCTAATCCAGTCTTCAAACCACGAATCTGACATTCACTGAAATATTCTTCCTTTGGAATGTTTCGCCCATTGTTATAGTTTGGTCAGTTCAACTTTGTCCCATATCTTGTCGGTTCAATATCCAGTGGGCCAATCATTATTATCTACAGAGCTAATTACACTTACGCTAACTGAAATTCTAAGCTAGGTCTATGATTGTTTGGCGACATGATTTACTTTATAAAAATTGCATTGTATATTGAGTAGCCTGTCGAGTTTCGAATGTTTAATTAAATTTACCAATTTTAATTCACTATTGGTTTTTATTGTTTTTTACCAATGCTTTTATTAACTCGTCGGCTCTGTTTCTCTGTCTGTTTCTCTGTCTGTTTCTCTGTCTGTTTCTCTGTCTGTTTCTCTGTCTGTTTCTCTGTCTGTTTCTCTGTCTGTTTCTCTGTCTGTTTCAAATCTTGCAATCAATTTTTGAGTCACTTCCTGATGATAGATTTTTTTCAAATTTTGCATACATGCTCAAGATAGAAGACAATGCAATATTCAATTATTAGTTTTACAATAAGTCAATTAATTTAGTTAATTTTCTTGAGGATTTTATCGAGGGGTTTCTTGAGGGTTTTCTTGAGGGTTTTCTTGAGGGTTTTCTTGAGGGTTTTCTGGAGGGTTTTCTTGAGGGTTTTCTTGACCACAAAACGCTAACCGACTGGCAGACTATTTTACCAAGTTAACACGAACCACACTCACTGACCGCGATTCTCAAGCGTGTACGAAATTTTCATGAAAATAGTTGAGATATTTAAATTCGATGCTTTTTGATGATATTTTTATTATTATTACCAATGCTTTTATTAACTCGTCGTCTCTGTTTCTCTGTCTGTCTGTTTGTTTCTCTGTCTGTTTCAAATCTTGCAATCAATTTTTGAGTCACTTCCTGATGATAGATTTTTTCAAATTTTGCATACATGCTTAAAATAGAAGACAATGCAATATTCAATTATTAGTTTTACAATAAGTCAATTAATTTAGATAATTTTAATTAATTTCGATATTTCGATATAATTAAGATATTTCGACTTTAACATAAAATAAAAGAGTAATATAAGAAAAAATTGATTGCAAAATTTGTGTTGTAATTACATATAAGAGCATTGGTTTTAAAAATTCGTTTTTAATTTACTTGTTTTATACCCATTGTATAAGTTTCGAATGAATTTTTCAATATTTTCTGGCTAACAACTTTAACAGTTGTCCTCTTTGCTGACTTAAATTTGGGCAAAACTTACACACGTGGGAGAACAGGAAAATGTGTTAACCTATTTCCTTGGATAATTCCAGCCTAATTGTAAATATTTCTTGTCAGCTTCTTCTATGTCATTTTGGCAAGAAATGATTTAAAAAAATGTATATGACCCCCTAATTTCCCCTAAAACTATGGTCTTGCTGCACCCAATTGTTTTAGAGCTTATATTAGCCTCAGATGAAGCTGATCAATAAAAACATCAACGAAAAACGATCGTCATTGTGAGGACAAATTTTATTTCAACTACTACCTATCTACCTGTACCTACCTGTGTAAATTCGATATGCTGAAATAATGTAGCAAGTACTCTTTCTCCTGTTTGTCTGTCTGTCTCTCTCCCTCTCTCTCTTCCTTTTTCTCGCTCTCTCTCCCTTCCGCGCTAACCACAAAGTCTTTGTCAACATGCTGTAATCATACTTTGGATAGGTAATAGGTAATCATCTATTTGGTATGGCGGCATCATTAGGTATTTGGGATCACAAAAGTATTACCTAAGCTGATGCCTGGAGCTATCTCTGGGTCGTTGTTTGAGTAGTGAGTGATCTGTTTGCACGTGTCTATTGGATTGCAAGTTTGTTATTATGCAATCTGTTTGTTGGCCAGAATACTAATTGCCTGTGAAGTAGGTAGTTGACGGTGACCTTGCGACAGAGTTGAGTCGCGCATCGCGGTTGTCATTGAGCTTGACCGCTAACTTTTCCACAAAACAAATGTAAATTTTTATTGCAATTTCATTTGACCTGCTAAGTAAAAGTGGATAGCTGATGTATTACAAGCTGTGAGTTATGTATTTTGTTAGGTCTTGTAGTCAGATAAGGGTTTTACAACTTAAAGCACGTTTCTTTGTTTTTGAGACAGCATAGCTTCAAATGCTATTATATTGTTAGCTTTTAATGATTTAAACTGGATCGTACTAGTTATTACTAAACCATACCGAGGAGAGCACTTTTTATATATGCATATGCATATATACATACGTATATATACTTATACACGGCTCTTTATAAGTTAAACGTCGAAAACTTACTAGTTCTCGTCGGTTTCAAGTCTGAGGTTAGGCTCTTGACTAAGCTGGATTTTGAGAAAAGTTTAACCTCAATAATCTAGATCTGCATTATTAATTGCATTATACATGCGACCCTGTCTGTTTCAGTGTATGTCCCTATAGCGAGCTCAGTAGAGCTCAAAGTTTGATGCGATTGATCGTTCGTCAATTAGCATAATTTTTAACGCCGTGCATAATAATGATAGAGGACGTTTACGGTAATATTTAAGGTGAAAAGATTCAATAGTTTTTGTTGATTTCAGGAAAGAGTTCGAGTTACTTTACGCGACGAGCAGTTTTTGCCATCTTTTTTGAGTCATCAACCATTTTCATATTTGCAAACAAAATGGCGCAGGAAGAGGTCGGTTTCGCAAATTCTGCTTCTAAGTCCAATTCCGGTGTTGGTGTCAGAATGAGGAATTTTGGGCATTCAATTTGTAATACAGAGAAGGGCGAATTTTTAGGCAGAACCGCCTCAAGTTGGGGTGAGTTAAGGATTTTGTATTTTTCCACTGGTGTTTAACATGTCATCGTGTTGTAAGGTAGTTGCCCTTGACAAGGGCAACTCAAATATATTTATTTTTTAAGATTTTAACCGAGAAAATCTTGTGAGCATCGATACAGTTTGTGTTTTAAAATTTTCGTTCATGTTTTTTGTTGACCTTCTGAAATTTTCACGTTGATTTTTCCGGCTTCTCATTTTTATTTTCCAGGTTGGGTGACCAGTAAATGCTAATGTTAATTTTTGTCGTGCTGGTTTATTGATTCAAATTTAAGATAATTTGTCTCCTTTAGTCATTGTCCTTGAATAAAAATTAAAAGCAATTTTATATTGTAACTATTAATCTGACTAATAATATGGTGCTTTTAAATGTAATTTTGTAAGACATTTTTTGTTTTTATAATTAACATTTTAATTTCATTTAACGTTGTGAGTTTTGCGTTGTTTCCAATTCCAGCAAAGATTGGAGTCTTCTACGTCATCTTCTACTCGTGCTTGGCCGGCTTTTTTGCCGTGATGCTCATCGGTTTTTTTGCCACTCTCGATGACAAGGAACCCACCCAGAAGAAGATGTACAGTCTTATCAAGGCCAACCCAGGTTAATAATAGTAATAATAATAATAATAGCTGAATTGTTTCAAGTTTTTTTGTTTGTTTCTAGTTCAGTTATGCAGCTTTTCTATGGGTTATTCCTATATCTAAGTGAAAATTTTAGTATCGCATGTTTAATTATTTATTGCTAAAATCAGTTATTGGAATTTCCGGGCATGGAACCGGCTGCCTGACATTGATTTAGACGTTACGTTAAGATGTCATATTCTATGCACCTCTGGCTGAGCTTGTATTTGCTTGTTAAAATTGTGCCAACAAAAATTGCATTCTCAGTTGAGTTCGATGCTGATGATGCCAAATCAGTAAATCACTTGAGCATTAATTTAAGAGATATTTTTGTTCCTCCATCTCAGGCATGGGTTTTCGGCCGATGGCTAGCGTTGATAGCACTCTGATCAAGTTCAATGTTGAAGATCCCAGTTCGTTTGAACCCCTCATTGCGAGCATCAACAAAATCCTAAAAGGTACCTCTTGTTGATTTTAAATATTATTTTTACGAAACGATTATTCGGAGATTGTTACTTGAATGCTTTATGACAATAATATTAATATAGTCTGTGAGTTGATATTTGGTTTTTAATGTTTAAATTATTATGGTTTTGGAATTATAATTTTGTTTCTATGTTTTTAAAGTATCATGAGATTTGTTTATTTCATTTTGGATCAATTAAATTAAATTTTTTTATAGCTGTATTAAAGCTTAGGAGACCAAATTTGTGCTTTAAACAGAGTTTATTAATTTAAAGATTGAAATCATGTCTTCTAGGTATCATTGGCTATCTAATATGAGTATTTGTTTTGTTGAATGGTGATATTTGCTAAAAATATTTCCTTGAAGAAGAAACCAATGGCTTATGGCTTGTAGGATGGCTTATGGCTGGTAGGATGGCTTATGGCTTGTAGGATGGCTTATGGCTTGTTTGATGGCTTATGGCTTGTTGGATGGCTTATGGCTAGTACAGACTTCAGGTTTGATGAATTGAAATGTTGAGTAAGAGATCATATCAATTAATGGTCATGCTGTGCACCTGAGTGTCTGTGATTGTTCGTGGCGCATGTGTGAGTGTGAAGTTTGTGATTTCAAGTATTTGAGTTGTTTATATAGTTCTGTTGTGTTTGATTTAAAATGATAGATAGTGCAGATAATGCAAAAGAATCACATAGTTTTATTAGTCTTTCTTAGAAGTCACTTCATAGTAGTGTTGTAGTGGCAGACTTTGTATGTGTTCCGGGAGAGCGAGAGATAGAGAGAGAGAGAGAGAGAGAGAGATAGGGATGGATAAAGAAGTACAGTTCGAGAGATGTAGAGAGACACCAGTTTGCACTATTTACTGCTATTATCCAATTATCTTCATGAAAGACCCTAGCAGAGTTTTGATTTTTCCATTCTGGCTTGGTAACATCAAGGAATCGATAGATGTACAGATTTTCGTATTATTTTGTTTTTTTTTTCAGCATGGGTTCAATTCATGAATTTAAACCTTGCTCTCTTGAATTTGTGTTGTACAAGTACTTGGACGAGTGCACCTGATTGGTTATGTGAGCATGTGTATATTTGTGTGTGTATGTGCAGACATGTGTGTGTATGTGCAGGCATGTGTGTGTGATCAGATAAAGGTGTATTGTACTTATTTTTAGAACGTCGTAAATTATTATTTTGTTTCATTGCATCTGGTGAGCAGTGCACTGGGGGATACGAGCAACCTCCTCCTCCCCTACGACTGGGAGATTCCGATCATACGCGCAGGTCGGGTCAATTATTGGCCAAAGGTCGTCCTTAGTGGGCATGCATGCCAAATCAGTTTCCCCTCTCACTTAACTCACCGGGATGGTTTTTTGTTTAAAGTTGGCCGAGAAGAGTGAAAGAAACAGCGCATAAAAAAAAAACAGAAAGAGAGATAGAGAGAGAGAGTAGGGATGGGATGGATGTGAGCCATTTATAAGATAATAAATGAAATGCTGTCACCTTTGATCTCTTATCGATCTGGACATTGATTTCTTTTTTCTTTCAGCATAGCCCACTTCTTTCTTTCTTTCTTTCTTTCCATCTAGTCATTTTTCTTTGCTTTTAGATTTTTTTCTCATTCACTTTCCTCTCACTGGACTGCAGTGTAGTGAGGTGACATTTTTACATCTATCTCCGGAGGAGTCGAGCATTCAGAGTACGGCTTAATAAGTGGAGGAGATTATTTTCTCCGGAAGGAGATTAGCGGAGAGAGCGTATGCTGTTGTTGTTTAGCTCTTACTTTTACACACATCTATGGATATTCCTAAATTTGTGTGATTTTTCTTGAAATGTAGTTTGTCTGGTAGACTTGGTCTACCAGACATGGCAATGGAATTTCAGCTTTGTGTTTATTTTAAAAGATTGGAACTTGATAAAATGGCGATGAAATGGCTGAAATGGCGCCGTCATTAAATTTTTACTTCCCTCTCTCTCTTTTTTAAACATAACAATGAACAAGTTGCAAGCTTCAATGACTGTTTATGGGATGTAATTTTCTAATATGAAAGAGAATGAATAAAATCAATTGTACAAGATAACAAGAGCGTTAATTCAAGAACTAAAACTTATAATTAATTTTCTTGACAACCTCTTTCTTCTCTTCACGTCACAAATTCTCTTACCATTTCCTCCCTCGACTGCGTGGCGACGTCGGGTCTGCTGTCGTTTATAGACGGGACGGGCTTTCTGTGGTTTGATAGATAGAGATCTCGGATGGCCTTGCAGCATTGGAGTTCTTACAATTTTTTTCTCAATGTCATCTATTTCACTATTATCATCAAATGTTATCCACCGAGCGACGGAATTGTCTGTAAAATCTCTCGTGTTTATTTATTTATTTGACGTGTGTCACGCACATGTATGTGCATTTCATTTCCTGAATGTAGGAATTATAAGCCATTGTCTGCAATTTGATGAACAATAATAATATTTGAGAAAAAATTTTCATTTCTAGATTATCGTAAACCTCAGAACGGCAGCGTTGTTGATTGCTCCGTGGAGGACAGGACGACCGAAGAAGAAGTGTGCCACGAGGATCTGAGCAAGCTTGGACCGTGCGGCATGGACAGCGAGTACGGATACGCTAACGGAACTCCCTGCGTCCTGCTGAAACTCAACCGGGTATCTATTCCCTCGATTGTTTGATTTTTTTTCTGCGTAGTGTGGTCCCAGTGAAAAAAAAAACATATTTTCATTTATCATAATCACCATTTGGAAGCTATTAATATATCTGAATTTTTATTCTAGCTGTTATTGTGTTAATGTGTTATTTATGTGCGTGTGTGTGTGTATGTGTGTCTGCACGTGGAGCATGTTTAGAGGATGTGAGCAAGTCTACAAGGGCTCGATTGTGACTATGATGTTGTCCATTTATTTTTTTAAATAGGCTTTTCAGAATTTCATTTGAATGTGCCCACAGGGATGTGTGTGCGTGTGTGCGTGCGTGTTTGTAATTGACTTGGATGTCTAACGATATCAAACCTGTGCTACCTCTATAGGTTTTTTGCTTTGCAGACGGCGTTTTATCTTGACGTCTCTTATTTCTAATTAACTCACCTGTGAATTAATTCGTCAAGGTGTACGACTGGGTACCTGAGGCGTTCTCACCCAACGAGACGGAGAATGCTGATAGCAGTGAGGATGTTAAAAACAGATTCAAAGAGATGAAGGCCAAGAGACCCAACATGGAAGTACCAACTAAACACATTGCAGTCACTTGTGAGGGAGAGGTATGTGATGGGTGACTGATGGTTGGTGGCTGGTGGTGCAATTTACCCCTATAAACAAATCAGCTTATCAGCTATCTGTTTGTTAATTGATTATTATTTATTTCTACTATCATTTTAGGTAGATGATGGTAGTAAATAATTGCATGCAGTAGTTAAGATTCTTCAAAGTCTGTCTGACCTTTGAACTGTAACATGACACCCTGGTTTATTTTTTTTTAATTAGACTGGCATTGGTGGCTGATTTTCCACTGTTAAAAAGGCAATGATGATGATGATGATGATGATAATGATGATGATAGTGCCTTTAAGTAACAGCAACATCTTGATGTTTACATTATACTATAATTATGGTGGGGGGGATTTTTTTTTTATTGGTTATCATCTGAGTTTCTTTTATAAAGTGTACACTACACGTACAATAATGTACATGCAGAACAATAATGTACATGCAGTACAATAATGTACATGCAGTACAATAATGTACATGAAGTACAATAATGTACATGCACTACACGGGCTAATCAACTTAAGTGGACTGTCTTTTCAAAGGCTTTCTTGTCTGTTTTATCCTGCTGTTTGAAATCTTTTTTGTTTCTTTAATAATGATCGGTTTCCATGGTTGTTACACCGCCCCCCCCCCCGTGCCACACAGCATAATTGTAAGGAGATCATTAGGAAAATCTACGAATGAACATTTTTCCTTTTCATGGTCTAGTACACACGCACACACAAACACACACAACTGCTTTGTTCTGGTTTGCTGTGGCTGCATCCATTCAGTGTGCTTATGTAGGATTGTTCTTTGGACTACTTATCACACTTAACTATTATTATTATTATTATTATTATTATTAACTGATGGCTATTATAATCTGGAAATAGGAGTTTTCTGTTCCGTGGGCTACTTCATGCTCTAGTTAGCTGATAAGAATTTTCAGCTCAAATCAAACAAATGCTGCTGTACTTACTGCTGTACTTGCTGCTGTACTTACTGCTGTACTGCTTCTGTACTGCTGCTCCTCCTGTGTACTTTCTGAAATCTCTAAAAAAGATGATCTGCACTCGTACCAATAAATTCATTTCCCACAAATTTTTATTCTTTTAATCTGTTTTTTTTTTAAATTGATAAAATCTGCGAGTCATTGGGCAGCAAAAGCTCTACTATTCTATTCATTCATCGGTACAGTCACTGAGTCGATAATGTTACGCTTGCTTTAATTCCAAAAAGCACAAACACGACTGCTCCGAGAATTTATACACCTTATCTCCGGGACGAGATATTCTCCGAAGTTAAGCATATCTTCAGTTGAGCTGGCCAGTTATCGGGACTCTTCAAGTATCAAGTATCTTGAGGGTTTGCAGTCAATAAAACCAATTCTAAGAGAAGAGAAAAATTGGCGAGAGAAAGAGAGAGAGAGAGATATGAGTTTTATTGAATTTTTTGTTTTATATATTTATATATATTATATGTTTCAGAAATTTGTTTTTTTGTTATCAACAGAATGATGCTGATCACGACAACATGGGATCTGCAGAGGTTTTCCCAAGCGAAGGATTCCCGTTCAGTTTCTATCCCTACAAGAAGCAGACCGGGTACCGCTCCCCTCTGGTGTTTGTACGATTTCCCAAAGCCAAGCCGGGAGTTCTTATTCAGGTTTGGTTTATTATTTAATTTTTAAAAAAAAGAAAGAGTTAAAGAACATTCATTTTTGAGTGCCGCTTACACAATCAGACCAGCTTTAAAAAAACGTTGGCAGCTTGCAGAGAAGACTAGCAATTACAGTGTTTTTGGTGCCGACGGCAGCCCCGCTTATTGGTCGCTAGCTCCACAAGCGCACAAAGGACTTGAACTCCCAACCGAAGCTGGTACTCGTTTATCGACCACCGAAGTATGAAACGCTGAGTTGACGTGAGCACACCTGAGTTAGTTTCTTGCTCGAGGAAACTACGTGCCCGGACATGGAATCGAACCCGGGTGCTCCGGATGTCTGAGCCGGTGTCTAAACCACTGGACCGACGACGCGTCTCTCAATCATGTTGTGTATAATGAATAATTATGTAAATAAAAAATAAGATGATAATTAAGTAATAATAATAATAATAAAAATAAAAAGATTCTTAAATAATGAACAGGTCTGGTGCAAGGTGTGGGCACGCAACATCAAGCATCACAAGAATGACAGAGCAGGCAGTACACATTTTGAAATCTTCTATGACAAAGCTACACAGCCATAGTTCTCTAAAGATCCTTCCTCCCTTCTCCATCCCTCTTTATCATCTTCCTCTCTCTCTCTCCCCCTCTCTCTATAAATATATCTCTATATGTATATTTGACTTGCTGGATGTGTGTGTGTCTATGTATTTGTACGAATGTGCATCAGTTTGTGTGCATGTGTCTGAGAAAAATTGGTGATCTAAAAAGTTGAAAATTTTTATTTCATTATTAACATTATCGTTGTTATCTTCATCATCATCATCATTACCAGTCTCATTATTTTAGTTATATATATATACATACATTTATATATTACTATATGTGCTGTTGCTAGTAAAGTCAGTTGTGTCGTCATCTCGGCCATAATGTATCAACATTTATCCGTTATTATTGCTCTTATTTATCGAATCTGTCAGCTTGGTTTATTTCATAGCTTCGAAGAAGATGTGCGACGATGTGATGACGTTCGTGTGTGTGTGTGTGTTTTTCTTCTCTTCGTACTTAATTTCAAATCTCAGTAGTCCAGATATAAACAAAAAAGAAGTAATTTCAACACTTACCGGCGATGTTGACGATTTGGTTGTTGTTGTTGCTGGTGGTGTCGCAGTGATGAGATGAGCTGACTGGTCTTATATGGTTGTTGATTTGCCTTTTCCACCTGTAGCGTTTGTTGAACATCTCTCGTTGATTCGGTTACGATTGGCTCCTCGTACCTCTCCGGTGGGAGTTTAGAGGACTCGATCACTGTTTTTCCTCCCCCTACCTTCTATACCCCGTGTGGAGTAGAGTTCTTTTCCCCCCTTTTTTTTATATACATTTATGGAGACTGCATGAAAAAAAATTTACTTAGACCAGTGTTGTTTGAACATTTAATTATTATTATTTCCTGCTTATTTCCTGCAAGACTCCCAATGTTTATTTCTCTATTAGTATTTAATCAATTAAAGTTTGTAATTACATAAAATAACTTTTTTTACTGTCATCTGAAGGAAACTTGAGTTTCTCTCTCTCTCTGTTTATCCATCACCTCTCTGATGGATGCGGACCAGTTATTGGTGGGAGGCCTCCTGTAAATGATTCCAGTGCACAATATGGGCATGCGTGTATTTATTATTCGTCGTTTTATTCTTTTATCGTCGCCGTCATCATCTTGCACCATCCTCTCGAGACTTTGCCGATGTTTTGTTTGTGTTATCGGTCGGTACACCCGATGGGGGGGGGGGCTCTCCTCTGCCACCGGCCGGACTTGGGACGCACAGGACGTGCGCTGGATTCGTTTCCGAATGTGATATATTGCTAATACCCCACCCCGGGCCCCTATATAGAATTTTTGAAGTATTGTTTGTATCTCTTTGATTATCGTTTTACACGCACGCGTGCGTGTTGGTGGGTTTTGCTTTGGAGACAATGATCCTCTCGTGTATAATGTTTGTTTAATTTAATTCTCTATCGAGCGTTCGAGCCACTGGAGATATTTTTTATTTACATCTCATGGCAAGCCTCTCGCGGTCGAATTGCGAAGAGCTTAAACTCGAGCCCGATGTTATTTTGTACCATCGGGCAAACCTCTCTGAATGGTGATTCTTTACAGTGACAGTAATGATGATGATGATGATTCTTTACAGTGACAATGATGATGATTCTTTATAGTAACAATGATGATGATGATTATGAATATTATTTACTGGTAGAAAACTCTATTTTTCACTGTCGGATATTTCAGGGCTGATTTTTGCAATACCCCATCAGAGTTGAGTAATGCGCAGAGTCTACGGAGGAGTCCGGATTTTCTATTTAACGAATTTCTTAGACTTATACAAAAGGTTTATATTAAAGCACACATGCTTGGCTGTTTTATATTATATTACATCAAATCATATTTTGTTCCTCGTTTTACCTGTTTTCTGCTGAAGGTACCCCTTGTGCCCTTTAGCTTGCAGATGTTTGTAATAAATTTCTCCTTAGATTCTAGGCAAGGAGCTTTTCGATTGCACTTTATTATATATATATGTAATATGTATGTGTTACTGGCATGGTGTTGTATTTTTCCACTGCCAAATATAATGATGATGATGATGATGCGCCATCTGTTCAGCACGCACCTGTGTGTCGTTAAGTTCGTAGGTTAAAGGTTGTGCATACATTTTGATTTTTCAGTTCAAACAATTATTTTCGTTGCCATCGTTACGATTAGGGCGCGTTCCGTCTCTCGGAAGCGTTTGCGTGCTACGCGTTTTTTTTTCTATGTGAAAGTTTTTAGCACTTCGTTTTAACAGCCATGTGGCGTCACTGTTATTTCTATTGTGACCAGCTCTGCATCATCATCACCACCGACGTCGTCGTCATCATCATCATCTCCATTATCTTTTGCGATTGCTGATTACTATAAATGCGTTTAGGTGAAATTCTTGTAATTTTTTTTCAATTCAGCACTTAAAAATTTGATGATAATAATAATTGATCTTTCTACTGCAAGTCTCTCTCTCTAACGATGGCGTCTGCGTTCCTTTCTCCGGCACAAGGCGCCCTAGCGAGCGATCTCGCTTCGTAGGGGATGGTGTTTTCAATAGATTCAGTTGAGTGTTTAGTCGGATTTAAAAAAAAAAAAAGTTGTGTTTTCGTGTACAAACATTCATGCGTACTTCGCAGTCGAGTTCTCTTCGCAATCTCGTGCGTGTGTGAAATCGGTTGTAGTTGCCCTGTGCACCTCTTCTTCTTCTTCTTCTTATAATTCTCCTACTTTTCATTCGGATCGAGCATTAATTATTGTAATGAAATATGCCAAGCAGATGAATCCTATTGACAATAGATCTTGTACTTCTGCTATGACTGCTACTATTAATCATGCTCCTACTACTAGTACTACCACCACCACTACTACTACTACTACTACTGCTACTACTTCTACTACTACTACCACTGCTAGTATAATTCTGCATTGAATGAGTTTCATCGTATCGTTACGTTGGAAAAACTTGAATTGACGGTCAGAACGGCAGATAATTTTAGTCGAATTACAAATTATAAATACACACGTTGTTTCCTCAACATAAACTCTTATGTTCTTGTGCGTTGCTTTTAACAAATTTAATAAAACAAAAAATATGAATATCGTAAAGATGACATACTAAATCTTCGAACGAAAAAAAAACGACTGGATTCAGATGTAAAGTATCTCTTAATTTTTGTACAATGGAAACATCACTCGAGGGTGAATATCCTAGAAGAGATGTCTTCCAATAACCAGTCCATTCCCTTCAAGAGGTTCTCTCCGGTCACGGCACTGCAACCGAGGACCATCCAGTGGTGGGTCTTCAGGTCGTCCAGGCCGAGAAACTAAAACATGGAAGCGTACGTGACTAGATATAAGCCGTCAAAAATAAAGGGTTACAAAATTAATTATAATCAGTATTGCTCTTTTTGATTACGGCACCGTCTAACAGTGTTACACGAAGTTCTAACATACATGTGTACAGATGTAGGAAATTATGTTGGTATACTAATTTGTACAAACAATTGGCTTTGAGCGCAACCAAAGCATACGTATTTTTGTTAATCGTGGGGACATTATGCGATAACGGCCAAGACAGCCCTTCGAGGGGCCTCAAAATGTGGATTTGTAGGCACTGATTATTATTTATTCAGATACTGCAAGTCTAATACTTGATGTGCTAGTTATAATGAAATGGCAATGTGTTTTGCAAAATGCATGAGTTAGCAAGAATGAGCGAAATTCTTAAAATTTTCACTAAAACATCAAAGTACAATATAATCTGATATAAGGTATTTAGATTGATAATAAATAATCACTGGCTGAAAACTAAAATCAACTTCTTACCTCCTTGACAACTTCAGGGGATACTGCTCCTTCTAAGTCTTGCTTGTTTGCAAATATGAGAAGAGTAGCACCTGCCAATCTCTGAAACAAGATAAAACTGTTCATAGGAAAAATCGAACAAGTTAATGAAAAGTTGGTAAAAATGCAATGATTTGTACGTATCAACAGCTGTTCAGGACTGAAGTGCGAAAAGTACAGATGTTCTGGGAATGCGTTTCTTACTAGTCGCATTATGTAATAAATTATGTTTGATAGAAAATCGTGCACTTTCCTGCACATTTGCCTCCCTTGAATCTACTCTACTCACTAGCTATATTAGCAAAAATATTCTAATGCACGAAGATGCTAATAATAGTAATTCATGTTTTAGAAAGATGAGTAAAACTGCAAGACAACATCGAATAGCATTAAAATAAATAAATAAATAAATATAAATTGAATTTACCTCCTCGACGAGAAGACTTTCTAATTCAGCTTTACAGTCCTCTAATCTTCTCCTATCTGCACTGTCAACAACCCAGATGAGCCCGTCTGTGCTTTCGAAATAATTCCTCCAATAAGATCTCAGCGATTTCTGACCTCCGACGTCCCACAAGTTCAACTTGAACCTTTAAAAGATTAAGATAAATAATTGCACTACTTCAGCGCGCTAACTCAGAATGCAGCCAGAGTGCTTCGCTAATAAACAAACTACGTCGTCTGTCTAGACACAGCGGCGCGACTAGGGTGATGCGGACTACACCGGGTGACACCAAAAGCTGACTAGCATTGAACCCCTTCCCCAGCGATAAACTTTTTTGTTGAGGAAAAGTTCATAAAAATTTACCTCCCGGCCCGGTCATGAACTTTTTAAAAATAAAAGTTCACTATCGGTCCGAGGAGTGAGTTGCAATGGGGTGATGCCAACCAATGTGATGTTACCGTCTAAACATTGAAATTTGCTGGCCATTGATTGCCATTTTAACAGTTGAAAATCTAGCTGTCAGCTCAACAATCCCAGATGTCTACATAGGTTTTCAGCAACTGAAAAAAAACCAAACACTTGTAGGCTGGAAATAACTAGTAAAATAACGTTGGTTTTTAAGTCCTTTATATTAACTTTGCCGTGTTTGCTAGCTTGAGCCATGCGTTGGTGCCTTTTGACGCTTAAAAAAACATACTCCCCCTCATCCAGACAATGTATTCTTTTTAATTTTCAGATCAATTGGACACAATTCAAATAAAATATAAAATAAAATAAATTAAAATTTAGAAAAAAACAAATTTTTGTCAAAAGAATAAAACCATCAGTTTCAAATTCATTAGAAAAAATGACAAATTAATTTTTTAAAGCAAAGATTTTCATACTAATTAAAACTTTCTTTCATTTCATAATTAGAAAACTGTGGTTTAAATATTTTTATTTTATAGAATTATAATCCTAAAAAATGATTTGCAAAAAATTAAAAGCTCCTTATTAAAAAATATAAAGGATTTGTGAAAAACAAAGTTTTTAACAGTTCACTTATCTTCACTTTTAGCATTGGGTAGTTGTTTATATGTCCCATAAATCGAGGCAACTTTAAAGAATATTTACATCATAAATATTAAAAAAAAAATTACCCTCTGTGTTCCAATGTTACAATACTGAATCCAAGAGTTGGTGAAATGGTTGTTATGTCTTCGCCGTTGAATTTTTTAACAATGGTCGTTTTCCCAGCATTGTCTAGACCACTGCAGTCAATTACTTAAGAAAAATACTTGTTGAATTAAAGTGCACTATTAATTAACGTAAAAAAGCAAAAACCAAATCCATTGAATGTAATACAACTGGCATGGAGGCTTGTTGGCCGACAGGCATAAAAAAAAACTAGAAATGTTTGAATATGACAAATATTTTTATTTTCGAATGAGCCTAAAAAACTGAGTAAATATGGGAAATTTCAATAAAATCGGTTCAGTGGTATATTGAATCATATCGAGTTACAGATAAACAAAGCTAGCAAACTATATAAGTAGATAATTCAATGGAAAATTTAAAATAATTTATGATCAAGGATACAGCATGAGAAGCCTGACTTCTTTTTCTTTTTGCTTGAGTTTTCTGATAATTGTTAAGAGACCCATAGAAACTTGTTTTTCAGGAAACTTTGAAGGTAATAAATTTTACATACAATTCATATTAAATCTGAATATTAACAAAATATCTCTTAGATTCTGTCAGCCAATAACTACAAGATTTGATTGATTAATCGATTAATGATTAAAGTACTTTTTTTTATTATCAACCAACCATTTGACGATTAATCAAACAAATTTAACTATCAAAAATTTATTGTTTTAATTTGTATAAAGTTTAATTAAAATTAGGACAAGATGATCAACGAAAATTGAAAATTACATTTTTTATAGCCGAAGCTGCTTGACTAACCAACGAAAAATGTAGCTGCGTTCAGTTTGTTTATACTTAGCAACTAAAAAACCAAGAGAATGTTTTAAGCAAGGTAAGCGCAGAATCTCCACTAACTACTACTAAATTTTTACCGATGTACTCGCAATGGTCGTACATGTTTACTTTTATTCGAGATTCATATTTACTCTCAGCGTTAAAAATATACGTTTATTGGCAAACAAAAATTACAATTTTTAAAGACGATTTCTTGTTCGTTAAATTTCAGAAACATTACCAATTGCGTTTCTAAATGACGCTCTGTCAGGGCGAGTGACCCTACTTGAAACTCTGGCACAAGTGATTTTCGACAGATATCTACGGACTTGTGTAGCGGGAGAAGGCTCCACAGCCCAAAACTCATGTGTATGTTGTCGACTCGAGAAAAAATCGAACCTCGACTTGATAATAGAGCTACATAAATAAATTAAAATCATATGAGACCCACAAACTTAATCGATCTACATAGGCATTAGCTATTCTTTCTCCCACTTTGCTTAGGCTCACTTTAAGCAGACACTTCGTAGGGTTAGGAACCTAAACAACACTCAACTCATTGGGAAAAGTACTCTGGGCCAAGGCTGGTCACTTAAATATTACAGTTTGTGCTTCCAGATAATTAACTGTTTTATATCACAATAAAAAAATGAACATCCAACAAAACTGCTTATCTGGCACAGGCCGTAAGCTATTTTATGAACGCAACGGTCGAACAATATTCATTAATGTAAATCACATCAAACAGAAGAGCATGAAAGTTAAACAATAAATTCGTTGAATGAAGATAGAGAGAAAGAAAAATAAATAAGAGTAGAGTCGATTTACATATTATGTGTACAAAAAATTGCAACAAACAACGATAATAATTATAAACACGCAAATGATAATTAAAACGGCAGACACAGAGACCGTGTTTGCGTTGCAAACCTACGTCAGCAATACGGTAGAAATACGTACGAATTATTTTTATTCAAAGAAACACTTACAGATAATAAAAATTAATTAATTGTCATCAATGAACAATTCAATTCTATGAAATCATAAAAAAAAGCAAATGCAGCAATGAAATTATTTAACCATTCAACCAATTACCAATCAAACAACCAAAAAGCAAATACAGCAATGAAATAATTCAACCATTCGACCAATCACCAATCAAACAACAACCATCAATCAATCAAACCATTAATCAATTATTCATGCGGTTGGTCAACGAATCAGTCTGCAGACAACTTGTCGTAAAGCAGCCTGACGAATTCGACGTACGACATGTTCGAGACGTCGGACGTCCGATCTTCTATCAGCCTCTCGTAGAACATCACTCTCTCTCTTCCGTCATCCCTGAAAGTAAACAGTTTATATTCATTAATAGTGACTTGTCGTCATTATAGTGATACTATGATACTACTACTATCACTATTTATAATAGTGATGATACTACTACTACTACCACTACTACTACCACCACCACCACTACTACTACTACTACTACTACTACTACTACTACTACTACTACTACTACTACTACTTTGATGCCATCACTCACCTGATAAGAACTAGAGGGGCAGGTATGGGCCTGAAGCTGTTTAAATAATCTACGAAGTTGATAACATTTTCCGACGATGGATTATCCAAGTTTTGCAGGGTGACCTGGAATTTCAGTTGAATTTTTATTTTTTTATTTCAATAAATAAATTATAAGCAGAACAATTGAAAACCTTGTAAAACCCAGAAGACAAAACTAAACATCTATTTATTCAAATATTATAATAGAGCAAGGGCTCTGAAAAGCAAAGATTGGATTTGGAGCAGATAGCAGTTTACCACCAACATGGCGGGCAAAGTTCAAAGTTCGGTTCACTCCAGAGCCCCGATCGTAAAAACAGAAGAAGAGCCTAACAGCATTCAATAAAAAAAAAAACTCACCAATCCATCTACAAGACTTCCAAACTGATTTACTCCGAGAACATCTTTGAGGAACTGCTTCTTGACATTCGGAGTCATCCAGAGGAACATGTATGCGCCTGTATCCAACAGGTATGCTCCCTGCTTATCCAGGTAGCCTACTGAAAGGGGCAGCGATGGCAACTGGCAGATCACCTTGTCGTCCATCAAGAGGGCGTTCTTTAAGGACGAAATTAAAATGAAATTAAAGAAAGAAAACAATTAAAAATGGAGATTAATGAGGAACTAAAATTATTCAAATGTATTTATTTATTTAAATTATAAACAGTAAACAAGTAACATAAAAAATGTTAAAAAAATTAAAGAAACAAAAATTAAAATGAATAAGAGACTAATTAGACCCTAAATACTAAATAATTGTATAGTATTAATATTGAAATGTATTTATTTATTTATTAAAATAACAAATTTATTCAATTATACAACAGTTAACCTAACAACAAACCTTATCACTGAGACTATGTATCGGATAGAGGCGAGGATAAATTGCCAAGAGAAGCTGTGGCCAAGGAAGAGTCTTTAGCTTTTCCAAGGAGTAAACTCGATCGTCTAACTTTGTGCTGACACCCAGTCTAAATGCGGTCTGATTTGATTGGACAATAAAAATAGAAATGATTTGAACAATAAAAATATAAATTAGATTGAAAAATTAAAGTTCACAACACTAATACATGAATTTATGGTCTTTGAGACCTTGATAGATTAATAATAGCTCTGTGGCTCTACGGGACTTGCAGAAAAAGTGAAATAAAGTAAAATTGAATAATGATGATTACAGAAGTCAGCTCAGGACTGTCAAGAATGACTCAAGCACGTACAGTGTAGTACAGTGTTCATGGATTTAAATGTGCTGAACAATTGAAATTATACGATCTGATCACTCGCTTAATAAGTTCAAGATAAATAATATCGACTACATCGCATGAGAAAAAAAAATAAATGAAAAATCAAGAAAATCACTCGATCGTCAGAACTCTTCAAAATTCAACTCACAGATTTGATCAGAGATAGAACGTAGAGAGGGACAGCTCTCAGCTGGTAGGCACACGGCAGCTGCCTGATCCTGCTGCTCGAGCAGACCACCTTGCCGAAAGCACTGAGCACGTCGAAAGCCACATTCGTCATGGCCTCTCGTGAATCGGCTATCGAACTCGTCACCGACCTGTCGACGGCTGAAGGGCGAACAAATTAATTAATTAATTAATTAAATGAATATTAATTTATTTATTTAATTAATTAAATGAATATTTATTTATTTATTTAATTAATTAAATGAATATTAATTTATTTAATAAATAAATTAAAAAATTATAAATTAATGTATTAATTAAAACATTATTAATTTTTAACTCATTTATTAAATAAATTAAAAAAAATTAATGTACTAATTAGAACATTATTGATTTTAATTTATTTAATAAATAAAATTATTATAATTAATACAACACTGACAAATTTTAAAATATGAGACTTACCCATCTTGGCAACAAAGGCTATGGTCGCCTGCTGGTTGGCATTGTAAAGAACATCTGACAACTCAGAAGATACGTTGAGACACAAGGTTATTATCCTCATTCTTCTTTCATCTTCATTTAATAATTATAATTAATAAATTAATTTTATAATTAATAAATAAATTATAACTATTATATAAACTTAAAAAATTAATAAACCAATAAAAACAGATGATTTTTTTTTAAATTACTTAGTAGTCACTAGATAGACAAAAACTGGATTTTCAAAGCTAACTAAAGACTTCAACAGGTACTATGTATAACTATTAACTGAGCCTATGCATAAACTTTCAGTATATTGATTATTTAGAAAATATAAATTACAAATGTTTCAACTTCAGATGCTAGTATGTGAAAATAATATTTTATGAGGTTTTTAACAAATTAAAATAGCAACATTATAGGATTGCTACTGTAAAGCACAACTTAGTTGTACCAAGAATGTCCCCAAACATATTCAGAGAGTATAACCTAAAATCGAAACGTGCAAAGCCCGATAACGGCACAACAGTGACGAAATTGGTACGATTAGAAAATCAGTAGACTCACTTTTGTCACTAGTGTAGAGTAGAACTGCCTGAATATAGGCATGCGAGTCCTCGATATTTTCATCGATCGAAATCTCCACGGCGATGCCAGCGTCCGGGTCGACCACGGGCAGGGCGATGAGATCGGTCCCCCGAATGAAACCGTTCCCGTGGATGGTTTTCGTGCTCAAACCTGAACAAGAGAGAGAGAAGAGTTCAAACGGTGAATGAAAACTTATTTTTCGAGTTCTTAAATTGGATTTTATAACACAGATAGTTAATATTGGAACATTATGCTAACGATAGTTAAATATAACTATCACTTATATGACATTAATATAAGAACTAATCAATTTAAATTAACAATCCTATGATGAACTGCAGCTTTCTAATTCATAATATCGATTATTATACATCAGTATTTTTTAATTTTTTTAAAAAATAGATGAAATTTATTTCCTCTAGTACATATAAAACTTCTGAATTGTAATTAACAATCCAATGATGCATGTTTCTAAATCTGTAATAATTTACAACACCGATTATCTAACATATTAAAATACATCAGTATTTTTGAAAATAGATGAAATCTCGAACCTCTAGTACACCTGACTCTGAGCACAGCCTCGAATCCGATGTGTCTTGTAAAGTACCTCGCCAAACAGTTTCGAAACCTGTCCAATTCAACCGGGTTCGAAGTTGTGTGAAAGTTCGGAAAGTAATAGATGCCTCCGCCCGAAAACTTGGCAATCGTACCTTCGAAATGAAATAATTACATATTGGATATCTTTATTATTATTGTTGTTATTTTCGAGAAAAGACGAATAAATTATGTAATATAAGCAGTTCTTTTGTTGCATTAAATCATTTTATTCAACTAAACTAGTTTTGTCAATATTACTTGATGTATTGTTGTTAGAAACTGTTCAATAATTATATTTTAAAAACATTATTTTTGATAAAAATATCTAAATTTTTAATAATATTATTACACTACTGAAACACAACTCAGCAGGTTTAATCATAATTAATTAATCAAAAACATAACATAAATATATACATTTCAAACATGTATACAATATACATTTTAAGCAAATCTACATATACATTTCAAACAAATACATAGACATAAGCAAACCAGTAGAGATGAAATCAACCAATCTATGGAATCTACTAACAAATATTAGAGAAATCCGTGTATTGTGTGTTGAGTAGAAAAAGATCGCATCCGATGTTGAACGATGAATCCAACACAAACTTCCTGTAGAAATCCGTCGTCGGTGTCAAGTTCGTCACGTCCTGAAAAGCAGAAAAAACAACCGCTTGAATGTACGCATGCACGTACATATGTACACTCACACACATATGTACACACGAGCGCACACACATGTACATACACATACAAGCACACACACATATGTACACACGAACACAAGCGCACACAATTATGTACATAAACACACACGCACACAAAAACACACACGAGTGCACACACATATGTAAACATGCACACAAACACGAGCGCACTAGAGGTGTGCACGGTAGTGGGGACAGCGGGAATACCGCGGATTTTGCGGTATTACCGCGGAAATGGGGACGAATGAGGTGGGGATACCGCGGTAATGGGGATGAAGTTGCGGGGTTACCGCGGGGATGAAAACAAACGTTGCGGGATTACCGCGGGGATGGGGACGAGTTTTTGCGGTATCACCGCAAAAATAGAACAAGTTTTTCTATAAAACAAAATTGTTTCCAATTAACCGCAAATGTATCGAGTCGTACATATCATTGTTTAAGTTTTTTAATCTTTGGAACGCGCTATTGTTTTATCGCTGATATATTGAGTTATCGAAAGTTTTAAAGTTATGGGTTGAATTATTTGTTAAATTTCCGAAGTCCTAGTTTGAATTTTTATTTAAATATGGAAAAGGCTGAAATTCAAAAATTAGCTGCAACAGTCAGTACTTTTGTTCTTCCGCCTTTACATTTCACTCTCTATTCTATAACCACGGTGAAAAGCAAGGTAATCCTGCAGTATAGCGTCCTGAACCGATTTCGATGAAAAATGGCCGGTTTTTTAACGTAAATGATATTTAAAACATAAATAAGGAAAATAAAGACTAATTACAACATAAATAACTGAAAAAAACACAAATTATAGCACTTTAGAACATTTATAAATTACTCCCGAAGTTAACGTAGTTCCCGATGAAGATCTATTTGTCAATAGCGATAGAAGTGAACAGTAGGAATAAAGGTAATAAAACTTAAACACATTTAAAATAAAAATAGACAATTTAGGAAAAAAAATATAAAAAATTTTGGAAGTAAAAAATTGAAAAATATTAGTTTGCTTTAGAAGTACGAGTTGCGTAACCCGCTCCATGTCTAAAACCACTTCTTTAAATGCGGCGCTTTATGTCAAATTGCCTTAAGAAAAATTAAAAAAACATTGAAAACAATAAATTAGCAACAGAACACCAAGAAAAATTAAAATAATATCAAAGTAAAAGTACTTGGCGACTTGGCTGTCTTTGGTACGGTTTCTATCATATTTCTTGGAGCAGAAATTTTGAGTTTTAGAGGTCATGTGGCTAGCAGAATCGTTTGGAGAGCGAAAGAGCGAGCGAGAAAGCGACCAGGAAGAGAAGAGCAATCGGGAGCGGCAACGCGATCGGGAGCGGGAAAACGATCGGGAGCGGGAAAACGATCGGGAGCGAGAAAACTAGCGGAGAAGGAAACGGGAGCGAGAGAAAAATAATGGGAAAACCCCGGGCAACGCTGGATCCCCCGCTAGTCATAGATAAATTTCCACTCAGCGCTCTGATTTTTTAAAATTTAAATAATTAAAAATTTATTTGTAACTTTTTAAAATGTATTTATTATTTTATTATGTTATTTTATTTGAATATTAACTCTTCCTTGCTTTTCATTCCTTGAATTGTATTATTCCGCGTGTCAACACTGCCTTTGGATATTTTTGCTTAAAGTCGGTTTTTAGTAAGTTTTTCTGTAAAATACTTGTTCGTAATATGTTTTGATAATGTTCTATGGTTATTCTATTAAACAGTTTTTTAAACCGTTTTTTCATCGAAATCGGTTCAGGACGCTATACTGCAGGATTACCGAAAAAAGCAATACGAGAAACCGCAATTAAAGGTTTGATTATTTTGCTTTCACATTATTAGGTTTTACTTATAATTGAATTTTTCTAATTTTGTTAGAGATCTATTAAAGCTCGTTTATGATGTAACACTACATTCTGAACCATACAGGTACAGGATGACTTCATAGAACATCAACTAGTCAAAAATGAAAACTTGAAGACAACTTTTATGCAAACATGTACTCTACAAACTCAAAAAGCTCAGTTTCGGATGAGGTTTTGTTATTAAACTGTTTTTATATTAAAAGCATGAAAAGTTTCTTAGACCTTGGTAATAACTTATAATTTAGCTTGTTGATTGTTATTAATTAATTATACTTATATGAGCAACTAGTTTCACAATGTTAATAATTATGTTTATAAGGTTGCTGACTATTTGGCATTCAACGATGAAGGTGCACAAGGCGATTTGCTGAGCTTTTTGGTAAAGAAATGACCAAAACTGTCTCAAGTGGCAAGGATTATTTTGAGTGTGCCAGCAGCAAGCACTTCTTCTGAGAGAGCATTCTCTATGGGTGGGTTAACCATTAGTAATCGAAGAACTCAGCTAGGTGGAAAAACATTGATAGACTTTTATTTACTCATGGATTTAAATAAATAAATTGTATTGAATCATATAACGGTGTTATTGCAATTCTATATATCAACACCTAAGTTATAGTTGCATTGAAATGCTGCACGGAAAAATAATGACTAGTACAGAATTGATTAAAAATGGGGACGAACAGCGCGGGGATGGATGGGGACGGGGATGAAAGATTGGAAGACTGCGGGGATGGTTGGGGATGGGGATGAAACATTGCGGGGATGGTTGGGATGGGGATGATGCTGGTGGGGATGGATGGGGATGGGGATGACACTTGCGGGGATGGGGATGAAAAGTCGTCCCCGCGCACACCTCTAGAGCGCACACACATATGTGGCAACACATGCTCTTAATGAAAAGATGAATTAATTAAACAAGCATCATTGGACGAAACATTTAAACTTAACGTAGGAAGAAAAATATTGTGATAAATAAAAGAAAATAAATAGAAACCTCTGCAGCCCTCTTGTTGGGGTCCTCTCTTGACTTTAGTGCCCCCTCACCCACGTCAGGCAGCTTCGTCTGGAAAATCGTCACCCGGCCACCCACATCCGCCTGGTTATTGGAATAATAATAATAAATAATATAAATATATAATAATAATATTGGAATAATAATAAACAATATAAATATATAATAATAATAATATTGGAATAATAATAAACAATATAAATATATAATAATAATATTGGAATAATAATAAACAATATAAATATATAAACTTATAAATCAAATGAGTAGAAATATGCGTACACAAACAAACAATAGTAGAAGTCAATAACACAGAGAATTCCAATTTTTTAAACACTTATCATCATCAACAATATTCATGATTAACATTCAATATGAATAAAACAGAAGAAAATATGGTAATAAAAAAAAAACAAATTTTCAATCTCGACCAAAATCTTGAAGGCCATCCTGACGGCAGTTCCGAGGCAGTTTCCGATCTCCTTGTTGTTCTGATGGATGAGTGGCAGCTTGTGGAGCAGACTTTCTACCAACACCCTCGACTCCTTCAAGTTCACGAGCAGACCACTCGGACACGGAATTTCGATGTCTGAGAAAGTGAAATGAAAATTAAAATACTTTCAGGACTCACTAAATAGTTTGTTTTACCACACTTTAGAAACATTTTGAATAATAATAATAATACAATTCTAACAATGCCTTTGAAACACAAATACTCGTATAATCTTAATATGGATAAATCTTTTTCAAGGGTTAGTTAAAGGAGTTAGTAACCTCTCCAAGACAGTCAACCTGAGCTAAGCGAATAAACCCGCTTGCTTAAGGAAGCTACGTTAGATTTGAACCGCAGACCTATTGGCAGAAAGGCGATTGCTCTACCGCAATGCCACCAGCGAATAGATTATTATAAAAAAACTCACATTTTAGTTTATATTTCTATAAAACATTAAAAAAACCTTCGAGGTCGGCCAGGCAGAAGACCTGCGGCTGTGCGAGAGAGTGGTGGAGGTTGTAGAAGTGAAGTTCAGAGCTGAACGTGACGAAGCACACTCTCGTTCTGTCGTTGCTGCACAGGTTGTCCAGGCTGTCCAGGATGCTCTCGCATAAAACAGAGAGATAACCTGATGAAGTGAATGAAATATAATCTAGGGGATGTTTTTTTATTTCTCAAAAAAAGATAAAAATAAGTTTTTCATAAAACTACGAAAATAATTTTCGAGCTGCTAAAAAACAAAAATCTAAGAGATGAACATAACGAGATAATAAATAAAGAATAAATGGAAACAACTCGAATAATAGAAAAAGCAGATTACATAAAATACATTTGAATGCATGTAAAAGTCATTAACTTACCTGTCTCAACGGCATTGAACGAAACGTCAAGGACAAAGACATAGGATGGAGAAATCGGTGGTCTTCCCTGGATTATATCATTAAATAGAAAAAAAACCATAATTTTCCAACGACACAATATTATCGCGATAATCTTACTGGTCTTGTTGGTCTCCTCTCAACGTCACTGAGCAAATGTCCGAATGTAATCACATTGACGCCATCGTTTGTAAATTTTCGAAAACTCTTAAAGACACACACAATCGGTTAGTTTTCCAAAAAAAAAAAAAAAACTTTTTTTTGTACTCGAAACTAGAAGGAAATACAATGTCGCTACGACATTTGTTAGTCTAACGTCACTGATTACTGCATTGTAAATGTTTGTAAAATGTAAATGTAAATGTTTGATAATTTATAAAGCGCCTTTTTCGGGTTGTTCAAAGGTGCTGTTCTTTTACATGCCCCACGGAGAGAACGATTTTAACCGCTAAGTTTTCCGTTGACATGGGCTACTAGGCAGTGAGTGGGAGTCGATCCGAGAAGCTCTCACATTCAAGGCCAACACTCTACAACTCAGCTAACCTTGCATTGGCAAATAAGCAAATCAAAACACTTTAAAGATTTTAATTAAGAAAGACTACTGACATTTTCATAGGCTGCTTTGATCTCGTAGACGGGACAGTTCAGCTCCGTGCGGTGTCTTCCGTCCGTGTAGGTTTTCGTCTTGTAGTCGTACAGAAAGTCTTCGGGCACTAAATTAGAATAATTTATTCGTGAAGATAATTTATTCGTGAAGATATTTAATTCATGAAAATATTTTCTTCATGAAGATTATTTATTCATGAAAATTATTTGTTTGTTCATTCAAAGTTGGAAAAATGCCATAATAAAATAGTTACGAATTTTTTCCATTGGATTTTATTAACAATTAAACAGAAATGTATCAAAATTGACTAAAAAATTGTTTTCTTTGTCTGCCAAAGACATCTAAATCAATGTATAAAACAGAAATCCGGGCAAAAAAACTGCGCACCAATTGAACCGCTCAACATTTGAAACAAAACCACATAAACAAAGCTAAAAAAAAACGAACATTCGTTGTATCTGTAGCACATGTTGCATCTCCACTTCTGCGAGTTGATGAGAGATATGAACGGATTGACGTACATCCTGCACAGGCGACATCTTGTAATCGTGCTGACCTCCGGCAGCGACTGGCGGAGAAGAAGAAGAAAAAAACCACAACGATTAATTATAATATTAATATGCAAATTAGTTACGGAGCAGTTTGAGCTTTTACAGAGTGATCAGCTATGACAAGCTGTGGAGGATCTCTTGTTGATCACCGTACGAAGTTTCCATCAGGGAGAATGCGCAGTGAAAAGTATTGCTTTTCAAGAGAATATAATCTCACTATTACCATAACAAGAGATTGAGTTTTAGAAGCATTTAGATAATATATGCGAATGACTATCCGATCTTAACCACCTAGCACTGAAAGAATACCCGAAATTCGCTTACTGTATTTTTCGCATGTAATGTGCATCTATGGAAAGGGGTTAAAAGTGATGTGGCTCTATAAATAAACACAATTTGATTGATAAAATGTATTATATATATATATATATATATATATATATATATATATATATATATATATATATATATATAAAATCAAAATGCATTTGACATATTTACATTTTCTGATTATTAAAGCAAAATTCTTTTTTATGACCTTTCCAAGCACGTCAGAGTGCACGTTATATGCGTAAAAATACGGTACATTAATTGACATCCCCCCCAGGACTTCTTAAGACGTACCTCGGTGTCCTTGAAAGGATGCAGGAGTACCCCGAAAGGAAGCCTGGCCTGGTTGAGGAGTTTCGAAGAATTGGGAATCGTGTTCATCGTGCAGCACATCACGCTGATGAAGAGGAAGAAGAACAGAAAAAAATATATATTTAACAAATTTAATCATCATCACCATTCATTTTTAAAACATTCCAGGCTAGAATAGGGTTGGATGTTTTCTTCAATTTAATTAATTTATGCTTGAAATAAATATTATTTATGATTAAAGAAAATATTGTGGCAGCTTTTATATAAATATGAAATTTCATCAAAATTAGTTGTGAAAATAAAAGTTGTAGATCAGATTTGTAACTCAGTAGTAACAATATTTAAAAAAAAAGAATTGATGAAAAGATTGTATATAGGGAATATTATTAATCATTATTAACCATCTCAAATAGAAGGGTCAACGGGCCACTTACACCATTCGGATCAAAACATGAAATAAACAAAAGAAATGCAATCAAGAGTTCGAACAAAAGAGAAAGCAAAAATGAGAAAATAGAAAAATTTAACAGAGGAGTGTTCAGAAGTGCGCCACTGAAAGAAGCAAAATAAACTAATAACGAGTTGTAATAATTACTCTGGCGGGCAGTTGAGCCGTTTGAAATCCCCCTGCAGGGTGGGGACGGAACCTTCCAAGTCGAATTCAGAGATGAGGTTTCGCTCTTTCAGGAGATCCGCATAATTACGATTGCTAATCTGTAAATTTATTTTTTTACCGACGTAATTCGGTTAAATGTAATGAAATAAAAATCGAGTGTAGTTTCATTAATGCAATAAAAAATGCTTATGCAATGTAATTATTTTAAAACATTTTAATAAAAAAAGCAAAAGAATAAAAACAAAAAGTATTAACAAACCTCGATTTTTTTAAATTTTGATTCAATGGCGGCTGCCGACGGGGCCTGATGTTGCTGTCCGTACCCTCCACGAGACACGGAGGACTGTCAATCAATCAGAAAATTATAATTATCCCCGCGACCAGAAAAAGAATTATATGAAAGGACATTAAATTTGAATTGGATTCTTATTAACGTTAAATAATATTGTGAAAATAATTCTGATGAAAAACAATTGCACGAAAAGAAATTAAATTTTTATTTCTTATTAAAAGTAAATAATATTGTAAAAATAATTCTGATGAAAAAACAATTACACAAAAGGAAATTCAATTTTAATTAATTTCTTATTAAAATTAAATAATATTGTAATAATTATTCTGATGAAAAACAAGAAACAGACATTTTGAGAGGTAGACTGTTTGACATCTGCTCTATTGTGGTAATGCTGCGATTTGTTCGCTATTACATTCGTAGCTGTTGAAGGTGAAATAGTAACAAATTAGTAAAATCAATTTTAAAATAATAAAAAATTCATTATTTATTAGACTTTAATTGAATTTTTTTAAATTTTTTATTTTTACATGTGAGTGAATGAGAAACAGTATGTAAGATAAACATTACAGCTTGACAAAGTGACAAAACAACACTATTTATGTTCATTAGACTTTGAATTCCTAATAAATTTTGTCACAAACATATAAAAACATTGTCTAACCAACCAACTTCAATAATAAAACCTAATAAAAACAATATTATATACATATATATATTTTAATAATATATATATAGTCTATTAATTTAGAAATACTTGAAAAAAACAAACAAAACTAGTTAAAATGTTTTACAGGAAGTTGATTGGCAACTCGCTCGTTCCTCGTAGTCGTGTGATGAAGCAGACGAGCTGTCATCTATATAACATTTTTAATCTTTTACTCGCCTGAATATCATCATCATTAGTAATAATGATAATAATAATAATGAAATACAATAATGATAATAATGACGACTGCATCGGTAAAGATACGAGGGAACCGTGGTAACAAGCAGCAGTAGTGCAGCTTATTTTTTTAGCGATTGTTGGTGATGCCATCAACGATTTGATCACAATCACAGCGCTCGATTATTCTACCAGGGGGTAACGCGATACGGTGTGTCGACTTCATGATGCCCATGTGGCTACGCACCTGGTACATACATAAGCAGCCTGGCATTACTTTTTCATCATCGAGCGAGCTTTTTAGGCTTAACATCATTATATTCTTCGTATTAGTAGTAGTAAGGTCAAGCTTACTCCGGGTTACGAGTCTACTAGAGTAGGCGATAGTCAAACGACTTTTAATTAAATTGTAATCTATTTGAATTTGATCATTACTTTTACAATAATTTGATACTGGAATCACAAAAAAATTAAGAACCTGATGTGCTTGTTTCTGATTCTCCCTCCAGATCATCATCATCATCATCTTCCTCATCATCATCGTCGTCATCAGCCTTCCTTGGACTTTTCTTCACAGCATTATTGCTTGGAGCTGAAACGTAGATAGGAAAAGTAATCGTCTACGACTTCAAAACGATCATCCGCCTTTCAAGGTCGGGCCTCTTAGTGGCACCAATAGTGAACAGCTAAAGAACACCCATATAGTATGGATGTAGTAGCACAAGGTACTTGGCTGGATTTAAATTACTGATGAGGCGAACAGCCTGAAACCGTTGATGACGACTACTACTACTACTACGACTACCCCCTTATCACTATTCAGGGATTAAGTTAATTATGAAATGCATAAAGTCTTTAAAAAAATACAACATAAGAGAGCACCAACCAGAGTAAGACTGTCCCAACTTGAACTCTTGACCAGCTGGAGCCGGGTTAGAATCCACAGGCGTGACTCCTTGTTTCTGCATCATGTTCAATAACGGGTTTGCCAACATGGGGGTGTTATCCTGGCTTCCCCCGGCCTGCGAATTCACTGCCGTAACCGTCGGCTGTCGAGAAACTTGTGGTTGCTGTACGCGAGAAGTCATCTGAGAGTTCATCGCAGGTGTCTGATGGTCCATTGTAGGTATCTGAGAGTTCATACCAGGTATCTGAGGATTCATCCCAGGTATTTGAGAGTTCATCCCACGCATCTGAGAGGTCATACCAGGTATCTGAGAGTTCATTAGAGGTAACTGAGGATTCATTACAGGTAACTGAAGATTTACTGCAGGTATCTGAGGGTCCACTGCAGGTATTTGAGAGGTCATCTCAGGTATTTGAGAATTAATTGCAGGTATTTGAGAGGTCATCTCAGGTTTAGGATATTTCCTTACAATCTTTTGACTCCCTGGTTGCACCAAAGCATTTCTATTTGGCAGAGTTTCCTGTCTACTACTAGAATCTACAACGGAATTCGGACTGGATGTATACGAGACGGATAGAACAGTTCTAGATCTCGAGGGATCATTTATATTTTGATCTTTATTTGCATCTTGAGATGCAGTACTCAAGGAAAGGCTGCTTAAGTCTTGATAATGATTAGAAGTACGAGCTGCCATCACCTGTGATGTGCTCTGTTTAGAAGTAGCGAAATGATAAACAGTACCGTTCGTATCTTTCGGTTTCTCTTCGACAGAGTTAGGAAAGAACTGATTGCTAGGAAATGTATAATTTAACTGAGAATTGGAAATTTGCTTCACATCTGTCACTCTCTCAGTTGTTGGAATCTTTACATCTTTGGTAATAGACTGATTAGCTATATTATTAACTAAAGAAGCATTTTGTTGAACCACAGCATTTTGGCTGGAGATGGGACTAGTATTTGGAAAACTCTGAATTCCTTGTGGTGTTGGTGGTCTCATAAAAGACTGCTGCGAAACGAAGTACTGACGAATGTGAGCCTGATTCTGCTGCAAGTGACTTAAATTTTGAACCGGCTGACTGTTCATTTGCTGCTGGTAAATAGGTTGATACCTTGAATTTCCCATAGCAGCCGTAGCCACGCCCCCAGAAGAAGGTCTCTGCGATCGAGGATTATTGGTAGAGGCATGGCGAGAAGAAACATCAGCAGCACTCTGATACATTTCCATACAGTTAGATGTCGATTGATTGCCTCCTGTCATGGTGTGTCGGTCATTGAAATGGCGGGGGTCTTTAAAATGGTGGGACGCATCATGCATCATGGCATTCTGATTGATAAAAAAATGGGAGTTGAGAGCAGCTCCATCATTTCCAACTCCCTGAATGCCATGCTGGAATTGTTGGGGAGCATTATTGTATGCGCTTACAGGGGTGTGTGAGTAAAACCTGTTTGTATTATTTGATACATCTCCACCAGGATTACTGTAATTTCTTTGCATTTCTTAGTTTCCACTGATTCTGTCGCTCTGACCTTAGCTTACCTGTCTTGCGTTAAAATTAAAAATATTTTAAACAAATTAAAAAACTATAGTTTATAAAAGAGCTGTTCTCGCGAATCTAGTGGTAACATAAAAAAACTTTCTCAAAGAAAACTACTAACTTGGGTTCTCAAGATCCAGTGATTATTGAGGTTTTTTCGCCACAAATAGCTAAAGATACAAAACCCGCAAGTGTGGATTAGTTTGAAAGAAACAAAACTTTAAACAAACGTATGATACAATTTAAAAAGAAGTAAACATGTCAGTTTTTTTTACAATTAACAGATGCATTGATACAAAACAACTCGGCGAAGAACGAGAATAGGTATTCTAAACGGTCCAAAGACAAGCACAATAAATTTGCAAATTTGTGAGTTGTGTTATTAAAAAAATTTTAAAAATCATTGTTTGTACAATTTTTAATAATCTTTTTAAATAATTTTTAAAAAATTTTGCAAATCGAAAAAACTTGTATAATCGCAGACAGAGAATGAGCCTTTAGTAAAAGCCCCCTCCATGGATACGCCCATGGATACGCCCATTGATATCAATGGATACGCCAGTGAATAAGAAAATACTGATAATAGTGATAATAAGAGATAAAATAACAATGTGGTTTATTTTGTGATTTAGAAGATTTTCACTTTTGACAGGTGGGGTGTCAGGGACGTAAATTGGGGGGGGCAGGGGGGGGCATTTGCCCCCCCCTGATTTTCAAAATTTGAATTTTTTTTTACTTAGAGTTTACTATATATTTATTTAATTTTAACTTTACTTAACCTAGTGATGATGCAATGCGTATTGGAATCTTTCCGGCGTGTATAGACAATTCGCCCCCCTCTTGATTTCGAAAATTAAATTTTTTTTTACTTAGAGTTTACTATATAATATGTTAATTTTAACTTTACTTAACCTCGTGATGATTCAATGCGTATTGGAATTCTTTTTGCGTGTGTAGACAATTTTATATCTTAGCTCGATGCTAGATTTACCAATAACTACAGAGTAATAATTTGTGTATCAGTGTTGGTCCAAAGATTAGCTGTTTTCTGTGCCAAAATACAATAAGAGAACTCGTGGAATTTTACCCTATTAGTGGTATTAATACAATGTTGATTCCCTCACAGCTGTCTACATCAAAGTTATTATTTATTACACAAAAATAAAACAAAATTATACCCACCCCATTTTGGACATCTTTATTTAGGTTACAATCTCTGTTTGTTTGTGTGTGTGTCTTTCTCTGTACGCAAATCTTGCAAGTGAAATTTAACCAGCATTTTGACTAGCTAGGAAGTTGAAACTTTCAGCACAGCTTTATATTTAATGAAAATACATGATTCAATTTTTAAAAAAAACTTTGAACATTTTTTGCATTTCTAAATTGAATGTATTTGAAATCAAAGTTTGTGTTGAAAAACTTGTTTTTCCTTTACTTGTTTTACTAATCCTGTACTTGCCCCTGCAATATGATTAAATCATTCATCCCCCTTATACCCAGTAACGCGTGTCGAATATAGAATTTTTTGGTGGGGATTTACTTCAGAAATTTTTATATTCTCTTCCAAAAAGCTGATAACCGGTAAGGGGTAGTCGTAAGTATTTTTCAAATTTTTTTTCAAAGACTTCTAATTTTTCCTCCCAAAAAAGCTACGGTCGTCTTATAAAAACAAGGTATTATACCCAAAAAAAATTCAATTGATACTCTGATGGGGGATGCATTTCCCCATCCCTCTCTGCTTGTACTTACGTATTTATATAAATGTAAAAAGTAATGTGTGTGTGAGAGCATTCGCTTATCACATCCAAGCCGCAGGAGCAATTTTAACAACATTTGGCATTCAGGTAACTTCATTGATGAGAAAATTTTGAAAAATTTAAAAAAAAATCTGTTATTTCTTTGACGTTTCGTTGGCAAAAACGAAAAAAAACTAGGCACAAAAAACCCGGACAACACCGGCTAACCCTGTCAGTAAGCTATATAATGGCGGGAAAATTTTGCCCCCCCCTGGAAAATGCTGAATTTACGTCCCTGTGGGGTGTTACTGTCATATTTTGTGTAAGACGTCTTTTATACTGACCACTGGTTAACTAAGTTTAAATTGTTTTAACCCATTACAGCCACCTCCCCAGTGGCGTCGCCAGCTTTTTAATCCAGGGGGAGCAGCAATGTAGCAAATTAAAAATAAGCAATCAATGTACCAGATTTCGGGAAAATTTTAGACAATACCCGTGTAATCGGTTACAAAATTATTTAGAATTTCTGTGATTAATTGATTTACACAGTGATACAGTAGAATATATGTTTTGAAGTGTTCACAATGTTTTGAATTAATGAATATTGAATTTATTTCAGACAAATTTGAATTTCTATTTAATAATCAAATAATTACACAGCACATATTGATTGATTATTGATTGTTGATATTACTATGATGATTGGTGATATTGATATAACGTTACTAGCCTGCTACTAGTCTGTTGATTTTTGAACTGTTCACTGACACTGACACACTGTTGTACTAACTTGAACAATGTCAATGAAAACAAAACATTGAAAATTAAATCAAACGAATACGTCGATTTTCAGCGTGCGCGAATCTGTCAACGATATTGTCCAGTGATGCCTGTTTCAGAACATCCCGTTCTACACTGCACAATACTAAATACTGAAGACGATCTTGCGCCATGGTTGAACGCAGTTTATTTTTGATTAAAGCCAGCTTACTAAAAACACGTTCGCATCCAGCACTTGTTACAGGAACTGCGATCAAAATGGAATACAAACGTCGAAGTTCTTCCATGCATGGCGGACAAGCTTTAGCACGATCCTGCAAAGAGGTGGCAGTTAGCCATGCTGATGTTTTACGGACTAAGTCATACTGTGCTACAACTACATCCGCATCAATTAGGTCTGGATACAAATTCGTCACATGAGCATGCAATTGATCTTTGTCAGCATCTGACTGCATAAGAGCACCAACTAACAGATACAACTCACTTGCATCATCCATGAAGCGAGATTTCAGTTTATTTAAACTTATGTCAACAATTTCCAACACCTGTCGCTTCAATTCATCCAGTGCGGATAAACTGACTTCATGTTCACCGCTATCGATACGACGGGATACTTTGCGTCTTCTGTGGTCTTTTGGTTCGGTTGAGATGTCGTTCGCCACAGCTAATTTAATTTTTCAGGGGGAGCACATGCTCCAAGTGCTCCCATGTGGCGACGCCACTGCACCTCCCCCAAAGAAGAGATACAAGAGATAAACATTTGCCCGTGCAATACAATACTCTAGTCAACAGTATTATCGCGTTTGACCTATTCACCCCAAAAAAGCTGTAGGTACCTATCGGTTATAGGTACCTACCTACCTCAATGTGAGTCAACGAGTTCGGTTCAAACGAGGTCGCTAGATTAAACAAAATTGTAGTTGCCCGTCTACTTATATCTGTTCTCACATCAAAATACTTGTTAGATCATCATTTAATCTTTTGACAAATTAAAAAAAAATCGTTTTAATAGTAAATTTATCACCTTGCTATAATAATTGATAAGATAAAAAATTGCGGGCAAAAAGTTATCTTAGATTTTCTATAACTTACTCAGTTAATTGTCAATAATTTTAGAGCTGAATATATAGTCGCTGGATAACTACTGGCATGTGTAATGGGCATGGTTAAACTCACATAGTCTTCTAAAACTTTTGACTTGCATAAAATCTTTAGCCTACTCGGGTTTTCGATCGCATTTTTTAACTAGTTTATTTTTTCACATCTCTTTCTTTTCAATATCTAAAAACAGTAACTAAATGTTTTTTTTATATAATAGTTTATAGTCCTTTACACCAAGTGTTTTAAGACTGAAATAGCTGTATGTAGGAAGCACCTAAGTGCTTCCTGTCGTGAATCATAAATTGATTCTTTTAGCTGTCCCTCCTCCTTTATCCAGGTTTGGGACTGGCTCGCAATTAACGAGGCGGAATTAGTAACTAAATGTGTTTGTGTTGTTCTTTTATTCTTCTTCATTTGGTTATAGCATGTAACATACTATAGGAAATAGCTAATACCAAGCCATACCGCTCTTGGCATAGCTGAGATGATAGAACGCGTGAATTGGGTATGAGACTCTGGCAGTTCCATACCTGCTTGATGACTATAATAATTTAAAAACAAAAAAAAAACTTATCCAGAAAAGTTAGTTGATATAAAAACTCTTTATCACAAATTTGCATACTCATTACAAAATAACAACTTACTAAACAGTTTAACTTTATTTATCCGATTAGTTTTAGAGTCATCAAACAAAACCTGTTTTAGCTTAAACAAAAGTACGCCAAATAATTTAAATATTCATTCAAACAACTTTTTCAGCTATTGTATTTACATAACGATTCCCAACGACTCCATTCTACTTAAGATTTTATTATTCTGTTCAAGTGGATAGCCTGACGTTCTACGACTCGGTTTTCCCCGTAGGAACCAATCAGGCGTTGTTGCATCTCATTAATTATTAATGTGTCCCAGCACCTAGTGTAAAAAAATAAAGTCTGCTTGTGACAACCATAGATATATCTATGGTGACAACAAACTAAAAGTGAAGTAGAATATGAAATAAAAGTAAATATTAAATTGTATGATTTGTTTAAGATAAATTGGAAAAATATAAGAATTAAAAAAATTAATAAAAATTAAATTTTTTTTTAAATATAAAAAGTCTCCGCGGGCCGCATGAGAGGGCCGCAGTTTGGAGAACCCTGGTCTATATAATGTCTATATAAACTCTTTCAGTCATTAAAACACATAATCTAAGCGCCTCACGGTTTTTGATTTTAGTCTTAAGAAATAAAAATAGTTCGGAATATAAAGAAACAAATCGTGTTTTTATGAAATTGGAATTTCTAAAATTAACTAGAACCAATTCTACTGCACGTTAAATGCACAACCAAAACCAACCGCTTGAAGTGTCGTCCGTCGACACAAATATAAGTTCTTTGCAGGCATCTTCTCGAAGGTGTCTTGGTAAGTTTTTTTTCATCAACCAGTATTGGTGTCGTAAAAAATGTATATATATATATATATATATATATATATATATATATATATATATATATATATATATATATATATATATATATATATATATATATATATATATATATATATATATATAATATATATATTTATATGTCTGTCTGTCTGTCTGTTGCATTTTCATGTAAAAATCACATAATTGCACCTCTTTGTTTTTCCAAAATAAATTTTTAAAATAATTAAAAAAATATTCTAAAGATTCAAACTCCATAAAACAGCTGCATATACCACTCCCACCAGAGCAGTGAGTCGTGATTAATAAAATCACGGTATGTTATATTATATTTATTATTTATTTATAATTTTCAGAAATAAAATCTTTGTAAGCATAATCCTCACGTTGGAGTTAATGGTTCAAATATTATATCGGGTCTTGAAGATACTTTTTTTCTCTCTCCTTGATTTCAATAGATGACCACAAAGCGTGAGATATCTCGGAGTATTGCTTTCCATCAAAATTATACCAGTTACTGCAGAAGAGTATTTTTAATGTGGCTCTACTCAAAATTTTTTTTCCAACATATTGCTGGCCGCTTTACTTGTGCCGAGTCTCCGATTACGAATGTGGTCATCCGTTTTTTCCTTCCAACTGTTCCAACCAAATCAGTTCTATTTTGATCATCGTCAAACCGCAATGGCTTACTATAAGTACTTAAATTAAAATAACGTTATTTCAGAGCTTCGTGTTTCATAAAATATGCGCATAAATTGATTTTTAAAAAAAAACTATTGCGTTTTTTTGGGAGCTGCAGACTTTCACATCATTGGTATAATTTCAAGCATTCTAGATGATCTTAGGTAATAAAAACATTATTTCGTGCTTGAAAATCATATTTACACAATTAAAACATATTTTTATTTATAAAATGGCAATAAACGGGAGTTTTCTAAAGCAAAAACATTTATTACCAGCTGTGCGATTAAGCCTTTATCGTAAGTAGGTACATCGGTCATGTTCAATCGTCAGACACAAAACGCGTTAAATTTTTAATTTGTTCCGATTTCTATTATGGAATATTTCCCGGAAACAGGACAAATGTTAGATTGATGAAACGCTCAATTAGCAATAATGGGTCGCTCATACCTTTACCATTAATTCACTTTTCGCACCGTCGCAACTGCCACCTGAGTTGGAAAGAATCCGTAGCGCATAATACAGATAGGAATTATGAGCTGTAGTTAATAAATTAGCCTCGACTGTTTCAATTAGTTATGATTTTGTTATTTTAATTTAAAATTATTCGTAAACATGCATTAGATACCTATTTAAAATGTTTTCCGTGAACACAAAAAGAGGGGATAACAAAACCCTTCAATGTAGTTTTTGAAAAATCGATTTTTTCCTGTTGGATTTGCGTATTATTTGGTGTATAAAACTTTTTATAGAAAAAATTACAGAAAAATTAACAATTATAGCTAACAAAATAAATAAATTAAAATTTAGAAAAAAAATGCTTTAAAAATAAACTCAGAGCGCTGGTGGTTAAGCGGTTAAGTCTGCTTGCAGTCTTCCGTCTTCTGAAAAACTCTAAACCATGTTAATTAAATTAAATTAAATTAAATTAAATTAAATTAAATTAAATTAAATTAAATTAAATTAAATTAAATTAAATTAAATTAAATTAAATTAAATTAAATTAAATTAAATTAAATTAAATTAAATTAAATTAAATTAAATTAAATTAAATTAAATTAAATTAAATTAAATTAAATTAAATTAAATTAAATTAAATTAAATTAAATTAAATTAAATTAAATTAAATTAAATTAAATTAAATTAAATTAAATTAAATTAAATTAAATTAAATTAAATTAAATTAAATTAAATTAAATTAAATTAAATTAAATTAAATTAAATTAAATTAAATTAAATTAAATTAAATTAAATTAAATTAAATTAAAAGCTACATTAGCTAGAACAGGTTCATTGCTTAGATCATCTTCATTAACTACAACGGCTAAGTCGGGAGTTGTTCACGCTCAACTTTCGGTTGTTTGTACACGACCGGCTACAAACCAACTGGTAGCCTTTCCAGTTATTTTGGCATATAAATTTAATTTAATTTAATTTAATTTAATTTAATTTAATTTAATTTAATTTAATTTAATTTAATTTAATTTAATTTAATTTAATTTAATTTAATTTAATTTAATTTAATTTAATTTAATTTAATTTAATTTAATTTAATTTAATTTAATTTAATTTAATTTAATTTAATTTAATTTAATTTAATTTAATTTAATTTAATTTAATTTAATTTAATTTAATTTAATTTAATTTAATTTAATTTAATTTAATTTAATTTAATTTAATTTAATTTAATTTAATTTAATTTAATTTAATTTAATTTAATTTAATTTAATTTAATTTAATTTAATTTAATTTAATTTAATTTAATTTAATTTAATTTAATTTAATTTAATTTAATTTAATTTAATTTAATTTAATTTAATTTAATTTAATTTAATTTAATTTAATTTAATTTAATTTAATTTAATTTAATTTAATTTAATTTAATTTAATTTAATTTAATTTAATTTAATTTAATTTAATTTAATTTATACTCAATGCACCTATCGTACGCTTAGAAGAGTGCACACACGAGCGCAATAGAGCTGTTAGCGAATCCAAATTTGTTCTCCACACCGACCATCGTAAAACGTTAACCTGACCACCCAGCTCGCCCCCTTCAGGAGACTCCCCAGCCCGTACCAAAAAGCAGGTATATAGTTTGTATATTATTATACATATCGACCAAATTATTTCTTAACCGGTGAAGCCATATTTTGTACGTATAAAATAGTTAACATTATTAACATAGTGACAAAATAAATCAATTTATACAAATAAATAAGTTATATACTACGACATGATAACTATTTTTTGTCTTACATCACCCGTGATGTGGTTGAAAGAGTTTAAACTGCTGACCCAACCTACGAATCAACCAAACCAACTGATACCTCTCTATTACACACTTAAATAGAATCATCCCAACCTGTTTTTTCACAATACAGTCTAAAATATACAACATTTCTAGAACAATTAAAAATTGAAACTGTTTCAATAAATATTTTGTGGTACTATGTAGATTAACCTCGAATTTTATACAATGAGAGAGAAGGAGAAGAAACAGCCATGCTATTCGAATTCATTGGACACATTTAAATATTAAAAGCTACATTAGCTAGAACAGGTTCATTGCTTAGATCAGCTTCATTAACTACAACGGCTAAGTCGGGAGTTGTTCACGCTCAACTTTCGGTTGTTTGTACACGACCGGCTACAAACCAACTGGTAGCCTTTCCAGTTATTTTGGCATATTTTGATCTATTTCTTCCTCGAATTGGAATCTCCAAATCGCTTAAAAAACAGTTGTCGTAGCTCTTTAAACTAGTTGAAAACTTTGTTTAAAAAAGATTTTTTTAAAATTTAGATATCTTTCTACACAATATTTTTTCTTTCTGGATTTAAGATTAATGTATCGTCATCTGAAATACGAGCATGTGCCAAACTTAAAAAAAAAGTCAGTCAGGAAATGAGTAAAATCGTGATTAAAAAATTCCACCTTGACAAGTGAAGCTAATATAAAGCATTTGATAAACAGAAAAAAACTATTTTTGTTATTAAAAATGCACCAAAAACAAAATGTATTTATAAATTTCTAAAAATGGTTGGTAAAAAAGATGAGAGTAATCAATATTAAAAGATATGACCCTGATACACACATGCATAGACACATATACACACAAACACACACATAAATACATACGTGACAAACACAAACAAAAACAGAAAGTGTGAAGTTTAAATAATAAAATATTTAGACTTGAAGTATGCTTTCCTGCTAATTGACTCCCTGAAGAAGGCGGTAAAGAAAAAAAAACTGAAAAAAACTTGATGCTGATTTGTTTTAACGAAAAATGACAAAAAACTTTGAAGTTTTTTGTAGCCTTGTACGTTTTTTTTTATAATTTTCTATTTTTAAATTTAAATAATTTTAACGCATAACGAATTTGTAAGTAATAATACATTTTTTTTTACACAGTGCTTGTTTGATGCACTAACAAATCTAATATAACTTTCAACAAGTTTCAAATAATTTATAATTTGATCATTTGGAAATTTTAAAACATTAAAGCTTAGTTATAAAGTGAAGTGTTTTTATCCTAAGCTTTAAAGTTTTTTAAATTTATTTTCCAAATGTTTGATATGAATTGAATAATTGGAAGCATAACATATTTTTTAAAGAAAATATCAAAACAGTTTTGTCTATATTTTTAGTTTTTTAGCCCAAATTTTAGAACAATTTCATCCGAATATGTGGGGCTATCTTCCTACCTCGGCCCCGCTCATACGGATAGGATTGAAAAATTGAAACAATTACCTATATTAAACGTTTTAGTTCAACACTGCATGTCAAAAACATTGAAGAGTAAACAGATTTTTATTGTAAATTGCTTATAAAACAAACAGTGATTTAAATAGTAAAAAAGTTTCATTATGGGTATAACGTCTAATTTTTTTTATCACTGTGGTAAAATGAGATTTATTTAACTTCATCCAAGTTTATTTTAATTGAAATAAAACGTTTACAATTTATCAAAACTTAGAAGAAAAAAAAGTGTTTTTTTAAAAGAAAATTCTAATGACGTGCAATATTTCATCAGGACGTTGGTTGTATGCCTGTGAGGTAAAAAATATGATAGAAGTATCTATAATGATACTATAGAAGTATCTATAATGATATTATAAAAGTATCTATAATGATATTCTAGAAGTATCTATAATGATATTATAGAAGTATCTATAATGATATTATAGAAGTATCTATAATGATATTATAGAAGTATCTATAATGATATTATAGAAGTATATCTATAATGATATTATAGAAGTATCAATAATGATATTATAGAAGTATATCTATAATGATATTATAGAAGTATCAATAATGATATTATAGAAGTATATCTATAATGATATTATAGAAGTATATCTATAATGATATTATAGAAGTATATCTATAATGATATTATAGAAGTATATCTATAATGATATCATAGAAGTATCTACTGTCATCAAGAAGAGTTTGTGATTCAGTAATGCAGATTGAGTCTGGGATTAAAATTGTAATTAAACTTTGTTTTTTTGTTTGTTTCTGTTTAAAAATAAAAAAATCAAAGTTGATTCCTCTTATTTGGTTATAATAGAAATAAAAACTAATTTATTTGTATAATTTAAAAAATATGATTTAATGAAAACAACAGCGTGTCATCAAAACATAATTATTTTTATGAAATTCTTCCATAATTATTAAAATTCGTAATAGTAAGGTTTTTATTTAAATCATATATATTATTTTAGTATTTCACATTTTTATCAATTCCACGAATAATTTAGTAAATATTTGTTTCTATTCTTCTTTATACTTCAATGTTTCATCATTATTCATGTTTAAATATAAATTTTTCCGGTTGTTATGAAAAAGCCCTCCGTAAATATTCTCTTATTAGGAAAGATACCACGTTTCATTTGATAAACAAAAATTACATCAAATCACGTATAACCAAGCTAGACCTGTTTCTGAATTCACGGAATTTAATTTTTTTCAATTGAAATAATCTTGAAAAATTATAATAATGACTACATTAACACCATTTAAGAGCAATCAATTACAATTTACAAGCAATTAAAAGCCAAATAATCTAGTTACAATCGATCTCGGCTTTTTAATGAATTTAATGGGTTTATCAACTCTGTAGTTGTTACCTGTAGTACCTTGTCGGATCATACATAAGCGATAAGGTAGGCCGTCCAGATTTGATTGCGTATCTTCGCTCCTCTTCATTGGACCGGACGTTGCTGTTCAGTTCCGTTTCCACTATTTATATTTTTTTTTGAGAATCGAAGAAAAAGGTTTGTAACTTAAATTTTTTTTAAATTAATAACGTTTTTATTAGTAAAAGTGTTAATTGCAAGTTATTTTTTTAATTGAAAATAGGTTTTTGTGGTTTGTGTTAAAATAAAAAAAAACAACAAAATTAATTTTTATTATTAAATTATATTATAATATTTAAATTATAGTAACAAATAAGACTGATTGCTTGAATAATAAGTAAAAAATAGGATAAAAAACATAATAAATTATTGAACCAAGCGGAAACAAGTCAATTTTAAAAGTAATTTTCTTTTCTAATTTAGAACATCCGTTCCGACTTTTCACGATTTCTTGACAAAAAATGGAAAGTGAAAGTGGATTATTAAATTGCAAAAAATAAAAACTCCAAAAAGATTGAAAAATCGAGTGGGTGGAATAGAAGATTCGATCCGAAGTTAGTATCGTGCGTTGTTGTTAACATTTAATTTTTTTAACCGTGCTCAACATTTTCAGATATGAATAAATTTAGAAAAAATTTAAACAAATCAATTTAAAAAACCGTGATTATATCTGTTCTACTAAGCCGTGAAGTATATAACGGAACGCTTTTACGAGCCAATCCCAAGCCTGGATTGAGGAGGATGATAAGAAAGAGGGGTCGGATTATGATCCGTGACACAAGATGTGTTTCGGCATTTCCTACACATTGCTATTTGAGTCTTGAAACACCTGGTATAAAAAAGGACTACAAGTTATTTTAAAAAAAATTTTACGACGGTATTGTTCGCGCACAAAAAAATCTGTGCTTTTGAAACGGTCCCCTTGCAAGGTGGTGCCATCTGGTCGTCTCGAATATTGAATAAACACTTTCAATCAATTCGAGATACATATTACGTTTACTTGTTTGTCGCATACATGCAAACTCCACGCGTATGTGAAGTCGCTTGTGTTTAAAACAGTTGTTAACATGATTAGGATGAAATGAATAAAATAGAATCCAGTTTTAAATAGTTTGAACACCAACACATTTACACAGAAACCAGAAACAGAGACAACCACAAGAAGAGGAAGAAGAAGAAAAAGTTATAGAACAAGCGAAAATTGACACATTGCGTCATCAAGAAACGTACTACCGGCATTACGATGGCCAGTCTACCGATGTCGCCGCTCACCTCGCCGTCTTCCCTCTTTTTCTCGCCTTCCATGTACGGCAACAGCTCCGTGTACTTCAACGACAACAACAACAACAACAACTACACGAACGAAACCCTACCGACCACGCCCAGAAGATACGACGAGCACGGCCTCTACATCCACCCTCACTGGGACCAGTACAGGGAGGTCATAGAGGAAGCCCCGGTTGAATTCATGATCATGCTGGGGGTCTACATCACCATCGTCGCTTTTATCGGCACCATCGGCAACCTTATCGTCCTCTACATTTTCGGCACGTGAGGGTTTTCACCCGTTAAAAAATAGTTTAAAAAAAATAATAATAACATATTAATAATTTTTTTCTGGACTTTGTTTTTTCAACCGTTACACCAAGCGTCCAAAAATGGTGGCTTTAATAATTCCCATGTAAATATGATGCTTTGCTGAAAATAAGCAACCCGCCAGCGTCAATGATGGAGTCACGTGACATAAAATGGCAGCTGGTTGATAGTTGTAATAAAACGTGTTAGATTTTAAGCGCATTTTTTTCTAAACTTTTCAAAAATGCCAAACAATAATTTGCAATTTTTAATTAATATATATATATATATAAATATATATATATATATATATAAATATATATATATATATATATAAATATATATATATATATATATATATATATATATATATAAATATATATATATATATATATAAATATATATATATATATATATATATATATATATATAAATATATATATATATATATATATATAAATAAATATATATATATATATATATATATATATATATATATATATATATATATATATATATATATATATATATATATATATATATATATATATATATACTACTTCTACTACTACTACTACTACTACTACTACTACTACTACTACTACTACTACCACCAATAAAATATTTGCAGGACTCCCTCATTGAAAACGCCATCCAACATGCTCGTCATCAATCTGGCTTGTTGTGACCTTATGTTCTCAGCGATCATTGGCTTCCCAATGATGGCTGTAGCTTGCTTCAAGAGATCCTGGGTTTGGGGTTTTATAGGTCAGTCATAATTTCTATCACGCTGGTCGTGAACTCATTTTTATAAATCACTTTTTGTTTTTTATTAATCAAATACTGGTTGATGTTTTTTATTTTATTTTATTTTATTTATTTAATTTAGGATGTCAGTGGTATGCTTTCGTAGCCGGAGTAAGTGGCCTGGTGTCCATTAACTCCCTAACTGCCATATCGCTAGACCGCTACATGGTCATAGCGAAACCACTGTACATGATGCAAGCGGCTTCGAAACAGCGCTCCCTCCTTCAGATCGCCTTCGTCTGGATCCACGCCATCTGCTGGGTCTTGCCTCCGTGGTTTGGCTGGGGTGGTTTCATGCTGGAAGGGTTCGGCTACAGTTGCACGTGGGACTATCTGACGAGAACTGTCAATAACATCTCGTTCAACTTGTGCTTTGTTTTCTTCCAGTTTGTCGTTCCCGTCAGCCTGATATTTTTCTGTTACGTTGGCATCATCTCAGCTGTGGCCAAGAACCGCAAGGAGATGGCACGGATGTCTAAGGAAACGGCTAATCAGACGCGCCAAGAAATTCAAATCGCTAAAGTCGTAGCCGTCAACGTTATAATGTTTATCATCACCTGGCTACCTTACACTACTGTCGCCATGCTGGGTATTGCAGGTCACAGCAATCTAGTCACCCCGTACACCACAGAGATTCCTGTAATGCTAGCCAAAGCCTCCGGAGCTTGGAACCCTATAATATATGCTCTCAGCCATCCGAGATACAGGGAAGCTTTGAGGAAGAGCAAACTGCCATTCCGCTATTGTCTGAGCAAGCCGACAAAATCCGAGGTCTCGGCAGCCAACACGAGGATGTCAGAGATGTCTTCTTCAGGCTCGGTGAGGGATGCCAAAACGGCTGAAAATCCATCATCAGCAGTGACTTCAAGTTATTCGATAACACAGCAAAAAGAGATTCCGACAATTGAACTCCACTCTTCAGAGCCTGGACCTTCTGGACACGCCGAAGCTCATGAAATGAAAGTCAAAGTTGAAGGCCAGGTTGTGAGCGGGTCACCTGCCAAAATAGCATCATCTGCATTTTAGATAATTTTAATAATTCTAAAAATATTTCAATTGTGTAATATAAAACTAACTTAGTTATTATTTGTCGATTCCTGATATTAGCAAACTTTTAATACAAAACTATTTTATATAAATAAAAAGCAATTGAAATAATGAATAATGTAAATAAAAAATTACATTATAGTGTTGATTAAACATACACATTTATATTTCATATATTATGTATTATATTATATATATAAATATATTTATTTATTAATTTCTATTAACTTATATTATTATTTTTCTGTTCTAATTGCTTTAAAAGATTTGCTTGGACTTTAGAAATACTTGCTAGCGACATGGTAACAACAGCGTGTGTTTTAGGTGTGTCGTTTAAAACCGATTACCATTCTTACTCTCATCACTAACATACACATGTGATTACATGTCGCTTCCTCGTTTCGGTTATCTTTATCTTGTGATAAAAAAAATATTAACGTAATTTATCATGAAAATCGAATCCCACTCTCGAATGATTTTGTGGACCGACCAAACCGCGGCATTGATCTATCTCTTCTACGTTTGCTTTTTCGTCGGCAGATGTCGAGGCTGATTCCACTGTTGCACCAGTCTTAGATGATCCCTGGCGGTAGATCAAGTTCAGATGACAAACATTCCGCGATGATTTTATATTAATTTTTTTTCGTAATTATTTCCTCGGAAATTACGACGTCACACGTCTTCCGTTTATATCTCCCGATTGGTAGGAAAGTTTTTTTTAGTTTTCATTTTTTTTGGAAATTTGTTTTCAATCTTTCAAGCAAGAACCGGTTTTATTTTGTTTTTTTCCACAAATGTAAAATTGATTCATTGGAGATTAAAAAAACGTTATTCTTGAATTTGATTTTTTTTTAAATTTAAATATTATAAACTAAAAGTTACGACGTTCTAAACCGAAATTTGTAATGTTTCACGTTGCACTCAAAAAAAAAGAAAAAAGAAAAAAACAGTACAAGCGAATAACAATGAAATAAGTTTATTTCAAAATTTATTCAGAGATGTCGACCTGAAAAATCTTGATTTCTTACCGGAAGAACTTAAAGTATTAAATAAATAAAAAAAGAAACAAGAATTCAAATATTTAAATTTAGAAAAAAATTGGTATGGATCTTTTTATATAGGTTTCCGAAAAAGTTTAAAAGTGGTTCTATCAAAACCAGCCTACAAATATTGACATCTTGCTTTTTAAAACAAAAAAGAGAGCCACTTTGTTTCCGTTTTCCATTTTAACTTATTTCATGAAATTTTGTTCTTCAAATAAAACGTATATCAATCAATCAATAAGCTAGATTTATATAGCGCTATTTACAAAGAAGCGCTTGGTCGTGAATCGTTCGTAAAGGAGAGTCTCCGTCCCGTGATGAAAAACAGTGAAAAACGAAAAAAAGTTACGAGAGATTGAGGAAGAGATTTCAGTGATTAAGACCATGGTTGGAAAAAAAACGTTTAGCAGAAATGTGCTTAACAGTGCAGATACACAAATGATTAAGAGTAGAAGATCTCGGATCAGCTGCGTCATTTGGGGGGGGGGGCAGTTGTTACCCATAAGGATTTTTGAAAAATAAAATTTTTTGATATAAAATAGTTAAAGACAAAGTTTTTGATTTTTTTTGAAAAAGTACTTTCCCAACCGAACTATCCCTTGGTCATCTGTGATTTTTGGAGACAAAAATGTATAAAGTTTAAAATTAAAAAAAAATGTACCTGCGACTACACCATCCTCCAATCATCAGCTAATTCTTTGGAGACAAAAGTATTAATTTGTTGGAAAATTTGTGCAGAATAAATTACTGGGAAAAAGTTTGGCTCCCCAAGGAATAGCTGAAATGATGCTTCTGTCTCAGGCTTGGCATAGAAGGGTTTTTGATTAGATCATATAAGTACAGAGGGAAATAATTATTTTTTTTATTTAATTTTAAACTTAATTAACGATGCTTATGATGTGACCTTGAATGAATTTAGCAAGTAGAAAACATAGAAACAAAGAATCCTTCAAAAGTAAGCTTTTTTTGGAAATTCACTTTTTAAAAAAATTAAAGAAAGCCAAAAATAACTTTAATGGAATTGCGCATCGTAAACAGAACAGTTTTTATAAGGATGCTGTTTTTTCTATAGAGTTATTAAAAGTTATTTTATAAAGGAATTGTATTGTTTGGGTCAACTGAGATTATTTCATAATAAGTATTCTATGGTTTTGTATTGTTTGGGTCAACTGAGGTTGTTTCATAAGAAGTATGTTATGGTTTTGTATTGTTTGGGTCAATACAGGTTATTCTATAAAATAGTGTGTTATGGCAGTGTCGGATAAGAGACGGTCCTATTGATGTTGTAGCACAAAACCTTGAGTAATTTTGTTTCACCAAGATATCCTTGGATAAGATAACCCCGTCAATGGCCTAAATAAAAACAACAGAGAAGAATCTGGGAATATGTTTGTCGTTTTTTTTAAATTTGTAACAAAAATTCTTCACGAATACCCTCCTCCGAGTACCGACTAGTTTTTATAGAAAACGAATGCTCTTTTATTTCATATGTTAAACGTTCTTGCATGAAAATAGACATTTTTGCGCTGCAGAATCAGACCCGATTTCATGGTTATACGACACTGAGAGCATTTTATAGTTTGGGGTCGCTGTAAGCAGTTTTACAGTAAGTATTTAATTATTTGAGGTCAAATTAAGTTTTTTATTAGGCGTGTTATGGCATTTTTATAAGGTCACCATAGATTGTAGTATAATAAGTGTATTGGGGTATTTATTGGATTATATTGTATGGGGTTAATGTTTTTCAATGAACTAGTTATGCTGATAATAACACTTGTAATTTGGAAATTAAAATCAGAGGCACTGACATTATTGCAAGTCATGAAGCAAAGTTTTTTTATTAAAGATAAAACAAGAAAATGGATGCTATCGCAGTGCTTTGCTTTGTATTAGATTATTATTATTGTTTTTATCATTATAGCGATGTATTTTAATGAAAGTTTTGGTATTTTTACCAATGCTTTTATTAACTCGTCGTCTCTGTTTCTCTGTCTGTCTGTTTCTCTGTCTGTCTGTTTCTCTGTCTGTTTCAAATCTTGCAATCAATTTTTGAGTCACTTCCTGATGATAGATTTTTTTTCAAATTTTGCATACATGCTCAAAATAGAAGACAATGCATTATTCAATTATTAGTTTTACAATAAGTCAATTAATTTAGTTAATTTTAATTAATTTCGATATTTCAATATAATTAAGATATTTCGACTTTAATATAAAATAAAAGAGTAATATAAGAAAAAATTGATTGCAAAATTTGTGTTTTAATTACATATAAGAGCATTGGTTTTAAAAATTCGTTTTTAATTTACTTGTTTATTAAACAACAATGTATAAACAACATCGTAATGTGATGAGCTGTTATGGCATTGTTGCATTTTATTATTAATGACAGTAATATTTTATTCTCACCGGAAGTAACCTATGATTGCATATCGTAGGCGTGCAGGTGTTTGTTAGTCGGGGCTTGTGTGTGTGTGTGTGTGTGTTTGTGCATGAATGTCAATATATATTCACGTGCAAGAGAATTTCTCAGAAGGATGTATTTAATGTTTCGTCTCAAAATGTACTGACTTTTTTCTATCAAAACCGTCAACAAAGTTTTATTATTATTATTATTATTATTTCAACGTTCTTCTTGAGTCACTCTCTTGGCTGTTCGCATGTCTGTCCACAAAATTTTGCAATCAAATTTTCGACCATTTTCCGAAACTTTTAATATAGCTCTGAACCTAATGACACTGCAATATTCTACCACTTTAATCATCATTTGACAAATTTTGTTGAGTATTTTCAGCAAACTAAAATTAAATATGGCGAATAGTTTGCCATCGCAATTAAAAATGTTCGTTGCAGTCGCAAAAAAATCAAATAGTCTAAAATAAAATTATTTAAATTTAACGGTCGCATGTGCTTATAAAAGCAAACCAAGTAAAAAAAATACAAAGTAAATAGTTAGAACTTTTAGTGTAAAAATTGATTTTTTGATTTAAACACAAATAAATATTATTTAAATTTGTTTGAATATTGAAACTAAATATATAATAAATATTGAAAAAGCGAAATGATGTGAAAGAAGAAGTGAAGGAGTGAACGTAATAAAAATTAGAAAGTTGAAAAATAATATAAAAATACAAATAAAGTTAAAATAGGATAAAATAATCAATAAATATTAAATGATAAATTTTGAAAAAATAAAATTTAAAATTGAAAGGGATAAACGCAAATCAATTTCAAACAGTGAAAAACAGTTTTAAGATCTTTGTAAACATCGTTAAAATACATTTAATCCAAAACTCAAATGATTACAAAAATTTGTTTATCAAAAACTAAATAGTAGAAAATAATTCTCACAGAATGAATGTCAATTCTTGTTAGCGCCAGCAAATCAACGGTTCATTATTTTGAATTTATGCACATTAGAAACTTTCAGTCTGTGGTGTTTCTAAACAATATAGATTTTCGTTCAATTAATGAATGTCAGTGGTGGTTTAAACGCCCCCTCAGCTTTGGCTCGATAATAAAATATTGAAATTATAAAGTTAAAAGTAAAGAAATAGCACCATTTCAGTCCGTGGTGTTTGTAAACAATTTCGATTTTTGTTTTTATCAATGAATGTCAGTTGCGGATCTAAGGGGCTTTGGTAGTTTAAACCCCCCTCACTTTTGGCTCAATAATAAAATATTAAAAATATAAATTTAAAAATACAGTGATAGTACCATGCTGGTAACTAACAAAATATAATGCTTTAATTTAGAATGCATTGAAAGTAAATGAAATAGCGCCTCAATTTGCGGCGATGTGTCTCCAATAAGCTCTTGAGGCAGAAGACACACCTTCGAAGCACCATGGGCGAAGATAGACTGGCACAATTAACAGTGATGTTATTTAATGTTTATGTGGAAAATAGTCGGAAAAATAGCTATTTAAAAAATTCAAGTCTATATGACAAGATTAAATTCTAATACACACAACATTTTTGTTATGAGTCTATAGCCAGCAACTAGATTGACTATATTTTTGAAAAAAATTCATTACTCTTATTATCTTGAAGAATTGTGCAGCAGTGAATAATGTAAACTTTACAACATCGATAACGACAACGACGATGGTTGATGATGATGATGATAATGATTGTTGTGGTTATGGCAATGTACAAGAAAATGATAAAAAATTGACTTGTTGGGACAATGTACACAAGTTTCTTCCGTTAAATAGAAAAACAACGTTTCATTCTACAAGGCAAGTAGCAAAAGCAGCAATTACCAACTGAAGATCCGATATGTTTCGGAAATTCCATAGATTTATAATTCAGTAAGAACTAAGATCGTTTTTAAAAGTATCTATAAAATTCAAATATTAAATTAAAGAGAAAACATCACGAATGAAATCTATCAACTCTACATGTCGTCAAAATTGTTTAACGCGAGTTCTCAAACCTGACGTTTTTTTGGAGGATGCAACATTGATATAAGTGAATATACTTCGCCAATTACTCTCAAAGTTACACTGCAAGTGTGATCCACTGGGGTTTTTTTAAAACTATTATAAAAAAAAAACTCAGTGGATAACGCTTTCAGTGTAAATTTGAGAGTGATTGTGATAAAATTAAAATAGGATAAAAATAATCAATAAATATTAAATGATAAATTTTGAAAAAATGAAAAACAATATAAAAATACAAATAAAGTTAAAATAGGATAAAAATAATCAATAAATATAAAATGATAAATTTTGAAAAAATGAAAATTTAAAATTTAAAGGGATAAACGCAAATCAATTTCAAACAATGAAAAACAGTTTTGAGATCTTTGTAAACATCGTTAAAATACATTTAATGCAAAACTCAAATGATTACAAAACTTTTTTGCCCATCAAAAACTAAAAAGTAGAAAATAATTTTCATAGACAAATTATTTTTTACTTTTTTGTGCGCAAGAACACTTTTTCGTATAAAATGTATTTTTTATGTTTTTAAATTATTTTTCTCACAGCGTGTCACCTTCATAAGTGCAAACTCATAAATTCATCAAAGGAAGTAGTTACTTTTAATTAGTACAGAAAAAATACCTCAACAAACTTTGTATTTTTAGAATTTGAAAAAAAAACTTGAATAACCACAAAAACCTTTAAAAAATCCCTCCGCATAGTTTAATGTTATTTGCAAATTTTGCAAAAGTGTAACGCCGTATAGAATTTCTCCAGTCTCTTTCACGTTCTTCACCATCTTCTCCCAAGCTTCCAGACATCAATAAAACAGGATATCATCTCCTCCTTCGAGCTTACGACAAAGTGATTCCATCAGCTGATTCCATACTACGGAAAACATTTATCCGTAGAATGCTGATCTTAAAAATAACTTTATTAATGCTTGCTGCACACCGTATTAAATCTCTGAAAAAGACAAGTTTTTGATTTTATTTTCTGTTTCTAACTTTATCTTATATATACTCGTACTCTCTTTTATTTAATTTTATTTTATTATTTGAATGCAAAACGCTGTACCTTATTATCTGGCCGGTTAATAAAGATTTAATAACTAACTTATTTATTTATTTACTTAATAATAGAATCCTATCTCTTTTAATGTTTAATAACACATTATATAGTGGCGTCACTAGGAGGGTGTGGACCGCACTCTTGCCGTGTGACATCGCATGGGGTGACACCATCGCAAATAAAAATTTTATGTTTTTTTTTATGTCGCATGGGGTGACACCAAAATAACTTTGAATAATACTGTCTATGAACGAGCTTATTTCACTATGAAATTATTTAACTCCGCCTTGCTTTTGCAAGCCAGTCCCAAGCCTGGAGAAAGGAGGAGGGAAAAGTTAAAGGATCAAATTATGATCCACGACTGGTAGTACTTAGGTGCTTCTGACACAGCCGTTTTAGTCTTAAAACACTTGGTGTAAAGGACTATAAACTATTATAAAAAAAAAAAAAAAAAAAAAAAAAAAAAAAACTATGAAATTATCAGTATGCGTTGTTACAGCTTAGCAGCTGAAACTTATTACCTCTTCTACCTGGTCAACGATGTTTTTTAATCCTGGCTCATCGATTTTTTTGGAGAAAAAGCTAATTAGGTCTTGCCCCCCGTCCCTAATCATTGACCTTTCCTTAATAAACTTTACCTTTGAATTTTTTTGAGGTTCAAAGGGTGACGACACTGACCCATGGGACGCCACTGGACATATAACCGGCCTACGATTGAAATTACACGGATACAAAATTTAAATTGGCCTCTTAAAGTTTTAAAAACTGCTGAAAAGACAAAAAAATTATAAATATAATTATAAACAAAAAAATAATAATATTTTTTATAAAACCATAAAACTATTTTTATTAATATTGAAATAAAATTATTATTATAAATCTAATAGTTGTTTCTCTTGAAAACATGAAATTATTATTTGCATTTATAAATAAACACAAAGAAGGAACTGTTGAAACCTATCACGTTGAATAACTTTTTTATCATAAATAAACAAATCAAACCGGCAATTTTGTTTCGCAGTTAATTTTATTTATCAGCACGCCATTTAAAAGGAATGCACAATGCACACGACTCGATTGGCCACCATGATTTAAGTGTGCATTTGTTTGTCTGTGCAAGGATGTCTGTGTGGCGTGTTTACAATTACAATCCGTCGACAAGCGAATGATGGATCCGATATAATTATTCATGTTTACACTTTTTACAAACTTTTATTTAGGTTACAATCTTTGTTTGTGTGTGTATATATGTGTGTGTTGCTTTCGTTGTACACAAATCTTGCAAGTAAAATTTAACCAGCTTTTTGACTAGCTAGGAAGCTGAAACTTTCAGCATAGCTTTATATTTGATGACAATACATGATTCAATTAAAAAAACTTAGTTTGAACATCTTCCGTATTTCTAAATCGAGTGTATTTCGTATTTGAAATGAAAGCTTGTGTTGAAAAACTCGTTTTTTCCTTTACTTGTTTTTCTTGCGCTCTGATTGTCTGAAAACATTAAAGCGAATGTGCCATACGCTAGTGGACATTAAAAAGTTAATAATTGTGTATCTTGCATCATAGCAGTTTTTTTAGAACTTCAATTTTAGAATAACATTTTTGGCTCTGTTTTTGTACTTTCACTTGTAATTTCGCTTTGCTTGTAACTTTAATTTTAACATTTTTGTTTTTTGTAATTTGTAACATTATTTGTAACAACCATTTTGTTTTTTATAATTTAACATGCTTTCTTTTTTTGTAAGTTTACCTATGACATTACATTTTGTTGTTTGACTATGATTTTCATGATGACTTTCTTGAATTAAAATCACATACACTAACTTTGAAAATTGTTTTAACTCAAAAACAAGTCAATAAATAGTAGACTGATATCAGCAACGTGATACAATTATATCTTCATGTGAGATACTACATGTTTCTCAACTTAAGTTCTTCAAAGCACGAAATTGTTTGTTTTTTTTAAATTTGGACAGCGCTACTGAATTTACGAGTAGCAGAAAAATTCTGTTGAATGACTTGCATATGAATTTAATAACAAGTAAAAGAAAAAAAACCGAGTTTTTTAACACAAACTATTTTTTTAATCAAGTGATGTATTGTCATCCAATATAAATATATAACTATTCGGTTTTACTTCAATTTAAATTTTGTCCAATCGATCCATACATTCAATAAAGAGCATTTTCATTAACAACAATTTCAGAGGTGTCCGTGGTTCCAATGTCAGTGACACAAATTAACCCAAAACTACAATGTCTTGACCCAATTCACTGCAAAATAAAAAATTCTGACCGAAACCACTGACCTAAATTAATCCGATCAAAACAACGCCAAGTGTTTAAGTAATGCTAGAGCGATTTTGTGTTTCAGAAAGAATGATAATATACTTGTATTGTTATAGAACGCAATGCGCTGATCACAAAAATGATGTAATTTTATGATAGAGCAAAAAAAAGTACAGAAATTGTATTTATGTTCAAAGAGATTTTTAAATTCTATCTCTACTACATCCGTTGGTGATCAACTTTATTTTATTAACTCACTAAAATTTTAACAACTAAATCAAAACCTATTGTTTAATTTTCACGCCATCAAACGTTATAACTCTCACTATTTTTTGTGTCTTCAAATCGATAAAAATTATGAAAGATGATCGAACTTCTCATACTTTTGACCAACATTCGTTTTTGGTATTTTTAAGTTCAACATAGCATGTAGGCATATCGAATTAGACCGAAACAAGCTTTACTCCCAGAGAGCGCCAGCAATTGAACGTTTTATTATTTTGAATTTATGCACATAAGAAGCATTCAGTCAGTGGTGTTTCTAAACAATATCGATTTTTGTTTAATCAATGAATGTCAGTTGCGGATCTAAGGGGTTTTGGTAGTTTAAACCCCCCTCACCTTTGGCTCAATAATAAAATATTAAAATTATAAATTTAAAAGTAAAGTAATAGTACCATGTTGGTAACTAAAAAATTATTGCTTTAATTTGTTTTAATATAGAATCCATTGAAAGTAAATGGAATTGTGCCTCAATTTGCGGCGATGTGTATCTCAAATAAGCTCTTTTGAGGCAGAAAGGTTGTTTTCTGTTTCTGTGCTTTGTAGTCTGAAGATGGTAATGATGATGATGATTTGTGTTCAGTAGGGTGGTACTAGTATGATTGATATGATTTTTTATGCATCTCTGTCGTTTATAATTTTTAATTATTTTGTTCATCGACATAAGGTATAGCTTTATTCAAAAAATTACTAAACAAATAAATATATTTTTTTTTCAAAATCATCTTCTCTACCACAGTATTCAGATGCTTATTTCATCCCGTTGATACATTTCCTTAATTTATCACTTGCATTATTTGTTTATCCTTTATGCTTTTAGTCATATATATAGAATAAGTATATCGGCCCGCCTGTTGTTTAGGAAGGCTTTTAGCAAGGCAGCCTAGTAGACCGGAGATCCGAAACGAAGAACTGAGAGTTACAACCGTATAGTAACTTAATCAAATATTTTTTAATAGAAAAAAAAGAATTTTTTATGTACAAAATAAATTTTTAACTTAATAAAAATTAAAAATTTTTTTTATAAACTTTGTCTCGCTGTCAGTATTTGATTTGATTACTTTGGTTTTTTAGTTTATTATTGATTCGTGTCCCTTTTCGGTGTTTAAGACACGTCAAAAAATAATAAAACAAATAGTCAGCATAACGTCTGGAATATAATAAAAAAATAAAAGAAAAATAATAGTAATTTTTTTTCGTTCTTTCGTCTTCAGTAGTTTCATTTGCTGCTACTTTTTCTGTTTTTGTTTTTTATGTGAGCTGGATTTCTTTCTGAATGACCCATTTGTAAACAGCGTTTCTGAGTTTTTTTATGTACAAGTATATTTTCAGTTGTTGGAAATTCTAACATAGCAGAGTATTTCTGTAAATGATGACAACAATAATGTTGAATATAGTGATGATGATGATGTCCCTCCTTTTATTTAATCGTCAGTATATCCGACTGCCGGTTTAGCGGTTTTGATTGCACTAGAACCATAAGCCCTAGCATGACAGGCTATAAAAATTTTATTTATGTTCAAAATGCGCTGCAGAAAAAGGTGTTTGTCTTAAAAAAAATTATTTCAAAAATAATTTATTTTATTTCAAATGTATAATTTGATGGCATGTAACTGACATTTTTAATTTAAATTCTTTTACTGCGGTTCAGTAATAAAAAAAATAGTTTACTTTTTGTTACAGAAGATGAAGTTAATAAAAATATTTGTTTTGAAAAATATACTATAAAACGAAACAACAAGCAATGATGATGATTACAAAGGCGTTCATCATCATTTTGTCAACATCATTGTATCAAATCGATACAAACTATAAAAGATGATCTTATGTTTCGATCTTATAATTTTCATATTTTTCTTTGGTTATGAACGTAACTCAAACACATCAAACATATCAAATAATTTATTCAAAAACCTTTTTAGCAAGTATATTTTATTGTCATTTAGAAAACGTTTATAAAGAAAAAGTAAAAAAAACAGTCATTCAAAAAAGGACCAAGATCTAATTCTAATACACACAACATTTTTGTTATGAGCATATACCCAACAATTAAATGGACAAAATTGGCAATGACACTTAAAAAAAAATTGGCAGCTTGCATTACCATCCTCATTATAAGATGCACATGATCAAACTGTAAACAACGTTATCGCCTTGAGCTTGCAGCACAGATGTATCTCTCAGCAGCACCAATGTTTAGTGTTCCCAACAAAACAAACTATTTTGTGATGCAGGACAAATATGTACATGCAGATCATACTATTAATATGTGCAATAAAATTGTTAAGAAACTTCGATTTCTGACTTTTCTAAAAAAAATTGTTTATTCGGGTTTAAGTTTTCAGTTTTAGACTTTAAATAATAAAAATTGCTTTAAAATGCCTAATTATGTTTATCAAAATCGTAAATATTGTTTTCAGTTTTGTTGTTTATAAAAAAACTCAGCGTAGTCACGTTTTTACGACCAAACAAGTACGTCATACCGTTTTACTCAACGTTCGACATCTTGATCTTGTTGTTAAGCGCCAGCAATTCAACGGTTCATTATTTTGAATTTATTCACATAAGAAGCTTTGAGTCCGTGGTGTTTCCAATCAATATAGATTTTTGTTCAATTAATGAATGTCAGTGGTGGTTTAAACGCCCCCTCAGCTTTGGCTCGATAATAAAATATTGAAATTATAAAGTTAAAAGTAAAGAAATAGCACCATTTCAGTCCGTGGTGTTTCTAAACAATATAGATTTTTGTTTTATCAATAAATGTCAGTTGCGGATCCAGGGGCTTTGGTAGTTTAAACCCCCCTCACCTTTGGCTCAATAATAAAATATTAAAAATATAAATTTAAAAGTACAGTAATAGTACCATGCTGGTAACTAAAAAAATATAATGCCTTAATTTGCTTTAATTTAGAATGCATTGAAAGTAAATGAAATAGCGCCTCAATTTGCGGCGATGTGTACCTCCAATAAGCTCTTGAGGCAGAAGACACACCTTCGAAGGACCATGGGCGAAGATAGACTGGCACAATTAACAGTGATGTTATTTAATGTTTATGTGGAAAATAGTCGGAAAAACAGCTATTTAAAAAATTCAAGTCTATAATACAAGATTTAATTCTAATACACACAACATTTTTGTTATGAGTATATACCCAGCAACTAGATTGACTATATTTTTGAAGAAAAAAAAATTCATTACTCTTATTATCTTGAAGAATTGTGCAGCAGTGAATAATGTAAACTTTACAACATCGATAACGACAACGACGATGGTTGTTGCTGATGATGATAATGATTGTTGTGGTTATAGCAATGTACAAGAAAATGATAAATAATTGACTTGTTGGAACAATGCACACAAGTTTCTTCCGTTAAACAGAAAAACTACGTTTCATTCTACAAGGCAAGTAGCAAAAGCAACAATTACCAACTGAAGGTCCGATATGTTTCGGAAATTCCATAGATTTATAATTCAGTAAGAACTAAGATCGTTTTTAAAAGTATCTAAAAAATTCAAATATTAAATTAAGGCGACATCACGAATGAAATCTATCAACTCTGCATGTCGTCAAAATTGATTAACGCGAGTTCTCAAAACTGACGTTTCTTGGAGGAAGCAACGTTGATATAAGTGAATATAATGCGCAAACAGTAACCTTTATATACTGCAAACGTGATCCACTGGGATGCATTCAGATGAAATATATGCACCAAAGTTCACGCAGTAAAAGGTGTTTTGTAAAAATAAAAAAATAATCTGAACAAAACTCTATTTCTTTCTTACTGAGATTTAGGACACGTCTTTGTGCAAGACTTGTCTTGCACAAAGACGAGAAAGGGTACTTGCAAAGGCAGCCATTTATAGGCGCCTACCCTTTAAGCAATGCGAGTGAACTCCTTGCTTAAGGGAGTTACGCTCGAACTGCCGACCTAACGATCGACAGGCGAACGCTCTACCGCTTGCCACCAGCGCCATCACTTAATGAAAGTAAACTTTTAATAAATATTGATAAACTTTTAATATATCAACACTTTTAATAAATATTGATAAACTTTTAATATATCAACACTTTTAATAAATATTGAAAATCCTGTAACTTAGGTAGCTAAGTGACCTATTTCAGAACATGTCTGTCCAATCACAGCACTCGGTCCTGTGTTTATTGTAAATACGCGTCAGTGTGCACGTGTTTTGAGTGTGATGATGATGATGATCATAACCATCATGACCATGATGATGATCATGACCATCATGACCATCATGATGATCATGACCATCATGACCATCATGATCATCATGATCATCATGGCCATCATGATCATCATGACCATCACTACTACCACCACCACCACCACCACCACCACCCCTACCAGCACCATCACAACTTCCACCACCACCAACATCGTTCTCAAAACGTGATTCTGACTTTATAAAATAAACACAATGAAAACGAAACCACTTCTCAGTTTTTTTTCTAACAGCATGACCTCTTTTTGCATTTCGAGTCAACTTCAACTTTCGTGTCGACATAGAAATTAAGTGACAACAAGGATAACGCAAAGAAATGTGCAATTGAGCTTGTAATTAAAGAAGCTGACGCTAGGTGGCGCCATATCGTTTTCTGCACAGACTCAGGGAGCTTGAGAAGCTCAAAAGTTTGTCTTGAACAATTTTTCTCAATTTATTTTTTGTCTTTTTGAAGAACATCGATCAATTATTAATGACATAAATATATTATTATTATTATTATTATTATTATTATTATACTAAATATAGTCATTAACACATCTGCAATCTTTTTTCTCTTTCACGCACACACACACACTTACACACATTTACACTCACATTTACACACACACATACGCACCCATTTACGCACAAACAAACACAAACACAAACACACACGTTTACACACACATTCACACACACACACACACACACATTCACACACACACACTTTCACTTTCTCCCCGTTCGTATCAATTATTCCCCTGGTGCACGAGTTTTCTATCTTACGCTTTAAATTAACCTCAAGACATTTATCAATTGATTTTTGACCGAATATAATGCCCGATTTATCTCGCAAGCAGAACGAGACATTCATCCACACATCTCCACAACAACGGACACACTTCGTTACACTTACGAAATAAATTTTTTCGACGTCGCTGATGAACATTAATACATATTTATTTCATCAACTGACCTCTGAATTCATAAGAAAACAGCCTAATAAGCGCATACACTTCTGTTCACATGTTGACCTAGCGCGGTGATAGCGCACATATATGGTTCAATGCGCATGTTGTGCTAAAACACCTACATGGCCCAATACACATGTTGTACTGACACACTTATATGGCCCGATACACATGTTGTGCTAACACACACACAGTGTCACACGCATATATATGGGACAATACGCATGTTGTGCTAATACACATAGGTAGCCCAATACACGTATGTAGCCCAATACACATATGTAGCCCAATACACATATGTACCCCAATACACATATGTATCCCCAATACACATATGTAGCCAAATACACATATGTACCCCAATACACATATGTACCCCAATACACATATGTACCCCAATACACATATGTATCCCCAATACACATATGTAGCCAAATACACATATGTACCCCAATACACATATGTACCCCCAATACACATATGTACCTCAATACACATGTCATGCTAGCGCACAAGCGTGCATAACCACATAGGCACCGCAACGCGCGTTTGCGAGCAACAACATATCGGGGGCGTATTTTAGACATAAAGCGCGTGATGACATTTCTCCATCTCCAGTTCTCCATTGTAGATGTCCTCAGCCGGTTCCATCCATTTGATTGATTACATGAACAAATAAATTTATTAAAACATAGCTCATTACCAATAAGTTAAACTACCGAATTGATTACATATTCAATTATGTTGATTATCTTGATTTGTTACAATGTTCATTTTTTACTATTCATCGGCTAATATTCGAGAAGTCAAACCTCTCGACCGGCTAACAAATCGCTTAGTCGACTAAATCATGCTCTCCAACCAGACTGTAATATCGAGCACCTGGCTCAGCCGAACTCATCCCCATTGGCTGGAGTATCGTGACGTCATAGAATCGATAGATCAGAAGTTCTTGAACTTCGTCGGAATATTCCTGACGATCGTCGGAGCCGTCGGCGTTGTCGGCAATGTGACAGTGGTCCTTGTCTTCTGCAGGTGAGTCAGTCAGCTGATTGTTTTACCTGGATCGACCAGCCGGTTGGTCTTAAAAAAAGATAAACTTAAAAAATATTTTTTTTTTATTATATAATGATTTAACAACGCAATGTGGTATCGGCTTATTTATTTATTTACTTATTTTTAATTTAATTCAATTTATTTTTATATTAATTTGTATGCATAAACATAAATTCCTTCACTGACTTTTGAAAGCTCAAATTTTTTTAGAGCGAGCTATCTGTCGGTTATGCATGGGTTTTTTAGTTCGACAAACATCCGAGATCACATTTTGTTCGTGCGTCTTATAAATTATAAGTTTGAAATATAACTAAAACTACTAAAAGTCTATGATAAATTTTATTATAAAACTATTAAAATTTTAATTTTGTTATTGATAATTGATGCAATAAGGTTTTAAAATTAATTTCTAATATGCCGACTTTTCAAAACCACCAAAAAGGTTTTTCATTGAGACGCAAGCTCATATTAATGTGCATTGATAAATAAATCAAATCGAATAAATCAAATAGACAATTCACAAGGTAATGTTTTCATTTTTTAAATAGCGGTGTACCCGGCGTGGTCCAAGGTTTGTAGAGGTTTTTCTATTGTTTTTTTTCCGCTCTCGTTTCCTTTCCCGCTTGCTCTCCCGCTCCCGGTCGCTTTCCCGCTTTCAGTTGCTTTCCCGCTCCAGATTGCTTTCCCTTTCTTGATTGCTTTCCCTTTCCCGCTCGCTCTTTTGCTCTTGGCCGCTTTTCCGTTCTCGCTCATTCTCTAGTTCTTGTTTCCGCTCGCTCTCTCACTTCCGCTCTGCATATTTTATGACCGATTTTAATTTTTCTCAGAACAACCTTTCTCCATTGACTCTCAAGGTTGTGTGAAAATTTCATTACCATCGGATGAATGGTGTAGCAATGCATAAAGGACACACACACACAGATAGTAATTTATATATATATATATATATATATATATTGTTACGATATCACCAAATCGTATACCGGGCTCAATAGAATGGTTTTGATGTTTTATTGGAAAATAATAAATGAAGCTTTGTTACGGCTAGTTATACCTTCTGGTTTAATAATAATGTCCATAATAGTTATTCGATGTCCTTTAACGTCTATCAATGGGAAAACCTATTGTAAAAACAGCGATTTTACATTATTACCCCCTTCTTAATTCTGTTCGTCCCGAACAGCATATCGCTTTTAAGAAATGCGACTCGGCCACGAACACCAAAATACCTTGATCTTTACTCGTGGCTTTGACCGCAATTCGCAAACAACATGGTCAAGTCTCTTGACCGTTTGACACAGTTTCTTCCAGTCCTTCTTTGGCTCATCAACAGAGTCTTTCTTTGGCTCATCGTCGCCATTTTTGCACGGTTCATCACAGCCTTTTTTGCATGCCTCGTCCTGAACATCTTTGCACGGTTTATCGGAATTGTCTGCTTTTTCTTCTTCCTTCACATCCTTTAGATCTTTCTCAAGAAACTCTTCAAAAGGTTTTTCGAAAACACGTCGTTCCATAAATCCAATAAATCCCTTCATCAAACTGTTATTTGATTTTACAATGACTCTTAGTCTATCTGATCTAGAATCTTCTGTGGATTCATCTGATTTAAAACCCTCGGTACCGTTCTCTGTTCTTGTCTCATTTTTTCCAGAGTTTTTGCTTGCTGCATTGCTATTGTTGTTTTGGAGAAGTTCATCGCCGTCATGTTTGTTTTCTTCCAAGCTACAATCGAACGTTTTCTTGTCACATTCCAACTCGGCTCTTTCGTCGGTGTCAACTTTCGTATCGTCCAGCGGATCTTTCTTCAAATTATCGCCATCGTCTCTCAAATCAGTGTCTTCTTTTCTTGTCAAGTTAACTTTGACGTATTTTTCCATTGGAGTTTCGTCCGTTTCTAAATCCTCGGTTGCTTCATCCGAGTCAGATTCTTCACTAAAATCTGACCTTGAATATTCGGTGCCGTCGTCTGTTATGGAGGCTTCCGTTTCAGAACCGTCGCTGTATGGGTGAAAGCCATAGTTGTTATTGCCATTATTATAATCATCATCGTCACTTTCATCCTCATCGTTTTGCATTTCGTTTTCAACATTCTTCTCATCTTCTTTAGTTTGGTTTTTGACGTCCAAACCGACTGTATCACTGTCACCATCTTTGCATGGTTCATCTTGAGCATCTTTGCAAGGTTCCTTATCATGACCGTCTTTGACAGGCTCATCATCATGACCCACCTGACTTGTGCAGTCTGTACGGCCGTCATCCGTCACATGCTCTGAGACACTGCTGGTGGACTCCAGTTCAAATTGGGTTTCGCCGCAGCAACCCACATCACCAGCAGCCCGCTGGTCCAGAACCGTGTCCACCACTGCCTCAGCCAGCCCTGCGACCAAACTCTCAACAGTTGTACCGGCTGCTGCTACTTTGTTTCCGTGGCCAAGAATCATTCCTTCTCCTGTCTTCTTCTGTGCTGCCATGTTTTCTTTCGCTCGTTGTCTTTCTTCCTCCAGCAATTTGTTTTTTAATTTCCTTCGCTTGACCACAGCTTCCTCGTCAATGTCGAATAGATATTCGTCGTCGTCAGGCCCATAGCCCTCATTCACTAACGCAGCTAAGAGGCGTTCCATAAGTTCGTCCTTCTTACCTGTATCGCTCAGGCCACGTTTCTCCAGCTCGTCTTTCATTTCACTCGCCCAAAGCTCATCCAATGATTTCAAAACCATTCTTGTATCCCACTTCTGACACCAATGTTACGATATCACCAAATCGTATACCGGGCTCAATAGAATGGTTTTGATGTTTTATTGGAAAATAATAAATGAAGCTTTGTTACGGCTAGTTATACCTTCTGGTTTAATAATAATGTCCATAATAGTTATTCGATGTCCTTTAACGTCTATCAATGGGAAAACCTATTGTAAAAACAGCGATTTTACATTAATATATATATATATATATATATATTAGAGCTAGACCGAAACCACTTTTTTGAGTTTCACCGAGACCGAAACTATGTAAAACGTTTTCACCGAAACCGAAGCCAGAAAAAAACCGAATCTCTTAGTTTCGGCCGAAAACGAATCATCATTTTAGGACTTTTGTAATTAAAAAATTCAAAAAGACGTTAATTTGCAAATGAATTTTTTTTCAATCTAATGATACAAAAATATAATTATTTTATTCAAAATGTGTATAAAAGTAATAAAATCATTCAATATCAATCAATAATTACATCCAAACAATCGAAGATTGTATGCAAGAAATAATAATTTTTCACAATTTTCTCCATATGAGTGAATTTCGACGATCCGCATAAATTTGACCGGCCGAACTGAACATTTGCTCACTTGCTACGCTAGTAGGTGGTGCCGACAAAAAATTTTGCGCAGCAACTTCAAGTTGCGGGTATTGGCTGTGATGCCAATAAGCAAAAATGTTGGTTGAACGAGGTAGATGTGGTGATTTTAATCCAGGTTTCGGTGCCGAAACTGTAACCGAAACCGAGTTTTGGTCTAGTTCTAATGTTAATATATATATATATATATATATATATATATATATATATATATATATATATATATATATATATATATATATATATATATATATATATATATATATATATATATATATATATTACAAACACTTTCTTTTTTCTAATTAAATTTATTAAAAATGACATTTGCAATTGATATATTCAAAAAACGTCACGATCAGTCTAGTTTAGAAAAAACACCCCTGCTTATGGTAACCAGTTTTATTTAAAAGGAATAAAAACGTCCTTTCTCGATTGAAGCGGTTTGTTGTTTGTTGACGTCAAGGTTGACCTACCTGTGATATTAAGTATAACTACAATGAATAACTATTACTACACTAGAAATAGCCTGTGAAGAATGACGGATTTTAAAAATCTCATTATTTATTATTATTCGGTGGCAGCGCCACCTCTTTTGACCATTAGGGTTGACAGTGTACAATTACGCAATACATTTTATTTTATCAGCTGCTGACAACCGCAGCCGCCGCATTATGCAAAATTTTAACATACATACATTAATACACGTGCATAGAGACATAGAAAATTAAGTATGTAGATTTTTGAAATTTGTTCAGAGTTTAAAAAGTAGTAATTTTTTGCGAGAAAAAAAAAACTACTTCAAAATATTAAAAGTTTGAAGTAGTTGTTTGCGTACGTCTGTCATCTATGATAGGTCAACAACCTAGTTATAAAAATTGTTTATTATTATTATTATTATTATTATTATTATTATTATTATTTTACATTTTTTTTTATTAAAGAAAATTTTTTACGTTATGTCTTTCCAGCATTTTTTCCCCAAAATTCTCCAACTTTTTCATCTATTCCATATTGTTTTAAATTACGTTCCATCTCTCTCTTTCTTTTCTTTTCTTTTCTTTTCTTTTCTTTTCTTTTCTTTTCTTTTCTTTTCTTTTCCCTTTTTTTACATCTTTTTCACCATTATTTTTTTCTTCATTTTTCTTTTTTTTTTGCTACTTCCTTGTTCTTCCTTTACACTCTTTCCTTAATTCTGTTTTTTTTTCAACTTCATCGATCACACCAAAAACTACAAAACGACCAAGATATCTGTAAATAAAGCTGTACAATTTTTTTTTATAAAAATTTTAATTTTGACCCCCAAGTGACATGTCGATCTAAAATATGTTGGTCAGAAATGTCATTTTATGCATGCAGAGTATTGCATGGTAATGTATTCATTTTAATTCTATGCTATGCGACGCATGCATTTTAGTTTAGTTTTTTTTCTGTGACGTTTCTATTGAAACTTAAAGTAACAATATAATCAAAAATATTTTGAATAACTTTTTCTCGACTGCAAAAATACAAATGAAAGTTAATTTAAAAAATTAAAAACGTGCTTTTAAGATAGATAAAAATTTTCATGGCGACATCGTATCGTGAAAATATTATTCTGGTGAATAGTAAACAAAAGATGTTTATTGTATGTATGACTATGAAAGTTTTTTTATTCATTATCATATCCTTTTTTAATTTATTTAATTTTTTTTTGTTTTTTGATTATTATTTTTGTTTAATAAAACTATAAATTTTTTTGAAGTGTGCGACTTTTATAATGATCTTCCGAACTTAAAAACGTCTGCGGCCATCCCATGGGCATCCGGACAAGTGAAAGTTAATAAAAGCGTGTAATAATAAAAACGTCGTGATGATAAAAAAAACTGTAAAATATAGTTAATTAATTGAAATAATTATTCGAATATTTTGTTTAAAATTTCATTTAAAAAAATATAATATGAATTTTTAGAAAAACAATTATTTTTTTTGAAAATTAAAACCCGAATAAGCAAAAGTTTTGTTGTTGCTGTTCTCGAGTAAAGTTTCACTTTAACTTTTATATTTCCTTAGAGTGTGTGTGTGTGTATGTTTGCTCGCGTGGGTGCGTTTACTTACGTATGTGTGTGTGTGTGTGTGCGCGCGCGTTTAAAGTCCGTATGTGTGTGTGTGTGCGTGCGTGCTTATAAGAGATCCTTTGATGTGCGGGTGTGGACCGAGAAAGTATCAGAAGTGGCAAGCGGCGTGGAAGAGCAGGCCTGGATGAGTCGAGAATATCGATTTTCTATTTTGAAAGAGATTCGTTACGAGTATAATAAAAGCGTTTTTATCGGTTTGCATATTACTGCTGATTATATTCAGTTTTAAGTTATTGTGCATATTCTAATCGCTATTTATCATTTGATTTCATTTCATTTTTTTTATTTATACTATAATTTTAATTATTTTTGTGGTGTCGCATGCTCATCCAATTAGAATTATGATTATAGCATAAATATGCAAATGAAATGTAACTTAATAGGAAAACCAATAAAACGCTTTTATTATATTCGGATAATTATAATTCAATTAATTATTTTTAACAAAATAATTTCTTCTATTTTAATTGCGAATATTTTTATGGGTAGCATTGCTGATTATGTCAGGAGACGAATGGTACGGTCACCGCATTGCTTCATTATCTGATCAACATGAATAAACAAACCGGACCACCAAAGTTGAGAAACGGACCACTAAAGTTGAAATACTTCTCATTCAAGTTGAAATACTTGCCATTTAAGTTCAAATACTTTTAATTAAAGTTGAAATACTTGTTATTTAAGTTGAAATACTTGCTATTTAAGTTGAAATACTTTTTATCAAAGTTGAAATACTTATTATTTAAGTTGAAATACTACCCATTCTAATTGAGATACGGTCCACCCAAGTAGAAATATGGTCTACTAAAATTGAAATACGGACCAGTAATGAGTAATGAGAGTTATAAATGTGCAGACATTTTAAAAAAAATTTTTTATAAAAAAGCCTTAAAAGTGCAAAAAACGAAACTGAATAATGCAAATTTTCTCAGAAAACTTTCTAAATTTTTTTCAAAAGTTCAAACGGATAGAATTCGAAAGAGAAAAAAAGTTAAAAAAAGCGCAAATTATAACAAAACAACTTCTACTCACACCACACAAATCAACACTTCCCGTCTCTAAGGTGTTAATTTGAATCATCATCAAGACCATCACCTGGAATACACCTTCCCAGGTGTATTCGCTCGATCTGTGTGACCGGTGTCACACGCTCATCCAATCAGTGCGTTCATTTGTGTCGGATAAAAATAACAGTCCCGGAACGAATATGCTCCCCAGTTGAGCCCCATCCATTTGTAGAGCTGAAATCGCTCTAATGCACTAACGGTTTCAGAGTGCGTTAAAGCGTTTTTGTGTTACGCTGTACCTACGGGGAGATGGGTGAAGGTTATTTTTCTCAAGGTCACGGCTATTCATTTCCGATGCAGTGAGTTAGCGTGGAGTTGAGAACGAGTTCATCTGAGTTCATTTCCGTACCTGTAAATTTGTGTTTTTTTTTAAGAACTATTATTGCAAACATGAGCTTGTTTTAACATAGGTAGAAAAATTATTATTAATGCCGCGCTCGGCTGAGAGGTAATTTGTTGCTATGGAGATCGCTGATCGTGATCGAAAGCTGCGTGAAGGTGACACAGAGGTCACGTGAAAGTTGCACAAGTGTCACAGTGTAAGATCACACATAAGTTAAACAAGTGTCGCAGTAAGATCACACAAAAGTTGAACAAGTGTCGCAGTGTTAGATCACACACAAGTTGAACAAGTGTCGCAGTGTAAGATCACACACAAGTTGAACAAGTGTCGCAGTAAGATCACACAAAAGTTGAACAAGTGTCGCAGTGTAAGATTACACAAAAGTTGAACAAGTGTCGCAGTGTAAGATTACACAAAAGTTGAACAAGTGTCGCAGTGTAAGATCACACACAAGTTGAACAAGTGTCGCAGTGTAAGATCACACACAAGTTGAACAAGTGTCGTTTGTGAGATCACACAAAATAAATCGCACAATTGTTGCAGAAAGATCACACACAAAAAACACATAAAAAAACCAGGAAACCTGACAGCCTCTTCAGGTCTTATCCTTGACCTCACAACTGGTGGAGTTAATGATGACCATGTCATAACTAATTGGCTCAACGTCTGCAGCTAATGTGACCACTTGCATCCGACTACTACATCAAGCATGTTTTCAGTCTACGTTTACCCTATGGATTTAATCCACGTTGACTTAAATTGACGTTGAGGCGTCAAAATGGACACGCGCCCGAGTAGGTATTTCTGCTTGAAAACCTCGTCATTTTTAAGCTTTTTTTTAAAGACGAAAAAATTCTCGAAGATTGAAATGAAAGATAAAATCGCGAACGTCGTCTGCTGATTTATTTGACGTCAACTCGTTAGAGGCGCCAAATAAGCTGGCGGTAACAAGCGGATTGAAAAAGAAATGGAATTTCCAAAAAAATAAAATAAAATAAAGAAGAAGATGAAACTTCGACTACATCACGGCTGGGTGACTGGTTTTTTCCAGTTGATCAGCTGTGCTAGTTGATTTGATTGGAAATTTGAAACGCAGAATGAAGTTTCGATGTATTGTTTTCACTTTTGTGACTAAAAATTCGACTGGAATTTTATTATTGTTTAGAGTTTATTTTGAATGAAAGCCAATAAACTACTTCTAAAAATTAAAGTTTATATCAAGTTGCCATTTATCATCACTATCATTACCATTATCACCATCCTCACATTCATTACATCATAATCATCACCATCATCGTCGTCGTCGTCGTCGTCATCATCGTCATCATCGTCATCATCGTCGTCGTCATCGTCGTCGTCATCATAATCATCATCATCATCATCATCATCACCACCACCACCACCACCACCACCACAACCACCACCACCACCACCGTCGTCGTCGTCGTCGTCGAAAGCTGAGATACAAGTCGATAGACGCACACGTACACGTACAAGGAAATAAACATTCATAGATAGGAACGACTAGGAATGATTATTAGACAGACACAAACTCACACACACACACCCCTATAAAAAGCTTGTAACGATAACACCTAGGCCTGATCATGGACTTCTATATAGTAGCTGTTATATAGGAGTCCATTACTGAATGAATGCTCTTGCGCTTTTATGTGCATACGTAGTCATACATGCAATTAGTTTGTCGGCTCTAGGTAAAGGTAAATTCATCAAAAGTTACGTAATCAAGACTTGTTCATCTATTTCTGAAGTTTAAATAAATATTGCAAATAAATGCAGCGACTGGAATACTTGAGCTTAATCGACAGAAGCCTTCCCTTGGAGGAGTATCATGAGCACATATACATTATTTTATTTAGAAACAAATCTTTTTATCTAAAAAATATTATTTTAATTTAGAAACAAATCTAAAATATAAGAAATGTGTACAAAATTTTTTTTTTCCTGTTCTGCAATTAATTTTTCAAGACTGAAAATTTAGTTTTTACAAAAAAAAAACAAAATAAAAAGTATCACGACACCTCTGAAAAATGTCGGTCAAGCCTTTATATTCTTGTCAAACCTCTGTTGCCCGAGCTCGGTCTTAGATATAAATCGATTTAAGACAAAACGATATTTACTATAGAACTTAATATGGCCAAACGGAAAATTAAATAGCTGATATAGCGCAGTACAATAAAATAGTCATTACAAGAGCGTTATTCAAAGCGTCAAAAACCTCGGATGAACAAAAAAAATTGTTTAGTTGTATGACTGAATAAAGAGATGGGTTTTAAGAACTTTTTTTAAAGCCTCAACAGAACAAAATAAACGAATATATAATATAAATAGATGGTAAACTGATCTAGCTTGGTAAAAGTGTTTGTAAAATTGTTATTACTAGGTTGCTTTAATAACGGATTGCTTTATTTTGAATAACAAGCTGGCTGGTGAAACGAGCTATACGTGTAAACAGCGTTTAGGGCCTTCTTAGAGCTGAACCTTTTGCGAGAAATTCCATAAGAAACGTTATTGTGCCATATATTATAATGACACTCTTTGTTGATCTGCATGTCTACTTTTTTAAAAATAGAATACACAGTTTTCCACAACTTGTTGTTTAAGACTGAATTAGCTATAAGTAAGAAATAAATATGTAGTTTTTGTTTAAAACTTTAAATCGAAACGTTCTCATAATGCATTACTGTTACCTCGGTTTACAAGATTGTTGATCTTTTTTTGCCAAGCAGGATCGGCTATAACGTTGTCCGATTGTCTTTCATGTTCTTTGATATTTATTTTATTCGTTAACTAAACAAACCTGGCGAAACGCAAAAAATGTCACGATGCTTACAAACAATTACCGTGACACTAAAAGAATGAAAAGTTTTTAAAAGCGTAATAATAAAACAATAATAATGACGACCAGGACGATGATTATATAATATAAAGCCATAGAAGTTTCAAACATTGTTATATAAATATATACTATTTAAATAATAAGGTTCTAGTTTTTTACCTATACAGGCTCGGTTAAGTTTTATAGTCCAAGATTTATTAAAAACTTTTTCTATATATGTATCTATAAATATTCTTAGTAAGACACCTCCGCGAAGATGTCAGTAAAGTATTTATATTCTTGTCAAAATTCGAAATCTGTAGTGTTTGCCGTTAGTAATGTGATTAAAATGTAATGTGATATACAAATTATATTTCCAAATTATATTTCGTGACTAAAAGTTTTAATCTATAGTTTTATTTACTAAAACATCAAAATTAACCAATTATAAAATAGATTTATTTCCTCTGTCTTTTGTTCTATGTTTGCTCACGTAATTTTCAGGTTCTCGAATGAATAAATACTTTACTGCGGCAAATCGTTGAGTTATCGGTTTATGTTTGGGATCGTTGTATAATTTTTATATTTTAAATTTTTTTTCAAACATACCTAAAGGAGCATATAGTTTTTAAAAAGATTTAAAAAAAGTACTTTGTAAATATTGTTCGAAGGAATTCATGTATCATCGAAGTTTGACAGCACTTCGATATTATTTAAACAGCAGGCATCTTTTTACGGCAAATAAAAACAGCCAAGACGACTTTCCGTTATCAAAACAAGACTGGCTTCAAGATAAACGAATTTTTAATACCATTTTCAAACATTTGAATAACATAATTTTATATTTGTTCATTGTTCTAAATGTTTTAAATTTAAAAAAAATAGAACAATTTATACATTGCCTTACAGTTTTCCACTTATTCATGTGTATGATTTAACATTTTAAGTAAACTTTTATTGTGCGATTAATCGCGTTATTAATTACGATTAAATTTTTTTAATTGCATGCAAGCCCTTGTATATATATATATATATATATATATATATATATATATATATATATAAAAGAACATGTCCTGACTGACTGACTGACTGATAATCATCGCCTCACCCTAGGAACGTGAAGTTTGTTTTTCAGTTTCTTCCCCTCAGGAGCAAAATTTTCAAAAATCCTTTCTTTGTGGATGCTTACGCAATAAAAGTAATATAAGTTCCAAATTTCACGTTCCTAGGATGAGGCGTTTGAGCTCGGCGTTGATTATCAGTCAGGACATGTTCTTATATATATATATATATATATATATATATATATATATATATATATATATATATATATATATATATATATATATATATATATATATATATATATATATATATATATATATATATATATATATATATATATATACATACCCAATCTGGTTGATGAAAAATAACTTACCAAGACACCTCCGAGAAGATGCCAGCAAAGAACTTATATTAGTGTCGACTTTCGATTTGTCAAGCGGTAAAGAGCTCTAACAGCATCTCTTGCTATTATGAATTGCACCATAAACGTGTTAATTCAGTTAATTTTAGAAGTTCCAAATGCATTAAAACATAATTTGTTTCCTTGTATTCGAAATCATTCAAACTTCGTAAGACTAAAATGAAAAGCCGTGAGCTATCATGTCAACTAGCAGCATCACAATAAATATCACCGTTATTTGCACCATCTCAACCCAAGTTCTCATAACAGCAATTGCGATTTCATCCAACACCCCCTCAACGACAATTTTTGCCACCACTACTACATCTTTTTTACACACTTTTACTTAACTTGACTTCTTTGTCTGTCAGTTTTTCTGTAGTCAAATTTTGCAATCGATTTCAAACTAACTTTTTGATAAGCTAGAGACTTCAAAATTTAAACATACCTCCGAACTTATTTACAATGCATTCTATCAATTATTCGGATCGATTGGACAAAATTTAATTAAATAATTATTTGTGATATGTTCGTCAAACTAATTATTGTATATGCTAATATGCTCGTTGTTTATGTATAATTTTCGGATCGATTGGACAGCATCAACGTCCAGAGGATGCCAAATGATCACTTGAATAGTATAAAATTATATAAGTGTGTTTTTAAAAAACTTTGATTTTCTGCTTCATTTTTTTAAAAACTAGCAACCCAACCACATTTCCTACCACAGCCAATACAAATTTATTGCACCACTTCATTCACAGTGAATATCACAACCCAAGGATATCTTGATATACCAACGGGATCCACAACCTACTCTAGTAGGCTTAATGTTTTATCGCTTCTTATAACATAATTATAAATCAATTGATGTAACAAACTACCAAAGCGTAGAAGTTATATCATATTTCTAAAAATTTTGATGTAACTATGACGTAATTGGCTGAACTGTCTAGGCCTACTAGAGTAGGTTGTGGATCCAGTTGTTATATCAAGATATCTTTGCACAACCACCCACACCATCGTCACCATCACGAAATTTAAGCGAGTTTTTTTAGATCTCATTTAAAGGCTACTTTGGAAGGTCGCAATCGCATTCATCATTGGCTCTTTTCATCTTGTATTCGACATTAACACACTCACGTTGCACAAAGACATCGTCAAGTCGGGCTTTTAATTCAAGATAAAGATAAAACTTTTTTTGCTTCTTTCAATAGCCACAGCACACATTTTTATCGTTAGTTAATGTTTATTTAAACTATTTGATGATGTTTTAACCAATATTTCATCAAGATTTCAACGGAATAATTTTTCACGTTTTTAAGTCAATTTGTTAAACAATTTTTTCAATTAACCTTTTATTGTAATAATTTAAATGTTTATTAAATCTAGCAATTTAAAAAAAAAACATTGTTGAAAAAAAATACTATGAAAACTTAATAAATTATTTAACTAAGGTGAAGGCCGTCTAGCGATCGCTAGCGAACCTCGAAGAAAAATTGATTTATAACAAATGCCAATTTAAATACGCATCTAACGTTTTACATGGCAATCAATTTTCATTACTTATATTAAAATAAAATCTATAAAACATATTTTCAACAAATGAGACCATTCAAATTTTTTTCATTTCGGTTGAATGAGATGATTTAATTTGTGATTTTTAAGTATTTTCTTTTTTCTTCTTCTTCTTGAAGCGAAAACACGCGAGAGCCATCAAACTAATTGATTTTTTTTGAGCACATGACATGCTTCAAGTCGATACAGATTTTTATTTTTATGGATTTTGATTTCAGAATTTTGTTTCTTATTTTTTAGCTATTTCTTGTTTCAATTTTATTTTTCAATTATCCATTACGTGTGATTTTTTATATTTTTTGTTTATTTTATGTTTTTAATTGTTTTTCTAATTTTAATTTTGTAAAATTTTCTATTTTAGTTTTTGGAATTTTTTCATAGTTGGAGTGACTGCAAAACGTTTTATGTTTTTATTTAGGTTAAACACATCAGTTAAAGTACAGAATAAAACAGTTTTGATTCTGTCGAGTTTTCTATAGTTAATAAATAGCAAGTAAAGGAAAAACGAGTTTTTCAACACAAACTTTGATTTCAAATACATTTGATTTAGAAATACGAA